>OX638135.1:60066143-60546143 GCA_951804985.1 Dryomyza anilis
GACGCTGACATATTGGCGATATATATATATATATATATATATATATATATATATATATATATATATATATATATATATATATACACGGTATCAAATTCGCAAATATTTCCTTCAACACAGAAATTCAAAGCAGTTAAAAAATTTCCGATTCCAACTACGGAAAAGCAGTTGCAAAGTTTTTTAGGGTTAACTGGATATTTTCGAAAATTTATTGAAGGTTATGGCATGCTAGTTGCCCCACTAACAACATTACCTAGAAAAGACGTAAAGAAGATTCAGTTCGAGAATGAACATTTGCTGGCCTTCGAAGAAATAAAAACTAAACTACAGAATAATCCAGTTTGCACATCTACGATCCAGTGGCAGTTACCGAGTTGCATACAGATGAAAGTAAGGTTGGTCTAGGTGCAATTCTTTTCCAACGAAAAAACGAGCAAGAGTTTCATCCAGTATATTATTGGAGCAAAGCAACCAACGATGCTGAAAAAAACTATCACTCCTTTGAGTTGGAGGTACTTGCGATTGTGGAGGCTGTGAAAAATCTGAGACCGTATCTACTAGGTTTGCAGTTTAAAATTATAACAGACTGCGCTGCGTTCCAAAGAACGGTGAATAAAGTAGATATTCCTCCGAGAGTAAAGAGATGGACATTATATCTTGAAGAATACAACTACGAGATAGAGCACGGCCACTGCAGAGAAAGACGCTGCGTACAAATCCACCCTGCAGTCAGTAGCTACGCGAGCTGCGAAGGAGCGATACAAAGAGAAGAGGAGGGAAGAGAGACGTCTTTTCAGGCGAAAAAAAAGCGAGGCAGAAAGACGTGAGTGTGAGGAGATTGAGATGCATGGGGACAGGAATGAGGCTCGAAAATTCTTCGAGAAAATAAGACGCCTAGCCGGAGGTTCGAAATCCGGAGCCTCTTCCTGTAAAGATGAGAACGGAAATCTAGTGACAGATATCCAGAGCACACTGAAAATATGGAGGGATCACTTCTCTAAACTGCTGACCGGTGATGATGACCTCAATTCCACCGATAGAGAAGCAAACCCGGCAACCCCAGTACTTGATGACGACGTTGAGATTCCGCCACCCGACCATGACGAGGTCAGAACAGCCATTGCTCGGCTGAAAAACAACAAAGCCGCAGGTGCTGATGGCCTGCCTGCTGAATTGTTTAAGACCGGAGGCGAAGAGCTAATAGAGAGCATGCACGAGCTCGTAAGCAGAATATGGTCGGATGAAAGCATGCCAAGTGACTGGAACCTCAGTGTACTCTGCCCAATCCTTAAGAAAGGGGATCCCACTATCTGCGCCAACTACCGTGGGATCAGCCTACTCAATATCGCATACAAGGTTCTATCGAGCGTATTATGTGAAAGACTGAAGCCCATCGTCAACAGACTGATTGGACCTTATCAGTGCGGCTTCAGACCTGGAAAGTCCACCATAGACCAGATTTTCACATTGCGCCTAATCCAGGAAAAGACCCTAGAAAAACAGATCGACACCTACCACCTATTAGTCGACTATAAAGCCGCCTTCGACACTCCGATAAGGGAACGATTATACGCCGCAATGTCTGAGTTCGGTATACCTGCGAAACTTATAAGACTTTGCAGGATGACCCTGAGCAACACACGTTGCTCAGTGAGAATAGGAAAAGACCTCTCCGAGCCATTTCATACCGAACGAGGTTTCAGACAGGGTGACTCCCTATCGTGCGACTTTTTTAACTTATTGATGGAGAAAATAGTTCGAGCTGCCGAACTCCGTCAAAGCGGCACTATCCTCAACAAAAGTGTCATGCTGCTCGCATATGCCGACGATATTGATATCATTGGCAGGAGCACACGAGCAGTCAGCGCAGCATTCTCCAGATTGGAGAAAGAGTCGCGTCGAATGGGTCTAGCGGTGAACGAGGACAAGACGAAGTTCCTTGTGTCAACAAGCAAAAAAGAGTCCGTGCGTCTTGGACAAAAAGCTGATTTTGACACCCACAAGTTCGACATTGTGAAGGACTTCGTCTATCTGGGATCCAGCGTAAACAGCAACAACGACGTCAGCCTGGAGATCAAACGGAGAATAACTCTTGCCAACAGGTGCTACTTTGGGCTCAGTAGGCAATTGAGAAGCAGAGCCCTCTCTCGCCGGACAAAAATAACGCTCTACAAGTCACTCATCATGCCCGTCCTACTTTATGGTGCAGAAACATGGACGCTGGCCACCACCGATGAGAGAGTACTGGGAGCGTTCGAGAGAAAGATTCTCCGTAAAATCTTTGGCCCTATCTGCTTTGCTAACGAGTATCGAATCAGGATGAACCACGAGCTATATGAGTTATTCGACGACATTGACATAGTCAAGCGCATCAAGATCCAGCGGCTTCGCTGGCTAGGTCATGTCGAACGAATGGATGAAAACACTCCAGCCAAGAAGGTGCTTGAATCGAAACTCGAAGGTGGACAGCGTAGAAGAGGGCGTCCAAATCTGCGTTGGAAAGACCAAGTTGAGGACAACCTGGCAACGCTTGGTATTTCTAACTGGCGTCAGCGCGCGCAAAGCAGATCCGACTGGCGCGGCTTCATCTCAGCGGCCAAAACCGACCCACGGTTGTAAGGGCCATTTAAGTAAGTAAGTAAGATAGAGCACAGGAAAGGTGAACGTATGAAGCATGTCGGAATCCAGTTTTTGTTGTGGAAGCAACTATACCAGCAATCATTAGGAAAGAACAAAGTAGCGATGACGGGATTACAGCTATCAAGAAGATTTTGGAGGAAGATGAGTTATTTGATGATTATTTTTTTGTGCAGCGGTATTCTGATGAAGCGGTTCGATGGTAGAGAGACTGTCGTTGTGCCAGATATTATGGAAAAAGACGTTATAAGAAAGGCACATGACAAGAGACATTTTGGTATCCAGAAGACAATGGAATCGATCAAGAGAGACTACTACTTCGATAAAAAGAAAGCTAAGGTTGAACATACAATGTTGCATTCAGTCCATAATAATGAACAGAAAATATGGAAAACATGAAGGAAAACATTGTCCTATTCCAAAAGACGATTTACCACTTGGCACGATTCACTTGGATCATCTAGGACCACCAACTTCGACGTTGAAAGGATACAAGTACCTGCTAGTAGTGGTTGATGGATTTTCAAAATTCACTTGGATTAATCCTACGAAATCAACCTCCACAAAAGAAGTCTTAGAGCGGTTTGGAATGTTATCGAAAACGTTTGGATACCCGCAACGAGTTATCACGGACAAGGGGTCTGCATTTACATCGAAAGATTTTGGAAATTTTTGCAGCGCTAATAACATAATGCACCAGCAAATAACAACTGGAGTACCTAGAGGAAATGGACAGGTTGAACGTGTCAACTCAGTTATTATTTCGACACTTTCAAAGTTGGCGATTGATGAGCCATGTAAGTGGTTCAAGAACGTTGATCGAGTCCAGAGGTGCATTAATTCATCGTATCACAGAGTGGTAAACTCTACACCGCATGAAGTACTCACAGGTATTGCTATGAGAACTGGAGATGACTTCAACGTATCTGATATATTGCATGAAGAATTGGTTCAATCATTCGCAGAAAGTCGTAAAATTCAACGTCAAATTGTTCGAGACAATATTTTAGAAGCACAGAAAGAACAGAAGAAGCAGTATGACAAAAACAAGAAGGAATCAGCAAGTTACGACATTGGTGACATGGTGGCAATAAAAAGGACACATTTTGGAATCAATTTGAAGCTCAAGGGAAAGTTCTTTGGACCGTACGTTGTAACAAAGGTTAAGATAAACAATAGGTATGATGTAAAGAAAATTGGAAACGGCGAAGGACCTATTATTACATCTACAACAAGTGATTTTATGAAGCCATGGAATGTTTAATCGGGGACCGATTTGAGATCAGGATTGGCCGTGTGGTGGATACCGAACTTCTACTTACTGTTCCCCACTTCACGTATTGTTCGTTTATAAAATTTAGTTTTCTTGAATTTTTAGTTTTTCGTTTTTAGAAATTGTATATTCATAAATTATTCTGGAAAATGTTTTTGTACCACAGCATCAAAAAACTGTCTTTTTAAAATTCTGAAATATGTCCATAAATTCTTCATATTGAACAAAGATCATTCCACTTTGATTTCGAGTGGTGAACATTTTTCTTCTATTTTTTCCTAAGTTTGAAAATCATTTTTATTAGTATATAAATCGCAATAATTATACCCCACACTAAAGTGAAAGGGTATATTCAGTTTGGTACGCCGTTTGTAACACACAGAAGGAAGCATCTCCGGTATGGAAAAGTATATATATTCTTGATCAGCATGACCTCCTGTCTGTTGAAATCTTGATTACAGAAAAATTAGAAGAGCTAAATAAATGAAACTCCTAATTTAGATTATATATCTACTCTACTCTGTCTGTCAGTGAAAATGGGCATGATCAGTCTATTGTGATCTGTGAACCGACCACTTATGTGCAAATACCTCATATAACACAAACATCTACTGATGAATTTTACTGTATACGTGCTTACATTAACTTTTTTGGTCAAATATATATAGACTGCATGCTCAAATACATGAAAATAATGTTTTACCGCGAATCGAGTTGTGGTTAATCGAAATTCGGGACACCTACCCATTTTAAATATGGGTATCAAATGAATGGAAATTCTTCAGCGATTTAAATTTTGTAGTTATTTTCAGGATTTGTATGCCCTGGTGACCTATAAACTATTAAATGTCCCTACTTAAAAATTTCCCATGTGATCTGAGCTTCCCAATTGGTTTTGGATTGGTTTGAGATACATCAATAAAAATTGGTATATACTCATATGTCTTAATCACAAACCGTGTAACAGAAAATAGGCGGTTATTGTCAACTGCCACGCCTAGCATATAACACATATGGGCATTTCCTGGGGTTCCGGACGAGACATTCGTACGCTTTAAACTTTTATATCTCGATGGAAAATTAATGAATTTACTTGGGACTTAGGACTAAGTATCTGATAGATTTAAGTGTCTTATGGAATTCTATACCGTAGATCAAAAGATTTAATTAATAATGTGGGCGTTCCGGGCGGGACAAAAACGGATGTAAATATCGAGGTTCATATGGATATTTCAAAAAGTCAGCAAATTTTACGTACACATGATTTTTTTGAAATATTTAAAAATATAGTTGAAATAACGTGCTTTCTTTGTATATTTACATTTTGTTCCTAAAGTTTATAGTTTTTTCATAATAAATCACAAACAAATTCCGGACGGGACATTCCGGACGAGACAAAAAATTCCGTATAGAAATTACCAGTACGATTTTTATTCTGATCATAGCTGAGATTTACTATATTTTTGTTTATATATACTTTGTTCCTAAAGTGTACAGTTATTTCGAATAATTCCGGACGGTCCGTATGGAAATATGCACTACGAGATGTTGATAAAAACAATTATGTTTTACACTTTTGTTCTCAATGTTCCAGACGGGACAGATTTCAACTAGTTTTCAAAAATTTTCTATAATTACTAGAAAAATGATTTTTACATTTTTGGAAATGCCGAGGAAATTCTGCTTTAGAAACAGTGGATTTAACTCTTTAAAAAATTGTTTCAAACCCCTTATACAAAAATCGAAAATTTTCCGTTATTTTAATTTGGATCATTATTTTTAAGCTTTAGAAATAATTATTCGTGTTAACTGAAAAAACAGAAAATAATATTTTGTATCTGTATGTCTTTAAATTTAATTAATTTGGTTACTCAAAACACATGAAAAATGGGTATATTTACGTACTAGCTGGACCCGTGCACGACTCGTTTTGTGAATGAAAGGATATGGAGCAATTTAATTATTTTTTTTTAATATTTATGTCAGGGACCCATGCTCCGCTGTGGACGTTTTTTTATTGGTTTTATAAATGTAGTAAACAAAACAAAAATAATTCTCCGCTAAAACAGCTTTTCTCATAGCCAATTCTTTCTCAAACTGTGCTGTCCCGTATAATTTTCCCAGTAGAAATCTTCCCCGTAAATTCCTCCCTATAGAACGTAGAATTCTTCTCGTAGGAGTCTTCCCGGTAAAATTCTTCTCGTAGAATTCTTTCCGGTACAAATCTTCCCTGTGGAACTTTGTCCCGTAGAATTCTTCCCCGTAGAGTTTTTCCCAGTAAAAGCTTTAGTGTGGTAAGTTTCGGTGTGGTTAGTTATGGTGTGGTAAATGTTGGTGCGGGGAGTTTTAGTGTGGTGAATTTTATTGTGGTGAATTTATGTGGTGAGTTCTAGTGTGGTGAATTTAGGTGTGGAGAATTTTAATGTGGTGAATTTTGGTGTGGTGAGTTTCATTGTGGTGAGTTTAGTGTGGTAAGTTTAAGTGTAGTGAATTTTAGTGTGGTGAATTTAATTGTGGTGAGTTTTAGTGTGGTGAATTTAAGTGTGGTGAATTTTTGTTTTTGAGATTTTTGTTTCATGTTTGTAGCTGCTGAAAGTGCCAAGTTATATCGTTTTGAAATTTTTGGCTGTATCGGAGGTACCACGCCCCTTTGTCCAATACTGCCCATATATAGCCTATCATTCCTTCCGGACCCTACCGTATCTGTGGTAAGCTGTTTCAAGCAAATCGGATCAGCCGTTTAGACGGAGAAGCGGAACAAACAAACCAACAAAAAGATTTATTATGTTAATAGGATAGGATTGCATAGTAACGAAACTTTATGAGAATTTTTTTATACGTTACCGTTAACGGAATAGAAACTTCTTTTTAGAAATTTAGATTCAGATATTTAAGATTCCAAATCAGTCGTTATTTCAAAGATTTGAGCATTTTGAATTTTTCGGTCGTGGTTGAAGTTTTTCTGGTAATGCCCATATAACATTTATAGTAAACACGTTATAACTCTGAAGATATAAGAGGTATATTATTGTCCAACATCATTTAATATAAAAACAAAACGTTTTTCTAAAAAATGTTGTGATCGGCCTACTTTGACGTCAATCTACCATAAAAACATGACATATAAAGTGCTACAATATGAATTTAACAGGGACTGTTCAAAATGCAGCATCCCATTGACGTACGTGGATGCTTCTGTAATCCCATTGCATCAGATTCACCCATAAAATTTTCAATGACGCACTTAAAGCTTTTTTGTAGTAACATGTTTTGTAGTAACATGTGCTCCTTACTGGAGTAAATAAGATTAAATGAGATGCAGGCGAAATTTGTTTTCAAATTTTATTTATCGATGGCCCGAATTAATTGTAATACTGATCAACAGCACACGTGATCCTTCGAAGGGGTTCACTAATAAGACCCAAATTAGTACTAAAGTCCATCCTTTCCATTGTAAGAACATTATTGCTGCACATCAAATTATGCACAACGCTCCGCACCCAAATTTTTATTTTTGAGTAAAAAAAAGTATAAATCAAAAATAATCGTTATTCTTGAGCAAAACAATAAAAATTAATTTTAAAAATTAATTTTATTTTTGAGTTTGAAAATAAAAATTTGAGTTTTATTTCTGAACAAAAAATAATCGTTATTACTGCACAAAAAAAGTTTTGTTCAAAAATAATTTTTAATTTTGATTTTTTTGTATATCTCTTTTATAGTCTCTGGTATTTAATTATATCTCTATGAAATGAGGAAGAGCAGGGTATACTACATATATGTCTATAAAGGTCATCATCATATCTCGCATAGTACTGGAGTTATGGCCATTGATATGTTGAATTTATGTCGTAGGTAGGCGTTGCAGTAGACCGATTACAATATAATATCGTATAATTATTGATCCTTATAAAAAATTAAAACATCAAAAATTTCATCGAGATATCTCATATAGAAACGGATTTATGGCTGATAAAATGTTATGTTTATATGGTAGGTAGGCGTGGCAGTTCACTGAACTATACCATACGAGCCAAACTTCTCGACCAAAGTAGCAGTTTATATGTTAAATTTAAATGACATGTACGCGTGGTAGTAGGACGATCACAAAAAATTTCAGTGCTCCATTTTGTATATTATATGGCGTAGCAAACTGAATATACACAATCACGTTAACATTTATCTGTACGTTTGTTAACTGGCAGATAGCCTAACTTTAAGAATAAAGTTTCTGTTAAATATTTTCGTTTTCACCATCACAAATTATTTAACTTCTCGTTAGAACAATATTGTAATAGATTTTCTGTCATTTTCCAATGGCAAAAGACCGTTTAGCTAATATTTCTATTGCCATATATCTTACGTATTTTGCAACATTGCATTTTGATTTTGAGCGGGAACAATTTATGCACAAATTGAAGCATAATGTTTTCAATGGATTGTCAAAATCTGTCGGTTATAAATATAACGGGAACAAGTTCTATCGGTTAAAGTATTTGCGGTTAAAATAAATTTAAATGACAAACAGATATAACAATTGATTGTGAAATCGAATTTTGCGCAAACTATTGCCATATATTATCTTACGGT
The DNA here is from genome assembly GCA_951804985.1 of Dryomyza anilis. Classification (NCBI taxonomy): domain Eukaryota; kingdom Metazoa; phylum Arthropoda; class Insecta; order Diptera; family Dryomyzidae; genus Dryomyza; species Dryomyza anilis. Next base: position 60,074,644 of record OX638135.1, read on the forward strand.
ATTTTGCAACATTGCATTTTGATTTTGAGCGGGAACAATTTTATGCACAAATTGAAGCATAATGTTTTCAATGGATTGTCAAAATCTGTCGGTTATAAATATAACGTAAACAAGTTCTATAGGTTAAAGTATTTGTGGTTAAAATAAATTTAAATGACAAACAGATATAACAATTGATTGTGAAATCGAATTTTGCGCAAACTGTCGGTTAAAGTGGAAGTTAATATTTAACTAGATATTGTGAAAACGGCCCTTAGTGTAGGGTTTCTTGTGCCGGTTCGAAATGGTATCGGTTCCCATTTGGGTACCGTCAGGTAATAATATTAATTTCCAATTAAAAACATTAAACTATTTTACTATTTCCAATTTTATTTGTTCAAATGTTCATGGAAAATCTCAATATCTTCTGCAAAAAACAATTACAAATCAGAAATTTCTCATTTAGTTTATCAACCAAGCTATTTTTGAAAACAGAAGCTACTACTTTAGCCACAGCTTTTTTGCTATATTAACAAGCCTTTTTTTTCTTTTTCAAACTATAGTCATCACAGACATGAACCACACATTTTTTTCAATATCACAACAATTAAAACATGTACACCGAAAAAATTAATGTAATAAAAATAGATAAAAATGTATAATAAATACATATGTCTTTGATTTACGTCCAAAGCAAATGTATTTGTGTTTACTCCATTGACGTAGTTGTTTTTGTATGGGAATTAACTACATGCTTTTACTGCATTTCTATAAAAAAATGTAATATTAAAAATCCTAAATTTTGTCTTTATTTATACGTCCTGAAAATGTAGGAAAATTACTACATATAACATTCATTTTACTATAAAGTGTAGTTATTTTATTTGTTGTGAAATTTAATAAATAAAAAATATATTTTTTTATTTTTTATTATAAAAACAATTTATTAATTCAGAAAATTATATGAAAGAATATTTGATTATTTAAAAAAATGTACAAGAATTATAAATCTGAAAACTATTTAGTTTTATAGTACATAAACAACTAAAGAGTGTTACCCAAAAAAAATATATGTATAAGAAAATAATATATGTATATGAAAAATATTTGTTTAAGTGGTAAATTAATTGTAATATTTTTTTAATTAATGTTATATTTCAAAATTTCAAGAAAATACATTGCTTTAGTAAAAATTAATATTATAAATTCAAATTTTATAATATTATACATTAATTTATGTGCAGTAAAAATTTAAATCCACATTTAAGGAAATATTACGATTCTTGGTTATGTATATATTATATTATATAAAGGCAACATATTTTTATACCCTACACCTATGAGGTACAGGGTATATTAACTTTGTGCATATATTGTAACACCCCTTAGGAGGCGTGGCCGGTATGTAAAAATATATATATTCATGATCAGCATCACCACCCGAGTCCGATTAGCTATGTCCGTCTGTGTGTCCGTCCGTCTGTCTTGCTGTCCGTATACACGATAACTTGAGAAATAATGCTTAGGATGCGATAAAATTTTGTTTAAAGACTTTTTAGCTAACAGTTAGTTTTGTCAATGGAAATCAGACAAATTGGTCGACGGACACGCCCACCTCCCATACAAGTCAATTATATATAACATTTTAGGAAACAATAACTCGAAAAGTATTTAAGATATACTAAGAAAATTTAAAATATATTGTAAGAATAGACCTAGAAATATATGTCCCAAAAAGGGGCGTGATACGCCCATATTTGAATATTTTATTATTTTCCGCTTTTTCATAGTGGCAATTTTTTACAAAACAAATTTATGAAATATTAGCTTTAAATCTCCACATATGTTTTAAAAGTAGACGTGATCCGCCCAGATTTATTTTTCAACATTTTTTGATTATTTTTTTTTTACTTTTATATCAATTTTTTAAACTATTGGGATATACTTCGTAAATTTCTGATATGTAAATAATATTCTGAGTGTAAGAATGTTCAGCATAACTAAGAACTTTAAAAGGTAGGTATACCCACATTAATATCCCCACCAAAGTGTAGGGTATTGCATAGTCGGGCCGACCGACTATAAAAGTCCGTGCCATGTGACCAAACTTACCCATGTGACCTAACTTTCCCAACTCGTTTTATTTGTTATATATAAATATTTCCGATTTTTAAAATTTTGAAATTTTTTTACTAAGCAATATGTGTCACCGTCACCAATGTGAATGTGTAGAATACGAAATGGGTTCCGTTTATACCTACTCACTGTTACAGTCGTCTGTCGTGTATTCGCAAAAACTTCATATAATTAAAAAGTGCAGAAAACGAAGACACCGTGCAGTTTCTGTACTATGTAGAAATCCAATTTGTAATACAAAGAGTTGATACATTTTAAAGGAATACAAATCTACTTAAAAACGATCAAAATGTAGTAGAAATACATTTTTTCAAAACAAAGACACAAATGTAGTATAATAATTTTTGGATGTAACAATTTCAAAATCCGTTTATGTTTTATATACTTTTTTAATCTTCAAATATATGTTTTTTTTTCAAAAATATCCAATTAAGTGTGATAATCACATTATATGTCCAACGCGTGATTTTAAATTTTTTCAAATTTTAATAAACGAATTTTTCCATACACCGAAAAAATGTCTGTAAAAAAATAAATAAAAATGTATTTAAAATATGTCTTTGATTTACGTTCAAAAGCAAGTGTATTTGTTTTTACTACATTAAAGTAGCTGTTTTTGTAGAGGAAATTACTACATAGTTTTACTGCATTTATATACAAAAATGTAATACATTTGTATTAAAATCTTAAACTTCGTCTTTATTTATACGTTCTGAAATATGTATAAAAATTACTACATATACCTTCAATTTTACTATAATTTGTAGGTTTTTTACTTTGTTGTAATAATTAATATTAAAAAATATATATTGTTAGTTTTAATAAAAAACAATTGTATGAATGAATATAAAAAAAAAAGTTTGATTACCAAAAATAAGGTACAAGAATTAATAGTTTTCAGATCTATAATTCTTGTACCTTATTTTTAGTTGTATTTTAGTTGTAGTTGTATAGTACATAAACAACTAAAAAGTGTTACCCACAACCACAGCAAAAATATTTTATTTTCTATTTAAATGGCCCTTACAACCGTGGGTCAGTTTTGGCCGCTGAGATGAAGCCGCGCGCGCTGACGCCAGTTAGAATTACCAAGCGTTGCCAGCTTGACCTCAACTTGGTCTTTCCAATGACCTCTTCTATGCTGTCCACCTTCGAGTTTCGATTCAAGCACCTTCTTGGCTGTAGTGTTTTCATCCATTCGTTCGACATGACCTATCCGATGGATTTTGATGTGCTTGATTATGTCAATGCCGTCGAATAATTCATACAGCTTTTTGTTTATTCTTATTCGATACTCGTTAGCAAAGCAGATAGGACCAAAGATTTTACGGAGAATCTTTTTCTCGAACGCTCCCAGTACTCTCTCATCGGTGGAGGCCAGCGTCCATGTTTCTGCACCATAAAGTAGGACGGGCATGATGAGTGACTTGTACAACGTTATTTTTGTCCGGCGAGAGAGGGCTCTACTTCTCAACTGCCTACTGAGCCCAAAGTAGCACTGGTTGACAAGAGTTATTATCCGTTTGATCTCCAGGCTGACGTCGTTGTTGCTGTTTCACAATGTCGAAGTTGTCGGTGTCAAAATCAGCTTTTTGTCCAAAACGCACGGACTCTTTATTGCTTGTTGACACAAGGAACTTCGTCTAGTCCTCGTTCACCGCTAAACCCATTCGACGCGACTCTTTCTCCAATCTGGAGAATGCTGCGCTGACTGCTCGTGTGTTCCTGCCAATGATATCAATATCGTGACACTTTGGTTGAGGATAGGAGAGGTCTTTTCCTATTCTCACTAAGTAACGTGTGTTTCTCAGGGTCATCCTGCAAAGCCTTATACATTTCGCAGGTATACCGAATTCAAACAATCAATTTTTAAAAAGTAGGCATTTAAAAAAAAAAACATAAATAAACACATTTAGTGGTGAAATATTAATCATTTCTGAGGTGTCATTTCGGAGACAGAATTTCATAAAATTGATCATTTTGAAAAATTTAAAACATTTTTTGTTTTTGTTAGTATCACACTTCCGTGTTTAAGTCTTGTTTTTTTAAATTCAGTGAAAGAATAATAATAAAGTCCTTATGTCTCGTCAAGGCCAAGGTATGTAGTTAATATTTTCAATTTAATAGACTATTTTGAACTATTCGTTTTATTGAAATTGGCAGAAAACTTATTTTATAATTGTTGTTCATTATACCCTACACTAAGAGTGAAAGGGTATATTCAGTTTGGTACGCCGTTTGTAACACCCAGAAGGAAGCATCTCCGGTATGGAAAAGTATATATATATTCTTGATCAGCATGACCTCCATAGTCGATTTAGCGATGTCCGTCTGTCCGTCTGTCTGCATGTCTGTCTGTCTGTCTGCCCGTCTGTCTGTTGAAATCCCTAGATAAATGAAACTTATAACTTAGATTACTAATATACCTACGCTGTATGTGCGAAATTGGCGAGATCGGTCCATTGTGACCTATGATCCGACCACTTATGTTCAAATACCTCATATAAAATGTACATATAAAGATCAATTTTTATGTATACGTGCTTAGGTAAACTTTTTTGGTCAAATATACATTGATATCATGCTCAAATACATTATAATAATGTTTTCCGGCAAAAAGACTTGAGGTTCACAAAAAAAAAATCGAAATTCGGTACACCTACCCATATGGGTATCAAATGAATGGAAATTCTTCAGCGATGGAATGTTTGTAGTTATTTTCAGGATTCGTATACCCTGGTGACCTATATATCACTTTGAATGGTAACCACACATATGTGTAGGGTATTTATAGTCGGCTTAGACCGACTATAATTTTGATAATCCTAACTATCATAATTACACCTACTTTAAAATTTCCCATGTGATCTTACCTTCCCAACTGTTTTTTACTTCGATTTATTTTCTATTTCCGCAAAATATTTATTAAAATTTTAGCAATACAGCAAAATAAAAACTCTTTTTTTTTTGAAACCAAACAAATTTGCTTGCATATTTTGCGGAAATGAAAATAAAATTGATTTTTATCTTGTTCTTTGTCACATATATTTTTGTTTTTTGTAACTTTTATTTTTTTATCAAGTCAATTAAATGTGCTTATGTAGTACATTTTAAGAAATTAGTTATTCTTTGTTTTATTGTAGATATTCAAGATGAACAAAGTTCAGTCGCGATTAAAAGAATGGACCTCTGCAATTTTATATTTGACTGCAAGTTACCATCTATGAATTTAAAATTCGAAGAACTAGAAAAATATGTTTCAGATATAACTAAAGGAAGCTACATAAGCAATTTAAAAGTTGCTTTAAATAACTTTAAAACGCGCTTTACTCAAAAGTGGATTAAATGCAATAGGCATAAAAAAAAACATTTTTGAAAGAAGAACAAAATTGGTTAGCGGGTGAATGCATTTTTAATATAATATCAAAATTTAATGTTGGTAGACCAATTGGAGAATTTTCGGAAAGCAGCGAGCAATCAAAAAGAGGAAAAACTGCAGAGGTATATATGTATATGAGTTAATTATTATATTATTTTTGTATCATTAATTGATTTAGAATACGATTTAATTTCAAACAATTCACAAATAATTAAATTTTCATATATCATATGTTGTTAGTTACAATCATTACATTCTCATGAAGAATTGTGCTATGCAGCACAAATGAAATCGAGAGCTTCTGGGAAGTACATAGAGGCAAGCGTTGTGAAGCGTGTATCAGAGTCCAACGAATTCGCAAAAAAATGTTCTGTGACTGTCGATGACTTTATGAAGTCGTCTACATTAACTACAGTGGAAGCGCTCTCATTGATTATTGAAGCTCAGTTGTCGCGGAAACAATATAATATTATTAGAAATTATGCTAAAGAAGTTTTTCCGGCATATAAGCAAGTACAAAAAGAAAAAAAATCCTGTTACCATACGGAAACTACTGTAACAGAAACGGAAGCCGAAGTTATACTACAATCTTTGTTAGACCACACAACTTCTCGATTAGTTACCGGTTAAAAAGATATTCTTGGTAATTATCTGATATATTAGTTTTATATTCAAAATGGGGATTTGATAGAAGTTCCAGTCATACCCAATATATGCAAAAATTTGTCTCTGAAGAGGCAGATGATAAATATATGTTTTTATCGTCATTGGTCCCATTACGATTAGTTAGTGAAACAAACAGTTTAATTGCAGTTTTATGGCAAAATCAAAGACCTTCTTCAACACGGTTTTGCAGGCCAATAAAATTACAACATAAAAAAGAAACTGATGATCTTATTAGACAAGAGAAAGAAAAAATTGACGAAGAAATAAGTAATTTAATGCCAACGACATGATAATTGATGGTAACAAATACGTTGTCCACCAAAAGCCACTTTTTACAATGGTCGATGGAAAAATATGCAACTCTCTATCTAATACAAACTCAGCACTGAGGTGTTATCTTTGCGATGCAACCAGCAAAGACTTGATAAAATGTTTTTGAAACATATTAAAGAAGACTATCTATCATTTGGTTTATCTGTTTTGCATGCATGGATTCGTCTTTTTGAATGCATATTACACATTTCTTATAAATTACCAGTTAAAACATGGCGCTCAAACAATGAAAATGAACAAATTATTAGTGGTAATAAGAAGAGGATTTAGTATAAATTCCTGAATAAAATGTCTTTGATTGTTGACAGATCAAAACCCTGCTTTGGAAATTCCAATGACGGCAATGTTGCGCGTAAATTTTTTCAAAATTATGAAATAAGTTCGAACATAACTCAAATTGATAAGGAATTAATAAATAGATTTTATATAGTACTGCAAACCATGTCTTCAGGATTTAAAATATATATGCAAAAATTCAAAATTTGTTGTCATGACACAGCAAACTTATATGTACATTTATACCCTTGGTACCCGATAGCAACCAGTGTACATAAAATACTGATCCATGGTGGTGAAGTAATAAAGAATGCCTTGTTGCCAATAGGACAGCTAAGTGAAGAAGCTCAAGAGGGCAGAAATAAAGATTTTAAAAATTTCAGGGAATGGTATAGTCGAAAAACTAGTAGAGTTGACAATCTTCAGGATATTTTTAACAGACTATTGATGAGATGAGATCCTGTTAAAACATGCACGCGTTCGTTACCAGTTATTTTCAATATGAAATCATTTAGTTCCGAAGTTGTGGACATGTTAGAGGACGAATATATACAAAATGATGTGGATTCTGATTTTTCTGACTAGATCTGGACCAGAAAACTATCAAAGTAGTTTACTATTGAAAAAACTGGTAACGAAAGCGTGCATGTTATAACAGGATTAGATGAAATCAAGAGCATGTTGAAAATATTCTGAAGATTAACAACTCTTCCCTGATTTACTTCTGGCCTCTTGGGCCTCTTCACTTAGTTGTCCTATAAACAATTCATTCTTTATTAATTCGGCATCATGGTACAGTATTTTATTTATACTGATGAAAATCTACGAATGTATAGCTTTACATATTTGTACAATTTGCATTTATTGAACAATGTATTATTTACCATCAATAGGTACGTTCTCAGTTTTTTTTTTAATTTTATTAGCTTGCAAATACGTGTTAAAGATAGTCTTGGATTTTGCCATAAAACTGCAATTCGACTCTTTGTTTACTAACTAATCGAGATAGGACCAATAATGATCGAAACATATAGTTATCATCTGCCTCTTCAGAGACAAATTCTTTCCTATTTTGCTCTGACTGAAGCTTCCATTAAATTCATATTTGAAATATAAAACAAATTTATCACATGAATTACTACTAAGTGATTTTTTATGTTTGTTAACTATTGTTCATATTAATGTATTAGAAAGTTGTGAATATATAAATTAAATGCATTTCAATATTTTGTATAACTAATTAAATTTACTTTAAGGATTATTTACTAAATACTTTGTTTCACCCATTTCAACAAATTTTATAACATGTTTTGAAGTTTTTATTTCAATTTATATGAAATATTGAGATTATCTGTGAACTAATACTTCTATTAAGCAAAGAGTTTACTATTGTTCATATTAATGTATTAGAAAGTTGTGAATATATAAATTCAATGCATTTTAATATTTTGTATAACTTACTAAATTTACTTTAAGGATTATTTACTAAATACTTTGTTTCACCCATTTCAATAAATTTTATAACGTGTTTTGAAATTTTATTTTAATTTATATGGAATATTGAGATTATCTTTGAACTAATATTTCCCTTAAGAAAAGAGTTTATATGAATGACGTATAGATTGAGAATGAACTAGTAGATATTTCTATAAAAATTAAAAATCTCAAAATTGAATTTTTAAAAGTTATGGCGTTATCTAGAAAATAATCAAAATTTACCCAAAACGTATTACAAATCATTATTATTGTTTGTAGTGATATGTTTTTGGTGTTTGGATGGAATTCTGAATTTTGAGCACATGCTTATATGGAGAGGCCCGTGTGCGTCGTCATCAAGTACTGGTGTTGCCGGGTTTACTTTTCTATCGGTGGAATTGCTGTCATTATCACCGGTCAGCAGGTTATATAAGCAGGGACTGTAGTTGTTACGTGTAATATACAAAAAAATCAAGTTTAAAAATTAGTTTTTGAGCAAACCTTTTTTTGTTCAGTAATAACGATTATTTTTGATTTTTAAAATTTTGCTCAGAAATAAAAGTCAAATTTCAATTTTTATTTTCAAATTCAAAAAATAAAAATTAAAAATTAATTTTTATTTTTTTTTTGCTCAAGAATAACGATTATTTTTGATTTATACTTTTTTTTACTCAAAAATAAAAATTAGGGTGCGGAGCGTTGTGCGTAATTTGTTGCGCAGCAAAAATGATGTTCTGACGATGAAAACGATAGACTCAAATACAAATTTGGGTCATGTTAGTGAAAACCTTCTATGGTCCACGTTGGATTGTGGTATTAACATTAATATGAGCCAGCAATAGGTAAAACTTGAAAACAAATTTCGTGGAGAAAAAAACTCTTTGTTATTGAAAGAATCACAACTAGGAAGGTCAGGAAATCTAATGTTGCATGTTTGAAATCTATGGATGCATGCATACTCTAATTTTAAAATACTATTAATATTAAGTTATTTTGTAAATTGGAAGTTGAGGTACCGATGCATTCAATAACAGTCCATGTAGAAACTGCCGAACTTGACAACGTGGCCATTGCTTAGACTAGCTTGGGCGGCCAAGTCTTGGTGAATTAGTCTTCGCCCAAGACTCGACCCTAGCCAAGTAGCCAAGTTCATTAAACTTTCATCGGTGATTTATCTATACGGTATTGTAGTCAGAAAGCTCGGCCTACGTTCTTATAGGACTGTAGTGCCAAATTATTATTATTATATGCAGGTGTGTCATTGTACTATATTTTTGGGTGAAGCTGTTCCAGTGGGATTATAAAAGCACCAGAGTTTTTGGGTGAATCTGTTTTGGTAGTAGGTCATACTGTAGCGTCGGTGGCTCGATTGGTTTCTACGTTGGACCATGAGCTCAAAAGTCCCCGATTCGATCCCAGCGACTGTCAACATCAAAAATCAAAATTATTATTACTTCGCTACCTCTTGGCTAACCTACGAGAGTAAAACATTACAAACATAAGCTCTTACCCCGTCTTTCGGATTTAAACTACATTAACCATTAACCATGAATTAACGGCATTAACCACTTTGCGTACAAATTATTATTAGTAACGCTGACCACCATCACACGTAAGCCATCGAAACTGTTCACTAACATCACCCAAATTAGTTTAGAGTCTATCATTTCCATCGCAAGGACATTATTTTTGCTGCACACTAAATTAAGCACAACGCCCCGCACCCTAATTTTTGTTTTTGAGTAAAACAGTATAAATCAAAAAATAATCGTTATTCTTGAGCAAACAAATAAAAATTAATTTTTAATTTTTATTTTTGATTTTTTAAAGTAAAAATTGAAATTTGATTTTTATCGTAATTTTTTGATTTTTTGCCTTAAAAATCAAAAAATAAAAATCACTGCAAATTTCAATTCTGCATGCGAAAAAAATTGATTCTGCATTCTCAAAACTTGCGTACCAATTTTATAACACGTTGATTTTTTTCATTAAAAAAAATAAGAATAACCGTTATTTACGGTCCCTGTAGATAAGTGATCAATCCATATCTTCAGTGTGCTCTGGATATCTGTAACTAGATTCCCGTTCTCATTTTTACAAAAATATACATATAAATAATTAAATAAGAAAAATATTTTCCTGATTATGAGATGGAAACACCACTAGCATCGTCAGCAGGAATGATTTTTGAAAATATCAATTTTGTAACTTATTGTAAAAAAATGTACTAAACGTAACCAAATTGTATTTTTATTCAAAATTTTTAATTTTTTTTTATTAGTAAACAAAAAAAAATATTATAAAAATGTGAAGTAATGACGTAAAAATAAAATCAATATAATTTATATTTTATGCTTCTTGACTTTTAAAAAATTCACAATACCCGAATAGAAATTAGTTAAGGTTAGCCTTATTATTGTACCGTACAGTTTTTGTACAGTGAGTTAGTAAATGATTTTAAATAAATACAAATGTATTTAAAAACGATCAAAATGTAGTAGAAATGCATTTTTTAAAACAAAGACATAAATGTAGTATAATTTACTACAGTAATTTTTCGGTGTACCTTCAGTGATAGTTATCTAAGATGGTGCTATGGCTTTTTTAAAAATATATATAATAAACATTAGAAATTGCATTTATGTGAACACATTTTAATTTACCTAATTCTCACAATGATACAATTAACACAACTAATTTGTTTAGTTGTGGTAGCCAAATGAATTACAAAAAATCGGCCAATTTACACTAAGTCAGCAGCACAACGAGCCGTCAGCAATTTCCGATTTGTACATACTTCATCGCGAATTGCCGACATTTGTACATACTTCATCGGCAATTGCCGACAACTCGTTGTGACGCTGACTTCGTGTTTGCCACACGTTGCACTATGAGTCAGAAACCGCATTAGCGTCTCATAATTAGTTTAGGTGAAAGTCATCGGAAATGAATGAAATATATGGTTTTAGAAAGACAAATTATTGAATTTTCACAATCAAAAACAATTTTTGCATTATTTGTATTTTAAATATACGAAACACATGCTCAAACATGAACATTTTTGTAAAGTTTTGAATTTACCTTGGCTATATTTCGCGGGCATATAAACAAAATATCTGGTAGCGCATGGTTTTCTACGTCTAACACCGAAAAGAAAATTACATTATTGTTTTTGGTTCGACTATTAAAAACAAAAGGAGCGACAAATAATAAAAACTTAAAAACCTCAAAAACTAGAGCTAATTTAACAAAACCATTTTCGGAATTAGCTCCAGTAATAAATAATGGCGCAATCAGAATAAAACAAGAATCAAACATTTTTACTTTTATAAAAAAAATATCCACAAGTTTTTAAATAAGAGTCTTGTTTTGCACAAATTAGAAGAGAAATCATTTTAACATATTTTTTTTAGTAAGTGAAACTTTTTGTATGAGAGACATTTCACATTAAATCTATCAGAGTGTAAGACTCAACTTCTCCAGAGATACAGTGTTCCAAAGTTACAAAAAATGAATCAATAATCACTTTTTTGTGCTTGCAGAAAGAACCTCTTTACCGCAGAACACTGCAAACCTCGTGTTAAGGATAATAAAACAAACTTCGTTATAACTCCTAAATCCGAACATCTAATCAGTGGTCATTGTCCTTGCAATTTAAACTGATTGTTCAAAAAGGAACCGTTTTCAAATTTATTCAAATATAAAATTTACATACGGTATTTTAAAAAACAAACATTTTTAATATGTTTAAGTATTGTTTGTACCGAAAACCTAAAAAAATGGTAACTAGTCTGCCAAGTGATTTATGCCTCGAAGTTTTCTCGACCTAACTTCGATAACAATAATCCGATCTCGTTGCTCATTTTTAAAATTTCGTAATTTTCGTAGACATGCCATTAGCAGATCCATCATTTGGTGTCTCGGGTCAAATTGATATTTTTATTGGTTCGGATCAACTCTGGAATATTTGCACTAGTGAACGCAATGATTTCGATGGCCTTTTGCCAATTGCATTGAATAGAATATTTGGATGTTCTAAATCTAAGAACGTAACTCATCCTGTATTCGCAAATTATGCTCTTCTTGATCTTGACTCACTTATTCGTTCATTTATGGAGTTGGAAGGTGTGTATACGATAGAAGATAAGATCAATAAGTTCGACCCTGTAGAAAATCATTTTTCTTTAACACATACTAGAGGTAGAGATGGAACATATATTGTACAATATCCCATCAAAATATTGTGTCAATTGATTCAAAAATATTAGGAACTGTTTCTCGTGTAAATTCAATGAAAAGAAAATTTCGCAGAGATCCTGAATTACAAAAACAATATGTTGCCTTTATGAATGAATATTTAAGCATGGCACACATGGAATTGATTCCATTGTAAGAAATATGTATTGACAAGACGAAATGTTTTTACCTAGCGCATCACGCTGTACTGAAACCTTCGAGTTCCACCACAAAATGTCGTTTTGTTTTTGACGGATTCTGTAAAGATGCGTCCGGGATTTCTTTAAATGATCGTTTGCATATTGGCCCTGCCATTCAACGAGATTTATTTGGTGTGTTTTCAACTGACATTAAAAAAATGTTCCGAAGCGCATAGTCTGGAGAAAAAATGAGTCATCACCGATTGAGCATTATAGATTACACTGTTCTACAAATTGATTGTTGTTGGCGTCCACAGAAATGAAACTTATCATTTCTTGTAGATTTCGGTCTCCTAATTCTTGCTGCGTACTCAGAATTTTCCCTATACGTCGAGCAATCGAGTCAAAGTTGCAAAAAAGGCCATTTTTGGAACTTTATTTCGCTAGTTATCGCACGATTTCGTCATGTAGCAGATGCAAACTTTATCACAAAAGCAAATATAAACCTTACGCTACGGATAAATGGCAAAAAAAGGAAATTTGTGTTACCAAAAAAGTGTGTCGGGAGAGTAATCTATCACAATTCTCTAAGCTCTCTTGAAAAACATTTAAATATTAGTTCGCAATGTGTTTGCTGTCAAAATTAGGAATAAATATTTTAAACTTTATCTTACTGAAATTTTTCGGAATATTTTTTTAAATTTGTTTATGAAATATTTGATTAAAATGGAAGGAATTGCACGCAGAGATATACAATTTCATACATATTTAATGTAGTGGTGCTAGATGCAAAATCGAACAAAATTCTTAGCATCTGATGTACCCATTATGGGAAAACATGATGGGGAAAATTTCACTGCGTAATGTCCTGGTGTTTATCTGATTCGGCAGGCTTTAATGGGTTAAAAAATCAAATATACATCCGTCGTCAATGAATGCTTCTGAGCGACTGAACTGAAATTTTTGAAAATTGAACATGAAAAAATAAAAAAATGCGTCACCCTACAGATACTATTATTAAATTTAAATTTATAATATTGTTTTGTCACGACTGTTGTAGTAACATATATTGAACATTTTATTTTAGTGAATGGCAGATTTAGGACTATTTTCGTGACGCATCCCTAGTAGAAATTTTGGTAGGGCCATGGTCATGAAGTGATCATGTCATTATTTGAGATGATCGGGATATGACGAGGCCCATAAAGTCCATGTAACGCAGTGTACTGATCATGTACTGACCTCGGGCCATGATCATGTACTGATCAGGCAATTCCCAATTTCGATCATTGTCTGATGCTAATTTCGATATGAGGAACAAATATTGTAGCTATGATCGGAAACATTAACTATTTAGATAATGTAAACCCTGGTATGGTAAGCATGATGAGGGCATGCAAAGGCAATGATCATGTTTTCTCTAATAGGGTCTACTCAACAAAAACCCGATCATTTCCCGATGGCGCATCGGGCAAATTTCTACGAGGGATATGAATTGTAAAAATAAAAAAAGACCCTTATGGATCGCTTCTGCATACTATAACATATTTCAACATTTTTGAATTTCATATGTATTTCAAAAGATATTGGAATTGCGATAATTTTAATATTTTGCAATCGATAATAAAATCTCACTTTTTCTTTCAAAAACATTTTTTTTTCACTCGTTCTCGTAAAGCAATAGAAAGGTATTAATTTGATTATAACCATGGATGAAAAAATTGATGCTATATTAAAAAGCACTTGACAATTTCTTTTATGTTCAAAATTTGCAACATGTCCAAAAATTGTATATCTACATAACCCCATGTCCCATTTTTCCTCAGGTTCCCCTACTTTTTCCTTCTGTGAACTTTGGCTTGGCTACGTTTTTCACTGATAAAAGGGTTTTTATATTCATTGCAAGATTTCTTCAACACACCTGCTTTGAAAAATATCTGAAAAAAATCGCTTTAAACTCCGGTGCAAAACACTTTATAATTAAAAGTGTGCATGTATGAAAGTCAGCCGTATTTGAAAATTTTGAATTTCAAAGTGTTTACTATATATTTACAATAAATTTTATATTTTAATGTGACTTTTTAAATTTTAAAGTAGGACCTTTACATCTAAAAGTGTCAAATTTTTGTTAGTGTACAAAAAATTCTCAAAGAGCGTCAGATCGTATGCCCATTGCCTGCGTTACCGTTCTCTTTCTCATTATTGATCTTTGTTGTAATTCTTAACCATTCCGACATTCCTTTTATTCGTACAGTTCTTCAAATAGTGCTTATGAACTATGTTCCACTGGCATGAAGACAAATTGTGTTTAATGATATGCATTGAATTTTAATGTGATAAATTTAATATTAAAGTGTTGCACTCTAAATTCGTCAAATTTTTAAATCGATAGCGCGGACTTTAAAATTTAAAGTGCACTTCTTTTCTCGGTGTACTGAACACCCAAATGTTCATTTGATTGAAATAAATAAAAAAAAAAAAAAAATTACAGGTGTGTATAAAAATATAAATATATATATTTATATTTTTATACACACATACCGGTATGGAAAAGTATATATATTCTTGATCAGCATGACCTCCTGATTCGATTTAGCGATGTCCGTCTGTCCGTCTGTCTGTCTGTCTGTCTGTCTGTCTGTCTGTCCGTCTGTCTGTTGAAATCCCTACTACTTTTAAAATTGAAGAGCTAGATAAATGAAACTTATAACTTAGATTACTAATATACCTGCGCTGTATGTGCGAAAAAATTGCGAGATCGGTCCATTTAGACCTATGATCCGACCACTTATGTTCAAATACCTCATATAAAATGTACATATAAAGATCAATTTTTATGTATACGTACTTAGGTAAACTTTTTTGGTCAAATATATATTGACATCATGCTCAAATACATGATAAAAGACTTGTGGTTCACCAAAAAAAAATCGAAATTCGGTACACCTACCCATTTGTAAATATGGGTATCAAATGAATGGAAATTCTTCAGCGATTGAATGTTTGTAGTTATTTTCAGGATTCGTATACCCTGGTGACCTATATATATGTTTGGGAGAGCCATTTTCTTCCATGCCTGTGGAAAAACACATTCTATTTAAAGATGTGACATTCGCAGCCCAAATATAAACGTGTGTTATGATGTCATTAAAAAAATGTTCTCATGAAGAAAGAAATCCTAAACTATACAAATGACTGAGTATATTACGTTTTTTTGAAAACTGTCATTAATTAAAGTTTGCCAAATAAAACTAGTAGTAATGGAAAAATAATGTATTACCCTAACAGTAAAAGAAAACACTGGTTACTTCTTGCCATTCATAAATTTCCACTGCATCGAAGATCCTACCAAACTTGAAGAACATTTGTAAGTCACACAGTTCTTTAAAAATGTTGAAATATGTATAGTATGCTGTAGCGATCCATAAGGGCTTTTTTTTCTTTAATTTTCACAATTCATATGCGTCACGAAAATAGTCCTAAATCTGCCATTCACTAAAATAACATGTTCAATATATAAAATTTAAATTTAATAATGAGTAGCTGTAGGGTGTCGCATTTTCAGTTCTGTCGCTCAGAAGCATTCATTGACGACCGATGTATATTTGATTTTTTTAACCCATTAAAGCCTGCCGAATCAGATAAACACCAGGAGATTACGCAGTGCAATTTTCCCCATCATGTTTTTCCATAATGCGTACATCAGATGCTAAGAATTTTGTTCGATTTTGCTAGCACCACTACATTAAATATGTATATCTCTGCGTGCAATTCCATCCATTTCAATCAAATATTTCATAAACAAATTTTAAACCAGAGGGAAGGTTAGATCAGATGGGAAATTTTAAAGTAGGTGTTATTATGATAGTTAGGATTATCAAAATTATAGTCGGTCTAAGCCGACTATAAATACCCTACACATATGTGTTGTTACCATTCAAATTGGTATATAAGTCACCAGAGTATACGAATCCTGAAAATAACTTCAAACTTTCCATCGCTGAAGAATTTCCATTCATTTGATATCCATATTTACAAATGGGTAGGTGTACCGAATTTCGTATTTTTTTTGGGAACCACAACTCGTTTCGCAGGAAAACATTATTTTCATGATGTCAATATATATTCGACCAAAAAAGTTTACCTAAGCACGTATACAGTAAAATTGATCTGTAGATGTAAATTTTATATGAGGTATTTGAACATAAGTGGTCGGTTCTCAGGTCACAATAGATTGATAATGGCAATTTTCTTGTTCAGACAGATTAGATATATAAGTAATCTAAATCTAAAGTTTCATTGCTCTAGCTCTTCTACTTTTTCCGTAATCGTGATTTCAACAGACGGACATCGCTAAATCTACTCAGGAGGTCATGCTGATCAAGAATATATATACTTTTCCATACCGGAGATGCTTTCTTCAGTGTGTTACAAACGGCGTACCAAACTGAATATACCCTTTCACTCTTAGTGTAGGGTATAAAAACCAATATTATTAAAATTTGAATCACTTTTTAAACGTAAAAATTTTGCTTGGAGTTGCTGGTGTTTTGTTGTTAATTCGATTAATGAAGCAAAAAACAAATTTTAGACCAAATACTGTTATTTTGGAAATATCGTTTCTCAAAAAACAACATGTGAATTTTTGTACAACCAAAAATGTTTATTTTGGGAACTCCAAATTTTAATTAATGACATTTTACTTAAGATCTTCTATGTAAAATAAGATATGTTTTCTGTTTCTTTTTTTTTACTTTTTTAAAAACCGTTTTAAACCGGTATAAAACCGAAACCGTTTATGTCGGTTTTGGATATCGGTTTATTTCTGATTTTCGTATAACGGTTTCGGTTACGATTTCGGTTTTAAAAATGAAACGGTTTTAAATGGATATCGGTTTCGGGTTCAATCCTTGATATATATATATATATATATATATATATATATATATATATATATATATATATATATATATATATATATCTATATATATATATATATATATATATATATATATATATATATATATATATATAAATTCCTGTTCCCTGAAAAATAAAAACAGTATGCAGATACATTTAATATTTTATTTCATCATAATTAAACAAAATAAAAAACAATCTATAATGCCACATTTGTACGAATGTATCGTAAAATAAGTGTATAAACAAATGTACAATTTGTACATTTATTAATATTCATATATTTATTTCGCATTTTCTCTTATTTAATGAATATCCTATTTTTTTGCCACTTGTGTAAAATTTTGACATTTATTTATTTCTGCATGTATCCATAATTTTTGGCAAGAAACTGGCAATCAAACTGCTGATAGACACGAGGTTGCCGTTTGTCATTTATTTTGTTGATACAATAACGTACTCAAATGCCGTAACAAATGCACAAACGTAAAATTTTGGCAGAATGAAAAATGCAATCATGAGGTTACGACAACCGAACGTGCGGTTGCGGGGACTAACATTTCGGTCAGAGTAAGAAATGGTAGTTCATTTTAATGACATGAGGTTACAACAATGTATTTCGGTTGCAACACCTCCAAATTTTTTTTTTTTTTTTTTTTTTACAAATTAACCAACGCTCAGGGGATGCACCCTATTCATGCAAAGCACAGTGTTGATCGTAAGAAGGGATGATAGGTTAAAAGGAGGGAGAAAATATAGAGTAGTGTCGGTGAATGTTTGTTTTGAACTTGCCAATATCAAAAATGTCCGGAAAAACGTACGCAGGGAGATTGTTCCACAAACGAATCGTGCGACTGAAGAACGAATTCTCTCTATAATGCGTGGTTCTGTTGAGAGCCGAGTCGACTACGAAGGGGTGGGCTTGGTTTGACGCCCGAGTAGAACGAGAGAACACACGACCTGGTGGAATCAGGCCATGTATTTCCCTCGAACACTTGCCGTTGTAATACCTATAAAACAGGCTTACACACCCAACGGCCCTTCGGTGCTCAAGAGAACCAATAGACGATGAAATATTTTCATCCCCTATTAAATATATCGCACGTTGTTGGATTCGGTCCAGGAACTCCAAGGAGGAGGCCCCTGCCCAAATGTGCGAATTGAATTTTATTTTAGGCCGTATATAGGTAATGTAGACAGTGCGTAAGTCAGCAGGAGTAAAGTATGTTTTACACCGTTTTAAAAAACCGAGGCACTTGGCCGCTTCTTTCGACACGTTAAATATGTGGTCATTCCAACGGAGATCACATTGAATTGATATGCCCAGAACGTCAAGAGCAGCTGACTGCGCAATATCCACAGCACCCATATTGAGGGGAGGGAGCTGTGAATCCATTCTTTTGTGAGATAACAGACAACATTGGGTCTTGCTTGCATTAAAATCTACTCTGTTTGCAACACCCCACTCGGAGATTGATTTAAGGTCATTATTGAGTGTGTCATTAATAGTGCGTCGTTTACTCTCAATCTCCAAAGAGTTTGGGCGCTTGTTGAACGAATATGAATGACAAATGTTACTGTCATCTGCAAAGGAATGAATTGGGTTCTGGGTCAATGACAGAAGGTCATTGATAAATAGCAGAAATAGGGGCGGGGATAGGACGGAACCCTGCGGAACTCCAGAATTGATGAAATGTTGTTCTGAAAGAACACCATCCATCGCAACTCGTATTGAACGACCCTGGAGAAAACTCGATATCCATCGAGTAAAAGATACACCGACACCATATGCAATTAGTTTTGAAACGAGGGCTTTATGCCACACTCGCTCAAAAGCCTTGGAAATATCGAGAGCACCAGCCTTGCTCTCCCCGAAAAGGTGAACACAATTATTCCACTTTTCGGAGAGGACTGCCATCAAGTCACCTGTGGAACTGGCCCTACGGAAACCATATTGTCGGTCACTGAGCAATTCGTTGTGCTCAAGATAGTTTACAAGGTGGAAGTTAATTACGCTCTCCATTACCTTGGAGAGTGCAGAGCATATTGTAATGGGTCGGTAATTGGCAGAATTCGTGGCCTCGCCCTTTTTCGGAACTGGCTGGACATTGGCAACCTTCCAACAAGATGGAAAAACTCCTGTCGTGTAGGAGATGTTGAAAAGGTTACGCAACGGACAAGCCAGCGTTGACGCGCACTTCTTCAACACATGGGCAGATATGCCATCTGGCCCAGAGGCTTTGTTAATGTTGAGGTTTGCTAAGACCTTATTAACTGCCCGAGTTCGAAAATGTATCTCCGGCATTGCAGAAGAAACAAAATCGACGACAGGCAGTGGTTGATTACTATCTGAGAGCGTTGAATTATTTGCAAATAATTCTGCCAAGAGATTAGCTTTATCAATCGGGTCAGTGAAGGTCTGGCCATTCACACTAAGAGTTGGAGTAGACGATGTCGTCTGATTCTTCACCCTTTTTACAAATGACCAGAAATTTTTACTACCCCTGTGATAGAGTAGGACCTTTTTGCGCGCGTTTTGTTCGTGAAGAAACTTTTCGCGCGAGATCACGGCATTACAGCGATTCCTAGCCTGTATACGAAGTCTTTCAGTATCAGCATTCTTGTTAGAACGCCAAGTCTGAAAGGTTTCCTCTTTCGACCTGACTGCAATCCTGCAAGTCTCATTAAACCACGAGTGGTCCTTGGGTTTAATGCTAATCTTTTTAGAAGGTATGAAGGACCGCATACCTAATAAAATAATATTTTGTACCATTAAAGCAGCGGCATTTATGTCTCTGTCTGCGAAACACAATTTCCAATTAAAGTTGCGAAAAAAATCATTTAACGCAACCCAATTTGCTTTTTCGTAAAGCTGCTAATTCCTGCTCCTTAAAAAAATACTATGAAAAGATACATGTATCTGCATGCATTTATTTTTTATTTCCTCATAACCAATAAATAAAATGTAATCGTAAAAATGTAAGACCTGCAAATTTGACATGCCCCTTTATAGTTGAAAAAATATTGTTTTCAGTATTTTAAATACTTATTGCGATAATTGGGGATTCAAAATTTCGAAACTAAAAATATCAATGACAAAAATATAATAAAAATATGATCAAAATTAAAAAAATCGTAAATAATATATATTTACAACGGCCCATTTGTTTATACAGGTATTTAAATGGTTAAATTTAATTTTCGAAATAGTTTGCTACTATTCAAAAATATTTTTATTTGCATAATTTTCAGTGCTATTTTAAACCAAGTATAATATAATAATTTGTTTAATATGATCCATTTTTTCAGTCTCATTAGAGTCAATATTTCACATATATTTAAAATTTCATATTAACTGAGTACTAAGTGTCTATCACATCACAGCTACTCAAGAACCATTAGTAAACTACGTGGTGAAACCATACTATACGATGAGCAATCCGCAAGGCCTAGAAGCAGTCTTATAGTATCGAAACACTTTGCTGTCACCAAGTTAACCCAATTCTGTGGGCAAGACCTGGTGGCAGCCAAAGTGAGCTATGAAAGCGATAGTGGATGGAAACATCTGATTGTCGCATCAGGCTACTTCCCCTATGACTCACTACTGCCTCCTCCGCCAAAGGCAATTGTTAAGCTCATAGAGTACTGTGATCTTAAGGAGACCGGCCTTATTCTTTGCTGTGACGCTAATGCTCAACACACTATGTGGGTCAGCAGTAAATGCAACGCACGAGGTACCAGACTCCTTGACTTCATCATGACCTCCAATCTGAACATTCACAACACTGGTAATAAACCCACGTTTGTGACTGCTAGAAGACTGGAAGTGATTGACCTTACTTTGTCTAACTGTAGACTGAGAGAGTCAATCTTTAACTGGAAGGTTCTTAAAGAAGATTCTTTATCGGACCACACGCATATCGAGTTTCATACTGACCGAGAGGTGCTGCCATCTATGACGGTAAGAAACCCTAGAAAAACGAACTGGGCACGCTTCAGACATGAACTTGAGAATTCCCTCAATATTTCTGTCAGAATTCGTACCAAAGAAAGTATTGAGACGTCCGTTCAAGTTATGAACGATGTCATAAATTCTAGTTTTGTACGAACATGTCCCGTTCCTTGGTGGAACGCTTGTCTTGAAACCATGCGCAAGGATTCCAGAAAGCTTCTAAATAGGGCCCTGAGGAGCAACTTAAACTCTGACTGGTTTCTTTATCGAGCTAAGCAGAAAGAGTATAAGAAACGAATTCGTAAATCGAAAAGTGTTTCTTATAAAGACTTCTGCAGTAGCATCGAATCCTGCAGTGAGACTAGCAGATTGGTCAAGTTTCTTAAAAGAGACCGAACTGCTCGACTGGACTCACTGCGGAGACCTGATGGCTCGTATACTGAGTCTAAGACAGAGGCACTCAGTGTCCTAGTTGAGACTCACTTTCCGGCAAATTAAATCCACATAGGGCCACTTTGTAATCCCAGAACTGGGGACTGCAATAACAACTCTAATGTGCAAAAAAATGACTGGCAGGTTGCCAGATTGGTTGTGTACGATGAAGCTATCCAATACGCAGTAGCCTCTTTTGATGGCTTCAAGTCACCTGGACCGGATGGCATCTACCCAGTCATGCTACAGGAAGGTATAACCCAATTGCTACCATGCCTAAAGAAGATCTTTAGAGCAAGTCTCGCATGGGCATACATTCCGACATCCTGGCGTTTAGTTAAAGTAGCCTTCATTCCTAAAGTTGGAAAAGAAGACTATTCCATAGCCAAGAGCTTCATGATGTCCTTCATACTAAAGTGTCTAGAAAGACTAGTTGAGTTGCACATCAGGAAAACATCGCTGTCAAGGTACCCACTATCATCAAGACAACATGCCTACCAACGTGGAAAATCCTGTGAAACAGCATTGCAACATCTGGTTAGCCGGATCGAGCATGCTTTGCAGAGGAAGATGTACGTGATGGGCATGTTTGTTGACATCGAGGGTGCTTTTGATAATGCGACTTTTGATGGAATGTGTGACGCAGCTAGAAGGCATGGAATTGATGAAACATTGGTCAAATGGCTAAGGTCAATGCTAATGTTTAGGACCATCACTTCTGAGGCAGAGTGCGGTCAGTATATTATGGCAGGGGTGAATAGAGGTTGTCCTCAAGGAGAGGTTCTCTCCCCCCTACTCTGGTGTATGCTGGTTGACTCTCTGGTCAACGATCTCGATGGACCAGGTGTCTATTCCCAGGCCTATGCAGATGATGTTGCCATTCTTGCCAAAGGCTTTTCCCTCATGAGGGGTGTGTTAAAACACAAAACTCATTGAACCGAATTGACAGCTGGTGTACTGCAAACGGACTTTCCGTCAACCCTCACAAAACAGGGATTGTTCTCTTCACTAGGAAAAGAATAATGACAGGATTATCTCTACCAGTACTTAAGAGTGTCACTATTCCTCTGTCTAACGAAGTAAAATATCTGGGCTTAACTCTAGATAGTAAACTACTTTGGACAAAACATGTTGAAAATAAAATTTCGCGAGCATTGAATGCCTTCTGGCAATGCAGAGGAATTTTTGGGAAGACATGGGGACTATCGCCGAGCAAAACCTTATGGATTTACACGGCAATGATAAGACCGATGATATCATATGCATCGGTAGTCTGGTGGAACAAGCTGTCGCGAAAATGCGTGACAACTAGTCTTGCCAAGATTCAGAGAACTGTGTGTCTGGGTGTTACGGGTGCCTTTCCCACTACACCTGGTCCAGCACTGAATGCCACCACTTGACATCTTCATCAGAGGCGAAGCCATGAAAGGCTGCTGGAGACTAAAACGAGGTGGTTTCTGGTTAAATGTTCCCTGGAATATCTCTGACATTGCACTTGACACTCCATTAGACACCTGTCTACTGGAGATGCCCTCTGATGCAATGATAACAGAAATATTACCAAGACGAAATTTTGAGGTCTGCCAACCTGACATTCAAGACTGGCTAACGCCTGACTGTGAGCCAGGTAGAGGGTTACACCGCATTTTCACAGACGGCTCCAGAACCGATCAGGGATCTGGTACTGGAGTGTTTGTGGAACCGGATGACCGCAGACTTCACTTCGCCTTAGGCGACAATGCCTCGGTATTTCAAGCCGAAGTCTATGCTATACTTATGACTATGGACTACATTGCGGATAATAGATGGCAGAACAGGGCTATATCAGTTTGCAGCGATAGTCAGGCTGCTCTTATGGCTTTCAACAACCAGGTCATCACATCCAAAATTGTACGTCAATGCAGATCACGTCTCAATTGTGTTGGTAAATACAATACACTGAAACTGATTTGGGTGCCGGGCCATAATGGAGTTTCGGGCAATGAAACATCTGACGAACTAGCACGTGCTGGATCTGAGGATAATCCATTTGGACCAGAACCTGTGCTTGGACTACCTGCATCTACGGGAAAATTTGTCATCAGCTCTTGGGTCGCCTCAGCACACAAGAGCAGATGGCCGAATGAGACGAAAAGCAGATTCTCCAAGCTCATGACACCGACGATAACCAAAAGATCGGCCTCGTTTCTACATTCCTTAAGTAGAAAGGAGTGCAGAAAACTGACGGGACTTCTAACGGGACACAACGCATGTGAAAAACACATGAACGCAATCGGCCTGGCCGAAAGCGCCTTATGTTCTGCCTGCTACGAAGAAACTGGCACCACAGAGCACTATCTCTGTGACTGTCCAGCATTTTCTAGAATTAGAAGGCAGATCTTTGGCACAGACGTGATGAGAGAGGATCAGCTTCACTTTTTATCACACAATAGCCTTCTTAGATTCAATAATGAATCTAAGAAGTATCATTAAAAACCAGGGAACTGGGTCACAGCACAATGGATATAACCCTGTCTGAGTGCTGTGGATCTATTTTTTATCCCACATTATAAAAAAAAGTGTCTATCTATCTGTCGGTAAAGTTTAAATAAATTCGGACATTTTGATTTTAAACTATAGACTTTTAAAGTATTTATATAATCTAAGGTTAAACTTTCACTGAAAAACTGAAACTTAATTAATAAATATAGCACCACTTGGTAATGACAAATAATGTTTCTCTATTTGTAATGTTATCAGCAACTATTTCATTCGAAAATAAGAAAAATCAAGAAAAAAAAACATAATAAATGAATAACATATTGCGTACTATTTGTTCCATTGATTATTTCCATTTTTATTAAAAATGTAGTAAAAACACTCTTTATTCTCAGTGTATTTAAATTACATCTGTGTGGGGAATTTTCCTAAGAATATCGGGGAAAATTAAAATATTAGTTCGCATCGCTGATCAAAAGCGCAAAATCCACAAGGACAAAATAAACAAATATTGTATGGTGTGAAATGATGATTCTGCGCCGCACAATATTTGGGAATTTTACATAACACATAATCCCTAATATAAAAATTCCCAATTTAAAAAAACCACAAAATCAAAATCCCCAAGCACAAAATCCCCAAATATTGTGTATGATGTGGCGCCACATCATCATTGGGAGAGGCTCAAAATCCACAAATATCATAAGCCTCACATTTTTAGAAATCTACAAATATTTTTCCCCAAAAACAAAAATCTCCAAGCTCAAAATCCCCAAGGCACAAAATCCACAAAACTCTAAATTAGAGTGCGTAAAAATACATTCGTTAATAAAATAAATAATTATTTTAAAACTTCTGGACAAATCTTAACGACAAAAATGTAGTTAAAAAAAACAGAATATTAAAAATTTATGTCACATAACATTTCTTTATGCAATTAAATGTATAGAATTTAGTTATATAAGTATTTTAATTATTATTATGTTCAGTTATTAATTAATTATATGAAGTACTGAAATTAATTATATTATTATTCTATTTAATTAAAAAAAAAGTGAATAAATGTTCAGTTAAATGAATATTTGAATATTTAAAAACTTTTTAAATTAAAAAGACATTAACTTTATCATTTAAATCAATCATTAAATCAATATTAATAATTTTAAGAAATAAAAATTCCAAAATATTGTGTATGGTTTGAAATGATGTTGTGGTGCCACATCATCATTTCGGGAGAGGCTCAAAATTCACAAAAAAAAATCCACAAATATCATAAGCCACAAATTTTTAGAAATCCACAAATATTTTTCACCAAATAAAAAAATCCAAAAATTCACAATACACAAAGCACAAATTGTTTAGCCAACACAGAACAAAGTAGGCTTGCGTAATTCAAATCTTAGTTGCTCTGAATTTTTTTCTTAAATTTCATTACGCATTGAATGTTTAAAAAAGATGTGTGTTTGTTTTATAAGTATTCAAATTGTATATCAAATTGAAAAATGGCGAAAATAGACAAAAAGGATCCTTCTAGCCATAATCACGATCCAATATCGAGCGAATTGCCAATAACAAGATCAAACAGAAATTTAAAGGAAATAAGCAATTCGAGTTCCTTATTTCCATCACAAATAATTCGTGACGTTACTGTTAATTGCCTATCAGATTGTCGAGGTTATCTTCCATCTAAGCGTGCTGAAAATCTAAAAATAGCGAGAATTCCCAAAAATAATACAACTCAAGATGCTGAAAATTTATCGGGAATGCAGATTCCTGACGATTTAAGTTTTTTGGAAGTTGAACTTTTCGTATTAAAAGAAAAGGATTTTAATGGAGAAAATAATGTCATTATGGGTACTACCGACTCTTTAAAAGCATTGGTCGATTCAAAGTGCTGGATAATGGACGGCACTTTTTACGTTGTTCCATCAATGTTCCGACAACTATTTACCATTCAATGTTATATTGAAGGCCAATTTTTACCTCATGAGCAAAAAGTCTATAGAGGCTTTAGATTTATATTTTGCAAAAAAATAATATAATCGTATCGGCGGAAAACATTTTTTTTGTGTATTTGAGCATGACTTCATTGGTCAAATAAAGTTTATCTTAGCACGTATACTGTAAAATTGATCTGTAGATGTAAATTTAATATGAGGTACTTGAATATAAATGGTCAGATCACAGGTCACAATGGACCAATTTTTTCGGACATACAGCGTAGGTAAGTAATCTAAATTTGTTTCATTTATCTAACTCTTCAATTGTTTAAGTAGTTTCAACAGACAGAAGTAGGGATTTCAACAGACAGACGGACATATAGACGGACAAACAGACGGACAGACGGAATCAGGAGGTCATGCTGATCAAGAATATATATTTTTCCATAACGGAGGTGCTTCCTTCTGGGTGTTACAAACGGCGTACCAAACTGAATATACCCTTTCACTCTTAGTGTAGGCTATAAAAATATTCCGAAAAATTTTAGTAAGATAAAGTTTAAAACATTTTTTTCCAAATTTTGACAGCAAACACATTGCGAACTAATATTTAAATGTTTTTCAAGAGAGCTTAGAGAATTGTAATAAATTACTCTCCCGACACACTTTTTTGGTAACACAAAATTCTTTTTGATTTTTTGCAAAAACTAATATCTGGACCCAGATTTTTTTTGCCAATTATCTGTAAGGAAAGGTTCATATTTTATTTTGTAATAAAGTTTGCATCTGCTACATGTCGAAATCGTGCGATAACTTGCGATATAAAGTACCAAAAATGGCCTTTTTTGCAACTTTGATCTCGACGTATAGGGAAAATTCTGAGTACGCAGCAAGAATCAGGATACCGAAATCTACTAGAATTAGTTTTATTTCTGTGGAAAATTCTTGTAGAACAGTGTTATTGACAGTACCATATGGTCTTGCTCCATCAAAATTTTCAACAGTACGAGTAACTGCCGAAGATTAAATTACAGAAGTGGATCTCAAATTTCTGGCCATTACTAAAATTATAACTTACTAACTTATTTGGCCATTACAACCCATGATGGGTTTCGGCCGCAGCAATCACCTCTCGCCAGTCGCTTCTGCATTGCGCACGTTTTGCACTCCAAGTATTGTCAGGTTGTCTCGCACTTGGTCGCTCCACCGGAGATTCTCTTACGTTGACCACCACTGGGTACAGAATTGAACACCTTTTTTGCTGGATCGCTTTCATCCATACGCTCGACATGTACAAGACAGCGTAGGCGCTGGATCTTAATGCGCCTGACTATGTCAATGTCGGCGTATAGATCATACAGCTCGTCGTTCCATCTGATTCTGTACTCGTTTTCAACGCATATCGGGCCATAGATTTTCCGAAGAATCTTTCTCTCGAACGCTCTTAAAGCTTGATCATCGGTGTTGGCAAGCGTCCATGCCTCAGCGCCATAGAGGAGGACTGGCATGATGAGCGACTTATAGAGCGTAATTTTTGTCCGTCGAGAGAGGGCTCTGCTCCTCAATTACCTACTGAGCCCAAAGTAACATCTGTTGGCAGGAGTTATTCTTCGGCTAATCTCCAGGCTGACATTGTTTTCCTTGTTAATGCTGGTTCCTAGGTATACGAAGTCCTTCACAACTTCAAAGTTGTGGTTGTCAATAGTGACGTGTTGTCCAAGACGCCGGGACTTTTTGTTTGTTGACACTAGGTACTTCGTCTTGTCCTCGTTCACCGTAAGACCTATTCGACGCGATTCCCTCTCTAAACTGGAGAATGCTGTACTGACTGTTCGTACGCTCTGCCCAATGATGTCGATATCATCAGCGTACCCGAGCAGCATGGAACTCTTGTTGAAGATAGTGCCATTGTGATGGAGTTGTGCAGCTTTTACAATCTTTTCCATTATTAGGTTGAAGAAGTCACACGATAGCGAATCGCCTTGTCTGTATTAAACGTATCGGTGAGATTGTTTCCAATTCTCACTGAGCAACGTGTGTCGCTCAGGGTCATCCTGCAAAGCCTTATAAGTTTCGCAGGTATACCGAACTCAGACATGGTGGCGTATAGGCGACTTCTTAACGGACTGTCGAAGGCAAATTTGTAGTCGACGAAGAGGTGGTGGGGGTCGATCTGCCTCTCTTTGGTCTTTTCCAGGATTTGGCGCAATGTGAAAATCGCTTCTATGGTGGACTTGCCAGGTCTGAAGCCGCACTGATAAGATCCAATCAGCCTGTTGACGATGGGCTTCAGTCTTGCACATAATACGCTCGTTAGAACTTTATACGCGATGTTGAGGAGACTTATCCCACGGTAGTTGACGCGTATCGTGGGATCTCTCTTCTTAAGGATTGGGCAGAGTATACTAAGATTCCATTCGTTAGGCATCCTTTCATCTGACCATATTCTGCTGATGAGCTGGTGCATACTCGTTATGAGCTCATCGCCTCCGGTCTTAAACAACTCAGCAGGCAGACCATCCGATCCTGCTTCTTTGTTGTTTTTCAGCCTGTTGATGTCTGTGCAGACCTCTTCACGGTCAGGCGGCGGTATGTCAACGCCGTTGTCAGCAACTGGGGTCAGCGGAACAGTTGTCATCATCGTCTGCTAGAAGATCAGAGAAGTGCTCTCTCCATAATCTCAGTGTACCCTGGACATATGTTACCAGGTTCCCGTCCTGACAGGAAGAGGGTCCGGTCTTTAAACCTACGGTCAGGCGTCTTATCTTCTGAATTTTGAAGCCTCGTTCCTGTCGCCATGCATCTCAATATCTTCACACTCGCGTCTTTTTAATTCTCTTTTCTTGCACCTAAAAAGATGTCTCTCCTCCTTCCTCTTCTCCCTGTATCGCTCCTTCGCTGCTCGCGTAACTACCGAGTGCAGGGTGGCTCTATATGCAGCGTCTTTCTCTGCAGTGGCTGCGCGACACTCTTCGTCATACCACTTGTTCCGTTGTGGGCGTTGGAATCCAAGCACCTCTTCGGCAGCAGTACGCATTGAGCGGGAGACGTGTGTCTACTGCTCGCATATATCATCGAGAGGAGGAGTGCCTTGGGCAAGCAGGTGTGAGAGTCGAGCGGCATAGGCTTGTTCGGTCTGTTGTGTGTGCAGCTTACTGACGTCTAGCTTTCTTTGCGTTGGTTTCCGTGCGTTTTTCGCAGCACATAAGCGTGTGCGAACCTTAGCTGCTACAAGGAAATGATCCGAGTCGATGTTGGCATTTCGGATCGAGCGTACATTCTCACACTAGAAGCGTGCCTTCCGTCAATCACAACATGATCAATTTAGTTGCGCGTGTTCTGATCGGTTGACCGCCACGTGGCCTTGTGAATATTGAGATGCTTGAATCATGTTTCGTGCTGCGGCGAAGGCGATCAGCCTCATTCCATTATCGAAGGTGTTGTCGTGGAGGCTGAATTGTCCAACCGTTGAACCAAAGAGACCCTCATGGCCCACTTTGGCATTTAAGTCGCCAATCACAATTTTGATGTCGTGACGGGGGCAGCGCTCATAGGTTTCGTCGAGGCGCTCATAGAAAGTATCTTTAGTTTCATCGTCCTTCTCATTCGTCGCAGCGTGCGCACAAATTAAGCTGATGTAGAAGTATTTAGCCTTGAACGCACAACCCCCATTTTGGAGGGTTGTGCGTTCAACCCTCGTTTGTCCCCGACCAGACCTCCCACCTGGGTCAAAATTATTACCCAAGGAAATTTGTGAAGATAATCCTGTCGCATTTAAGACGCCGAACTCCGAATCAATATTAAAAATATTCGGTTTAATGTGGAATCCATCTAGTGATGACTTTTTTGTAAAAATACAACATGTAATAGTAAGCCCACTAAAAGAATCGAATTGTCGGAGACATCAAAAATATACGACCTACTTGGTATTGTTGCACCGACGACTATTTTGGTTAAAATTTTATTTCAAGAATCATGGTTCCATAAGTTGAGATGAAGAATTGTCTTACGATATGTGCGCGCGCTGGAATCTCTATATAAAAGAAGGGACTCTACGCGTTGGCGGACGAATTAAACTCGCAAATATAAAATTTAATATTAAACATCATATATTACTACCAAACAATTCTTTTCTTTCAGTTCTAATTGTTAAACAAATTCACGAGGCTCATCTTCATACAGGAGTTGAAGCAACTTTTTTTATTACACGCCAACAGTTCTGGATTCTTGGATGTAGAAACATAGTACGAAAAGTAGTCCACAGCTGCAAAAATGTGTTATGCAGAGGCGTGATGGGAGACCTTCCTATACCACGAGAACAACCTAGTATATGTTTTCTTCATTGTGGGCTAGATTATGCTGGACCGGTTTCACTTAAGATGTCAAAGGGCAGAAATCCAAAAATAGTAAAAGCAGCAAACTATGCTATTAATTTGTATGTCCACAAAAGCACATTGAGTTGGTTAGTGATCTTACAACGGAAGCATTTCTTGCCGCGTTTCGGAGGTTAATCGCTCGCAGAGGAAAACCTAGTGCCGATAATGGAACTACATTTCATGGAAGCAAACGAGTTATCGATGAATTTAAAAAACTTTCTGCACACAAGCTCATATTGCGGAGATATCACAATCTCTAGCCAATGATGGTATAAATGGACATTTTGTACCGTCGTCGGCCCCACACTTTGGAGGTTTGTGGGAGAATGGCGTTCGATCATTTAAACTACATTTAAAAAGAGTCGTGGGTTGTGCAATACTGACGTTTGAAGAGTATTAAACTGCACTCTAAAAACTGAGTTTAAAATTACTACGTAAAAGTGTGTATTTTTTTGTGTAAATTTGTGAATTTTGTGCACATATGCATATATGAATGTGTAAAAAAACGATTTAGACAATTATTGTTTAATGTTACAACTATTTACGTGTACATATATATTTTATTTGCATTTTTAAACCTTTGTTGTGTAATATTAAGCACAAAATGTTTAAAATTAGACACGCGTAGTAAATTTAATATCATTTGTTTATTTTTACACAAGCTTTGTTGAATTTTAAGCACATCTTGTTGAAACTTGCGACTATTAGTATGTAGTGAAAATGTCGCCAAGCCATGCTTATTTATTATAATAAAACTAGCTTGCAGTAAAGACATCTATAATCAATGGACATCACTCAACTATAAACCCGAAGAAAATGGTTGTCTTAACATTTTTAAATATATTTTGTATTCATAATATTAAAGTGTTCTTGTTATTATTTTAACAAAATTTCTTTTTATTTTTAGTTTGTGAACGAAATGGACGAGTATCATTTTAGCTGTGTGTGCGAACATCGATGCATTTACTTTTCTAATCTACTGATTTTGAATATAAAAATAATTTAAATAATAAAGAAAATCAAAAAGTTGATTCAAAAATCAGTGCATTGATTTTTCAGAGCAAAATTATACTTGAACATTTCGGAAACGCAACCCCCCGTGTATATTAAACATTTTATGTTTAATTTTACACATATTTAATTTTAGACATGCTTAATTTTACACATTTTATGTTTAAGTTTCACACCAGAATAGAGTAATTGTCCACATTATAATGTTCAATTTTACACACATATTGTTGATTCTTAAAGTTTAAATTTAAACATTAGAGATTCTATTTTAAACGCGTGTTTAAAAACGAAACTATAAAGCGAGGAAACAAGTTGCCTCGCTTTATGATCTTAAAATTACACAATTTTTCTTTTGTGTGTGTATTAACGCAAATAGAGGCAAACAAATGCCTTCGCAGTTGAATCAAATAAATATTGGTTGCCTCAACCTAATGTTATATCATTTAGGGCAATTTTTACAATGTTCGGTTACGGTAAAATGTATCTGTACGTTTCTTAACTGGCAGAAAGCCTAACTTTCAGAATAAAGTTCCCTTTAAATAATTTCGTTTTCACCAACAAAATTTATTTAACTTCCGGTTAGAAAAATATTGTAATTTTCTGTCATATCTGACAACTAATTGACATAAATAAATTAATTCAAATTAAATTTTTAAAATTTCCTGTATTTCTGCATTTGTTTCTCGTCATATTTGGTTATTGTGACGACAGATTTGCTATGGAAATAGACCGTTTTGCTTATATATCTATTGCCATTTTTCTTATAATATTTATTTATATCTTTTGCCATTTATCTTATAATATTTTGCGACATTGCATTTTGGTATTTCGGGAACAAATTCATGCCCAAATTAAAGTATAATTTTTTGTTTGAATTGTCAAAATTTGTTGTCAAATATAACTGAAACATTTTCTATCGGTTAAAGTATCTGCCCGTAAAAGAAAATTTATGTGACATACAGATATAACAATTGATTGTGAAATCGAATTTTGCGCAAACGTTCGGTTAAAGTGGAAGTTAATATTTAACTAGATATTGCGAAAACCGCCCACAGTGTGCGATTTTCACTATTTAGCTAGACAAAAGCCATTTTTTTATTTTTATATTTTGACATATATTTAAATTTAGTGAATTGTCCCAATAAAAAAAAACTTAATAAAATGTTAACAAAATTTAAACAAACATATTGTAATGGGACTCTAAATGTCAATGTTTGAACAATGCGCTCAAATGCACATTGACGAATTATTATAATTTCTTTATTTTGCAGGTGCAAAACTTAGTTATGCTTATTGATTTTCTCCAATTATTTTTTGTTAATTAAAGTTGTCTACATGCACTTCAAACAAAATTTAAAATTTACTTGAAAAAAGTTAAAATAATATTTTAATATTCGAATTGAAAATAATAGTTTTAATTGTAAGTATTTCGGAAAAAAGTTGACACTCTGTAGAAGTTTTCTTTCTTATTTCACATTATTCCGATGTTTGATTACATTCACAATAACAATGAATATTTTCACTTTTAGGAAAACCAAATTCTGGCTTCGTCTGTCTTTTGTAAGCAAATTTTTGATATTTGGATAACAATACATATAGTTTGCGAACTTTTTAATGCTAAAACGTAAGTGAACAGCTTCTATAATTATTTCCAGATTTAGTCCATTTAAAAATAGTTCATTTATAAATCATTAAACCCGTTAAATTTAAATAAGCGGGCTTAATGCCAGAAATGTTGTCATTATTTCAAAACCCCAAAATTTTAGGAAAAATTGGTTTTATAAATATTTTTTTTTAATAATTTTTATTAAAATACAATATTTCCCAAAATGGACCCAAATACTACTTAGTGGATCACTGTGGTGAAAAAATTATTAGTCTACCTTCCCTAGTTTTTAAAATATAGACTTTTGTCCAGCTAAATAGTGAAAATCACACACTGTGCGGCCCTTAGTCAATATAACCAATTTTCTGTTGAGTCACTAAATATTGGTTATGTCTCATTTAGTTGCCGTAGCAATGGAAATAAAAAAAATTGTGAATATATTAAAAGTTTGTTTCCCCAAACAATGTTGCAGTTGCCTCAACTAATAGTTGGTTACGCTTCATACTATTGTTTACCACAAATGAATATCAGTTGAGGCTGACTACATTTGGTAGATGCAAATGAATATTCGTTGAAACAACTGCACGACAAGCAATTATTTGGATACATCGTGTCAGTGGCTAAGATGGTTAGTTCGTTGAACTACGAACCGAAAAGTTGCTGGTTCAAATAAATTGCATTAACAAGTTTCCGGGTTTTCAAATTATTTCAGTGTATTTTTTTGTGCTAGACGGTCGAAACTTACAACCAGTTGGGAAGGTTAGATCACATGGGAAATTTTAAAGTAGGTGTAATTATGATAGTTAGGATTATCAAAATTATAGTCGGTCTAAGCCGACTATAAATACCCTACACATATGTGTGGTTACCATTCAAAGTGATATATAGGTCACCAGGGTATACGAATCCTGAAAATAACTACAAACATTCAATCGCTGAAGAATTTCCATTCATTTGATACCCATATTTACAAATGGGTAGGTGTACCGAATTTCGATTTTTTTTTGTGAACCACAAGTCTTTTCGCCGGAAAACATTATTATCATGTATTTGAGCTTGATATCAATATATATATTTGACCAAAAAAGTTTACCTAAGCACGTATACATAAAAATTTATCTTTATATGTACATTTTATATGTGGTATTTGAACATAAGTGGTCGGATCATAGGTCACCATGGACCGATCTCGCCAATTTCGCACATACAGCGTAGGTATATTAGTAATCTAAGTTATAAGTTTCATTTATCTAGCTCTTCAATTTTAAAAGTCTTAGGGATTTCAACAGACAGACGGACAGACAGACGGACAGACAGACAGACAGACAGACAGACAGACAGACAGACAGACAGACAGACAGACAGACGGACAGACGGACAGACGGACAGACAGACAGACAGACAGACGGACAGACGGACATCGCCAAATCGACTCAGGAGGTCATGCTGATCAAGAATATATATAGAGATGCTTTCTTCTGGGTGTTACAAACGGCGTACCAAACTGAATATACCCTTTCACTCTTAGTGTAGGGTATAAAAAAAGTATAAGGAACTTTAGAACTCGACTACATGCGAGTATATTTATACCCTTATACCTTTGGCGAGATCGGTCCATTGTGACCTATGATCCGACCACTTATGTTCAAATACCTCATACAAAATTTACATATACAGATCAATTTTACTGTATACGTGCTTAGGTAAACTTTTTTGGTCAAATATATATTGACATCATGCTCAAATACATGATAATAATGTTTTCCGGCGAAAAGACTTGTGGTTCACCAAAAAAGAAATCGAAATTTGGTACACCTACCCATATCTAAATATGGGTATCAAATGAATGGAAATTCTTCAGCGATTGAATGTTTGTAGTTATTTTCAGGATTCGTATACCCTGGTGACCTATATATCACTTTTAACGGTAACCACACATATGTGTAGGGTATTTATAGTCGGCTTAGACCGACTATAATTTTGATAATCCTAACTATCATAATTACACCTACTTTAAAATTTCCCATGTGATCTAACCTTCCCAACTGGTTTTTATTTATTTATAGGTTTTCAAATTATTTTGAGTGCATTTTTATGCCTAAAACGTTCGGAACTCTTTAAAAAAAGTATGAGGAACTACACTCAGAGGAAAAACACATTTTAAAATCAAGCACAGTCATAGTTGTTTTTAAAATTTTCAACTTTTGATAAAACATCCATGTTTTAATATTGCAAAATTTTAATACTAGGTTGAAATACATCGAATCAAAAATTACAACTTTAAATTAAAAATGCATTTTTAATTTAAAGTTGCATCAATCTAATATCAAGATCTCAGCAACTTTGATTTAAGATTAAATCAACTTATATTAAAAATACAGCAGTGTTAACCTTTAAATAACATTGAACATTTTAAGTCAAAGCCAACCATGGTTGATTTATGATAGAACAATTGCATTGCGCATAATGGGACATTTGAATTTTTCTGTTTGACGTTTGTATTTTTCTGTACGTTGTCATGTGCGTTCTTCATTTCGTGTGTTTGCCTAAATTTCTGTCGTGGACATATAGTAATCGATTTCTCCCCTTGGAATCAAATTTCGCGAACAATAATTTGTGTGGACAAAACGACAGGTATTTATTGTAATAAAATTATTTACTACTGCTGTAAATTACTTTTATCCTTAGTTTGGAATTGATGACAAAGCTATGTAGGTGCCCAGCAAAGTGGAAAAATTGCAATAATACAGCTTTATTATCATCGAGGCAATAATGGCGAAAAATAAAATATGAAGTATGTACCACATGGCATTTCGCGTTTATTGTTCAAAAAGTAAGAACCATAAGTTAAATTTCAATAATGCTTTCGGCTTATAGTTAAATATTTTGATGCTTTTAACTTTTTCAGAATTTAATGAGCTTGTTTCGGGATAATCTGTCGGCAAGTGTTTTCTGGAGTGATACAAAACACATCAGCATCTGACAAATAAAAACCGGGACGAATTCATAAACATAATTGTTGAAGAGGTAATTGGTGTAAAAATTGATCAAATTGTTATTTTAAGCATATCATCAATTATTGCTACTGCTTTACATTTATATTCTGTACATAATGTCAAAATATAATAATAAATACATTTAATTTATTTTACAATAAGACTATTTATTTATGATGTGAGTATAGCGGTGAATATAAAAATTATAATGTTTCCATGTTATTGTCAGAATGTTTCTACATTGAATCAAAGTTGAAACAACTTCAATACAAAAATTTTTCATCTTAAATTAAGATTGCACATTTTTTATATAATAGTAAACAATGTTAACACAAGAATAAAACACTTTGAATTAAAAATGCAACGCGTTCTCATTTCAATCTTAAATCAACGTTGTTCGTTGGTGAATTAAAAATATTTGCTTGATTTTGCAATGTTTTTCCCTGAGTGTATTGAACTCGACTGCATTCAAAGAGAACTCTCAATTTTTATTTTGATTTTCTGGAATTCTAAAAAATATTTTGATTTTCGGTTTTTCAACTTATTTTGAGTGTATTTTTTTGTGATTAAAACGGTCGGACCTTTTTATAAAATGTATGACGAACTATAGAACTCGACTCTAAACATTTTTGATTTTCTGGAATACAAAAAAAAAATTGTTTTCCAATTATTTTGAGTGTATTTTTTATGGCTAAAACCGTCGGCCCTTAAAAAAAAGTATGAGGAACTATAGAACTCGACTGCATGCGAAGAGAACTCTGAAAATGTTGTTTTTTTTTTTTTTTTTGCTTAAATGGGCGGAACTGTTAAAAAAAGGGTAAGGAACTATAAAACTCAACTGAATGGGAAGAAAACTCTCAAAATTTTTAATTTTCTGGAAAATGATATGCTTCACAACATGTGAAGTTAGTGCTATTTTTTTCGAACTCAGCTACAGTTTCGAAGATAGTCGCCCACAGTCGAAAATAAAACAAAATTATTATTGACTCAATTTAAATGGTTTAATTGCAATAATTTAAATATTGCTTAATTCATTTTATTCGAACTTATCTACAGTTTCGAAGATAGTCGGGAACATTGAAAAATAAAACAATATTAATTATTTTTGACCCATTTTTAATGGTTTAATGTATAAATATATTATAATATATTTGAATAAATAAAAGAAAATTAATTATTATTGACCCATATTTAATAGTTTAATTTAATAATTATAATATTTTTCAATAGTTTTTATTTCGAACTTAGCCCATGTTTCGAAGAAAGACAAGCACAGTCGAAAGTAAAACTAGATTAATTACACTACGCAACAAAATGAGAAAAAAGTTCGCGCAGTAAATGTCATTATTTTTGTATTATTGGAAATGGCGCACAGAATTTGAATATATGAATTAAAAAATGTTCTATGGATAGGTTTACGAGATATCCGGCAATAACTTTTGTACTGACCTTTCAAAAAAGTGCTCTCATATATTATAAATATCTCGCGTTCTATACAACTCATATACTCAAGTGATATATCGGATGAAAGGTAAAATAATATCCAACAAACATTTCTCACAACATTTTGAAATTGGTTCACTGCGAAATGTTTATTGGATATTCAATCACCTTTCATTCGATATAT
The DNA here is from genome assembly GCA_951804985.1 of Dryomyza anilis. Taxonomy (NCBI): domain Eukaryota; kingdom Metazoa; phylum Arthropoda; class Insecta; order Diptera; family Dryomyzidae; genus Dryomyza; species Dryomyza anilis. The sequence goes on from OX638135.1 coordinate 60,112,603, forward strand.
TTTTATATGAGTTATGTAGAACGCGAGATATTTATAATATATGTGAGCACTTTTTTGAAAGCTCAGTACAAAAGTTATTGCCGGATATCTCGTAAACCTATCCATAGAACATTTTTTAATTCATATATTCAAATTCTGTGCGCCATTTCCAATAATACAAAAATAATGATATTTACTGCGCGAACTTTTTTCTCATTTTGTTGCGTAGTGTAATTAACAAGCACATTACTTTCGAATGTGCTTGTCTTTCTTCGAAACTGTGGCTAAGTTCGAAATAAAAACTATTGAAAAATATTATAATTATTAAATTAAACTATTAAATATGGGTCAATAATAATTAATTTTCTTTTATTTATTCAAATATATTATAATATATATATACATTAAACCATTAAAAATGGGTCCAAAATAATTAATATTGTTTTATTTTTTAATGTTCCCGACTATCTTCAAAACTGTAGATCAGTTCGAATAAAATGAATTAAGCAATATTTTAATTATTGCAATTAAACCATTTAAATTGAGTCAATAATAATTTTGTTTTATTTTCGACTGTGGGCGACTACCTTCGAAACTGTAGCTGAGTTCGAAAAAAATAGCACTAACTTCACATGTTGTGAAGCATGCCATTTTCCAGAAAATTAAAAATTTTGAGAGTTTTCATCCCATTCAGTTGAGTTTTATAGTTCCTTACCCTTTTTTTAACAGTACCGCCCATTTAAGCAAAAAAAAAAACAACATTTTAAGAGTTCTCTTCGCATGCAGTCGAGTTCGATAGTTCCTCATACTTTTTTTTAAGGGCCGACGGTTTTAGCCATAAAAAATACACTCAAAATAATTGGAAAACATTTTTTTTTTGTATTCCAGAAAATCAAAAATGTTTAGAGTCGTGTTCTATAGTTCGTCATACATTTTATAAAAAGGTCCGACCGTTTTAATCACAAAAAAATACACTCAAAATAAGTTGAGAAACCGAAAATCAAAATATTTTTTAGAATTCCAGAAAATCAAAATAAAAATTGAGAGTTCTCTTTGAATGCAGTCGAGTTCAATACACTCAGGGAAAAACATTGCAAAAACAAGCAAAAACAACTTTAAATCAAGCAAAAGCCGTCACGAAAGTCGAGTAAGTATGATATTTTTTAATTCACCAACGAACAACGTTGATTTAAGATTGAAATGAGAACGCGTTGCATTTTTAATTCAAAGTGTTTTATTCTTGTGTTAACATTGTTTACTATTGTATAAAAAATGTGCAATCTTAATTTAAGATGAAAAATGTTTGTATTGAAGTTGTTTCAACTTTGATTCAATGTAGAAACATTCTTACAATAACATGGAAACATTATAATTTTTATATTCACCACTATACTCACACCATAAATAAATAGTCTTAATGTAAAATAAATTAAATGTATTTATTATTATATTTTGACATTATGTACAGAATATAAATGTAAAGCAGTAGCAATAATTGATGATATGCTTAAAATAACAATTTGATCAATTTTTACACCAATTACCTCTTCAACAATTATGTTTATGAATTCGTCCCGGTTTTTATTTGTCAGATGCTGATGTGTTTTGTATCACTCCAGAAAACACTTGCCGATAGATTATCCCGAAACAAGCTCATTAAATTCTGAAAAAGTTAAAAGCATCAAAATATTTAACTATAAGCCGAAAGCATTATTGAAATTTAACTTATGGTTCTTACTTTTTGAACAATAAACGCGAAATGCTATGTGGTACATACTTCATATTTTATTTTTCGCCATTATTGCCTCGATGATAATAAAGCTGTATTATTGCAATTTTTCCACTTTGCTGGGCACCTACATAGCTTTGTCATCAATTCCAAACTAAGGATAAAAGTAATTTACAGCAGTAGTAAATAATTTTATTACAATAAATACCTGTCGTTTTGTCCACACAAATTATTGTTCGCGAAATTTGATTCCAAGGGGAGAAATCGATTACTATATGTCCACGACAGAAATTTAGGCAAACACACGAAATGAAGAACGCACATGACAACGTACAGAAAAATACAAACGTCAAACAGAAAAATTCAAATGTCCCATTATGTGCAATGCAATGTTATTTCAAAAATGTTCTATCATAAATCAACCATGGTTGGCTTTGACTTAAAATGTTCAATGTTATTTAAAGGTTAACACTGCTGTATTTTTAATATAAGTTGATTTAATCTTAAATCAAAGTTGCTGAGATCTTGATATTAGATTGATGCAACTTTAAATTAAAAATGCATTTTTAATTTAAAGTTGTAATTTTTGATTCGATGTATTTCAACCTAGTATTAAAATATTGCAATATTAAAACATGGTTGTTTTATCAAAAGTTGAAAATTTTAAAAACAACTATGACTGTGCTTGATTTTAAAATGTGTTTTTCCTCTGAGTGTAGTTCCTCATACTTTTTTTAAAGAGTTCCGAACGTTTTAGCCATAAAAATGCACTCAAAATAATTTGAAAACCTTTAAATAAATAAAAAATATACTCGCATGTAGTCGAGTTCTAAAGTTCCTTATACTTTTTTTGTAAGTTTCGACCGTCTAGCACAAAAAAATACACTGAAATAATTTGAAAACCCGGAAACTTGTTAATGCAATTTATTTGAACAAACAACTTTTCGGTTCGTAGTTCAACGAACTAATCATCTTAGCCACTGACACGATGTATCCAAATAATTGCTTGTCGTGCAGTTGTTTCAACGAATATTCATTTGCATCTACCAAATGTAGTCAACCTCAACTGATATTCATTTGTGGTAAACAATAGTATGAAGCGTAACCAACTATTAGTTGAGGCAACTGCAACATTGTTTGGGGAAACAAACTTTTAATCTATTCACAATTTTTTTTATTTCCATTGCTACGGCAACTAAATGAGACATAACCAATATTTAGTGACTCAACAGAAAATTGGTTATATTGACTAAGGGCCGCACAGTGTGCGATTTTCACTATTTAGCTGGACAAAAGTCTATATTTTAAAAACTAGGGAAGGTAGACCACAGTGAAATAATCCACTAAGTAGTATTTGGGTCCATTTTGGGAAATATCGGTCGACTGCTACGCCCACTTGCGATGTAACTAGAAATATTTATATATCAGAATTTGGTATATAAATATTATTTATTCTGCATTGTTAAAACTTTATTTAATATTGTATTTTAATAAAAATTATTAAAAAAAAATATTTATAAAACCAATTTTTCCTAAAATTTTGGGGTTTTGAAATAATGACAACATTTCTGGCATTAAGCCCGCTTATTTAAATTTAGCGGGTTTAATGATTTATAAATGAACTATTTTTAAATGGACTAAATCTGGAAATAATTATAGAAGCTGTTCACTTACGTTTTAGCATTAAAAAGTTCGCAAACTATATGTATTGTTATCCAAATATCAAAAATTTGCTTACAAAAGACAGACGAAGCCAGAATTTGGTTTTCCTAAAAGTGAAAATATTCATTGTTATTGTGAATGTAATCAAACATCGGAATAATGTGAAATAAGAAAGAAAACTTCTACAAAGTGTCAACTTTTTTCCGAAATATTTACAATTAAAACTATTATTTTCAATTCGAATATTAAAATATTATTTTAACTTTTTTCAAGTATATTTTAAATTTTGTTTGAAGTGCATGTAGACAACTTTATTTAAATACAATTTATATAAAAATAATTGGAGAAAATCAATAGGCATAACTAAGTTTTGCACCTGCAAAATAAAGAAATTATAATAATTCGTCAATGTGCATTTGAGCGCATTGTTCAAACATTGACATTTAGAGTCCCATTACAATATCCAAAGAAACATTATTAAACCGTATCATCGGAATCATTTTACTAATACAAAAAGAATGATTGTTGTGTAGTGTAATCATTTTCACGAATATTATGCATACATATAATTCGTAACTTACCGAAAAAAACATTCGTACTAAGTACGCGGATAATTTTAGTCAAATACACATTTTTGTGTATTTTCAGAATGTTTTATTTTGAGTTTATTCTAAATTTTGAAAACACTGTATAAATTTGAATTGAAAATGTTGGGAATTATATAAGTGAAAAATATTTCCGAAGAAACTGGGAAATAAATATTGTTTCAATTCTTACCATAGCGTAGGCCTATGTGTGATAGTCAACAATGTTATACCCATATTCTTAGCAAGATCATAAATCGAACTTTCCACATCAATGGATACGGCACTTGTGCATTCATCCAGCAATGCATATTTAGGTCTTGAATATATTAAAATTAATAAATTATAACTCTATTTAAACTTATATCACATCTTACTTATGGTAAAACAGACGTGCAACAGCCATACGTTGTTTCTCACCGCCTGACAAAATGTCCTTCCAGTCACGCACTTCATCGAAGCTATCCCTATTAAAATAATTATTTGAAAAATATTTAAAAAATAGAGAAATAATATGATTGTTAATAATAATAATAGTTTGGCGCTACAGTCCTGCTGTGTTGGCTTGTTAGAGGTTTTCCTTGGAAAAGTGGGAAATCTGGGAGAGAAAATATTTTATTTTATATATATATATATATATATATATATATATATATATATATATATATATATATTTTTTTTTATGCCTTTTTTCCTTTAAATTTTTCTAAAATGCGCCCACAAATTTAGTTTGCGCCCTTTTTATATTTTCTCATCAAATACAGTATATAATGAATTATACACAATTTTATTTCTTTTAGCCAATCTTTAAATCACCACAGTTTTATTTGGATACAAAAGAAAAAAAAATAGGATGCGATCAGGAGTGTGGTACCTTAGAAAAATTTGGTCATATAGGTACTCCAATGAAATTAAAATTAAATGCTGATTGTTGAGAAAAATATTTAATTATTTATCTTCATGACGAGGTGTAAAATTTTTCTAAACAAAAAAAAATCATTTTTTTTTAAATTTTCTATAAGTGGCCCAACAGTTTAATTAAAATATTTCGTAGGGAGTTACATCGAAAGTTAGAATTTTTTTTATTTTTTAAACATAAATAGAAAAATGTATACACGCAGAGAAAAAATATGATTGCGACATGATCGCGACAACCATTCTATGCTCTTTTCAATCATAGATGATTGTCACAATCAAAGTATAGTACTTTCAATTTTATTCCAACAATAATAAGGTCGCTATAACCATATAATAGTAGATAATTTATTATAATATGATTGTTTTTCAGAAAAACAACAATATGGTTGACAAGAAGAAATTGTGGTCAATCCCAATCATACCATGATATTTACTGATCATAATATAATAATTTATTATTTACGATCATATAATTCTCACTTTATGGCATTTTTTACCCTATCTTACTCACTTTGATTTTGGCTAAGGCGGTGAGCAATCTAGTTTTTTTTCGTAGTGACGAAGTGTTTTAATATTTAAAATCAAATCAATATTAAAAAATAACCAAGAGTAGAGTTATTGTGATAGTCGGTGTGATGAAGTTAGTAAGAATTATATAAGTTATAGTCGGTCTAAGCCGACTATAAATACCTTACAAATATCTGATAATATGTGCGCTGACCACTTAAAGTGGTGCATAGGTCACCAGGGTTTACAAATCCTGAAAATAACTACAAACTTGAAATCTCAAAAGAATTTCCTTTTATTTGTACCCATATGTACAAATGGGTAGGTATACCGAATTTCGATTTTTGTTTTCGAGAACCACAAATCGGTTCCCGAGAAAACATCATTTTCATATATTTGATCATAAATTTAATATATATTTGACAAAAAAAAGTTAACTTAAGCTCGTATAAAGTAAAATTCATCTGTAGATGTTAATCATATGAGGTATTTGAATATACGTGGTCGGTCGCAGGTCACAATAGACCGATCTAGCCAATTTTCTTATCGAGACAGCGTAAGTAATCTAAATTAGAGGTTTCATTGACATAACTCTTCTAATTTTTCCGTAATCGTGATTCCAACAGACAGGCAAACGGACAGACAGACGGACATCTATAAATCGACTCAGGATGTCATACTGATCAAGAATATATATACTTTTCCCTACCGGAGATGCTTCCTTCTGGGTGGTTAAAACGGCGACCCAAACTGAATATACGCTTTCACTCATAATGTTAGTATAAATATAAAGATGCGCGGCCATAATCCCAAAGGACATAATCCCATATCAGACTATGTCCCCCTCCAAAGCGGTCATAATCTCAAATATGGAATTTGGGGTTACGAACGCCTTGTCCCTTTATTTTGTTGTAAAATAAGGGATAATAATGTCCGCATCGGAGAGGGACATTACCCCAAATTTATTTTTTTCCAACGATTTGTAATTTTCGACCAAAATTTTCAATTTGAATTGAAAAATACTGATTTATAAATATATTATAACAAAATTATAAATTTTAAATTATAACAATATATTAAATTATAAAAAAATATTAATATTTTTCGACTGCGGCGCTTCTCATGCAATACTTCTAATAAGATATAAAAGCATACAATAAATTTACATATGTATAAATTATATATTTATTTATATAAGTAATGACCCAGCAAGACACTGCGGACCGAAACTTCAACACAAATGCAAAATGTTTGCGACTCACTTATACATGTAAGAAAAAGCTGTGTAAACGTGCGTAAGACAGGGAAGTAAAAGACTGGGTAAACGGGGAATGGTCCACTTTTGACGGGGTATTTGTTACATTTTCTTCATTTTTAAGGATGGTACCAACTTTTGATCGAATTTCATATGAGCATTTTAAAACAAACGTTTTTATACCCTACACTAAGAGTGAAAGGGTATACTCAGCATGGTACGCCGTTTGTAACACCCAGAAGGAAGCATCTCCGAAAAGTATATATATTCTTGATCAGCATGACCTCCTGAGTCGATTTATCGATGTCCGTCTGTATGTTGAAATCCCTACTTATATACCTACGTTATATGTGCGAAAAAATTGGGCAGATCGGTCCATTGTGACCTGTGATCTGACTATTTATAAACAAGTACCTCATATTTTCGAAAATAATGTTTTCCGCCGATACGACTTGTGGTTCCCAAAAAAAAATATCGAAATTCGGTATACCTACCCATTTGTAAATATGGGTATCAAATGAATGGAAATTCTTCAGCGATTGAAATTTTGTAATTATTTTCAGGATTCGTATACCCTGGTGACCAATATACCACTTTGAATGTTAACCACACATATGTGTAGGGTATTTATAGTTGGCTTAAACCGACTATAATTTTGATAATTCTAACTATCATAATACCACCAAATTTAAAATTTCCCATGTAACACTACACAACAGCCATTCTGCGCAGCAGTCAAGGTTATTTTTGTATTATGTAAAATGACGCCCTTATTCCGAAAATATGATTTAATAATGTTTTTTTGGATAGGTTTACAAAATATGGGCTAATAACTTTTGGACCGAGCTTTCATAAAGGTGGTCACATATATTTGCAAATATCTCGCGTTTTAAATAACACATATGATCAAATGTTATATCGAATGAAAGTTAATTGAATATCGAATAAACACTTTTTAGAACATTTTTAAATTGGTTCATTAGTTTAAGAGAACTCGAAAGGAGAACTTGAAAAAACATTTTTTTTTTCAACATAAATTTAAGAAAAAATTCATTTAAAAAAATGGAAAAAAACGAGAAAGTAAGATGATACACAAATTTTAATTTTTCAAAATTAGTTCACACTCTTTCGAAGAAATTGAGCTATAAATGACAAAAATATATGTGTAACATTTGAGGATAAAAAAAGTTATGTGAAACCAATATAACAATTGAGTTTATGGGTTTTATTAAACGCGAGATATTTACAAATATATGTGACCACCTTTTTGAAAGCTCAGTACAAAAGATATTGCCCGAAATCTCGTAAACCTATCCGTAGAAAATTTTTTAATTCATATATTCAAATTCTGTGAGTCATTTCCAATAATACAAAAATAATGGAATTTACTGCGCAAACTTTTTTTCTTATTTTGTTGTGTAGTGTAATCTAACCTTCCTAACTGGTAACTTTTAGATTTGATATCGTAGTATAATAAATCATTTTTGAAATGAAATTAAATAGCATGCTTTGACTTCAATGCTTTCAATTCGATTGGAAAATATTAAAATCAAAATCGTTTGTTTAGAATTTTACATGTAAAATCGGATTCGATCGAAAACTGGATCGAATGGATCAAATAATAAATGATTGGAATATAGTGGTATGATATTCCAATCATGTGAAAGATCATAATGTGGCTTCTAATAAGCACAATCTATTAAATACGATTTCTAGATCTAGATAAATTCCTTTAACATTTTTTAATGTATCTGATGTTATGTTTTTAAAAAATGGATACATTTTTACTTCATGTAAGACCTGCAATTTTCACATGCCCCTTAATAGTTGAAAAGATATTGTTTTCAGTATTTTAAAGATTACGATTATTGGAAATTTTAAATTTTGAAACTAAAAATATCCATGACAAAAATGTAGTAAAAAAATTATAGAAACTAAAAAAATAGTTGGGAAGGTTAGATCACATGGGAAATTTTGAAGTAGGCAAATTGTAACAGTTGGCGTGATGAAGTTAGTAAGAATTTTGAAAGTTATAGTCGGTCTCAGCCGACTATAAATACCCTACACATATGTGATAATGTGCGCGGGTAATATTAAAACTGGTGCATAGTTCACGAGGATATACGAATCCTAAAAATAACTCAAAACTTGCAATCGCTGAAGAATTAACTTTTCATTTGATACCCATATGTACAAATGTGTAGGTATGCCGAATTTCGATTTTTTGGGTAACCACAAGTCATTTTGCGAGAAAGCATTATTTTGAAATATTTGAGCATAAAGTCAATATGTATTTGACCAAGAAAGATCACTTAAGACCGTACAAATAAATTTACTTTGTAGATGTTCTCAGGTCACAATAGAGCGATCATGCCAATTTTCTTGCTCAGACAGCTTAGATATATAAGTAATCTAAATCTAAAGTTTTATTAATCTAGCTCTTCTACTTTTTCTGTAATCGTGATTTTTTTTTTTTTACAAATTAACCAACGCTCAGGGGATGCCCCCTATTCGAGCAATGCACAGTGTTGATCGTAAGAAAGAATTATAGGTAAAGGCAGGAGGAAAGATGGAGTAGTGTCGGTGGATGTTTGCTTTAAATTTCCCAATATTAAAAATGTCGGGAAAAACAGACGCAGGGAGATTGATCCACAAACGTATCGTGCGACTGAAAAACGAATTATCTCTGTAATGCGTGGTTATGTTGAGAACCGAGTGGACTACGAAGGGGTGGGCTTGGTTCTATGCCCGAGTAGAACGAGAGAATACATGACCTGGTGGAATCAGGTCATGTATTTCCCTCGAACACTTACCATTGTAATATCTATAAAACAGGCTTACACACCCTACGGTCCTTCGGTGCTCAAGAGAACCAATAGAGGATGAAATATTTTCATCACTCAGGACTCATGCTGATCAAGAATAAAGTGAGTTTCATAACTATAGCTCACTTTTAGTTTTTTACAAATATGATCATTTAAGGTTGTTGAGCACCCTGTAAAATAAAAATAATGTATAGAAAACATTATTTCTCTTTCTCATTTAATTTGGTGGGCGTTTTGTTACAATCAACAGATGAACAAAAACAAACAGATATAAAATCGCCCAATACTTATAATTTTGTCGTTTCATAACTATAGCACACATTTGAAAAAGTACTTTTAAAGAAGAAAAACTAGTATTTTCTTTTTAACTTTTTTATAAAAAATAAAATATTAGCTTACTTTCAAAAATGCCACCAGGTTCCAAATTTACTGATATTGAATAAGGCAAAACGATTGCTATGAAAGAGGAAAATATTAGTATAACTGAAATTAGTAAACAAAATTAATAGAAGCAGTAACGTTCTTTACAATTTTTTTATCAAATCCGGATACTTATCTTAAAAAGACGTGGAGGTCCAAAGAATGTCAAAAAATTGTTTGAAAAATCTAGCAATTCTGCACTAAGCTGCGCACAACTGGGTGTTACTCTTACCAAAGAAAAGTTTCCAAATCGACAGTTGGGAGAGTGATAAAGGAAGCCCTAGATATTTGTTGCAAAAAATTAGAGACTGTGCCACGATTGCTAAAGCGTCATAAAATTACTCGACCCGATTTGCTAACAATAATTTGCAAGCAGATTGGTCTAAGGCAGGCATGTCAAACACGCGGCCCGCCAACCTTTCATCTGCGGTCCGCGAAGACTTTTTAAATATTATTAATATATTTAATAATATTAAATATTTATTATATTTTCAGTCGTTAAAATGATTATTATGTATTGTTGTGCATTTTTGTGCAGCGCCATGTATCCAATTTAACATGCCATATATGAAATTAAATTACTAATCTTGGTTAAAAACTTATTAATTTATTAAAAAAATCAATATTTTTGTAGGTACATTATTTTCTGAAATTTAATAATGAGATATTAATAAGTTTTTGTTATAGAGTCTTAATTTATTTTTCAAATTGTCATTTTAAATATTATACATGACTTTGCAATAACAATAAATTTTACATTTTTTTCATCAGTAATATTGTTTTTTATTCATAAAATTTAATATTTATTGTAAAGTTTTGAATTTCCGTTGGATATATTTCGCCGCCATATATAAAAAGTATATGGTGGCGCATAGTTTTGTACGTCTAACTCCGAAAAGAAAATTACATTATTGTTTTTGATTGGACTATTAAAAATAAAAGGAGAGAAAAATAATTAAAACTTTAAAATCTTTAAAACTGGACCTTATTTAACAAAACCATTTTCGGAATTAGCTCCAGTATCAAATAAAGCCGCAATCAGATTTTGGACTTTTATTAAAAAAACGACAAGCTTTTAACCAAGAAACTTGCTTTGCACAATCTGGAATTGGAATCATTTTTTTTTTTTTTAGTAAGTATTTTTTTTTTTTAGTAAGTAATTTTTTTTGAGACATTTTGTATTAATTCCACACCAAAACTACCAGAGTTCAACACTCACCTTCTCCAAAGATACATTGGTTCAAAGTTTCAAAAAATTAATCAATAATCACTTTTTGTAGAAAAAACTCTTGACCGTAAAATGCAGCAAACCTCGCTTTAAGGAAATAAATCCAACTTCGTCATAAGGCCTAAATCTGAACATCTAATCAATGGTCATTGTAATTTAAATTAATTGTTCATAAAAAGGAAACCTTTTCAAATTTATTCAAATATCAAATTTATATACGGAATTTTAAAAAACAAACTTTTTCAATAGTTTAAGTATTGTGTGTATTGAAAAATCTTAAAAAATTGGTTACCAGTCTGACATGTGATTTATGCCTTGAAGTTTTCTCGAACAAACTTCGTAGAGTAAAATTTTATGTTAGGATAATTTCAACATTTTCCACATCGCGATATCGCAGTGCTTTTCAAATAAATATCGAGATATTTTAACTATTTGATGCAATATTAATCCATAATCGTTTTTATTATCGTTTCGAAAATAAAACTGCGATATGTCGCTTTGAACTTTTTTTCAGTTTTAGTACGATTTTGCCTTCGATATTGGTACAAGATCTAATTCGATATCGTACAATTTTGCCGACATAAAAAATTGCAACAATTTTGGATGATTGTCAGGTGTCTGTTCTATAAATTTTTCTCTAGTGTTTGAAATATAGGTACTCCACTGTAAATACCTCAGGCAAAATATTTGGCAGGATCAAAGAAGTTTGAACATTTTTTCAATTATATCAAACAGACAAAAATCACACAATTTTTTACAAAAAAAGAACAATGAAAAATTTGATAGTCTTATCATTGTATTTTTTAACAAATGTAAAAAACGAGCGATTTTTTTTCTTATGGTATCATTTGAATTTCCAATGTGGCCCGTGATGCCAACTGAGTTTGACATGCCTGGTCTAAGGTTTGTAACTAAAATTACATTTTATCAGCCTTACTGTGTTTTTTATGGTCTCGACGGCTATAATGAATATTGGCTTGATTTATGAAAGGAAATTGAATATTTCTTGCGAAAAATTTTGGCGGTGGTTCTTTAATGGTATTGGGAGCATTTACGGTAGGTGGTGTATTGGAAATGCAGGTTGTTTCATAAAATCGACTACATTAAAGTACTTGAATGTAGTTTGCTTTTTTTTTAACAACAAAATCCTACAAAACAATGGATTTTTCAGCAGGATAATGCCGCAATTCACACCAGTACGTAACTAAGCGTTCGATACAATCAAAAAATATATCAGATCTAGACCGGCCGGTGTGCTCTCCTGACATAAAATTTATTAAAAATGTGTGGGGTATACTTACACAATCAGTTTATGTTGAAAATCGAAAATATAATACCAATGCTAACCTTAACCAGTTGGGAAGGTTAGATCACATGGGAAATTTTAAAGTAGGTGTAATTATGATAGTTAGGATTATCAAAATTATAGTCGGTCTAAGCCGACTATAAATACCCTACACATATGTGTGGTTACCGTTAAAAGTGATATATAGGTCACCAGGGTATACGAATCCTGAAAATAACTACAAACATTCAATCGCTGAAGAATTTCCATTCATTTGATACCCATATTTAGATATGGGTAGGTGTACCAAATTTCGATTTCTTTTTTGGTGAACCACAAGTCTTTTCGCCGGAAAACATTATTATCATGTATTTGAGCATGATGTCAATATATATTTGACCAAAAAAGTTTACCTAAGCACGTATACAGTAAAATTGATCTGTATATGTAAATTTTGTATGAGGTATTTGAACATAAGTGGTCGGATCATAGGTCACAATGGACCGATCTCGCCAATTAGTAATCTAAGTTATAAGTTTCATTTATCTAGCTCTTCAATTTTAAAAGTCTTAGGGATTTCAACAGACAGACAGACGGACAGACAGACGGACAGACGGACATCGCTAAATCGACTCAGGAGGTCATGCTGATCAAGAATATATATTTCCATACCGGAGATGCTTCCTTCTGGGTGTTACAAACGGCGTACCAAACTGAATATACCCTTTCACTCTTAGTGTAGGGTATAAAAATGCAATTTTAAGGGAGTGGGAAGTAATGGATGGTAATTTATTTAAAAATTTAATAATATCTTTGAATAACAGGATATTTGAATGTATTCAAGCTAAATGAGGCATTACTAGTTATTAAAAAAATAAATGTGTTAGAAAAACACATGGTTTTTAAGTTAAGAAACGAAATAAAAATGGAAAATTTGCATATTGAGCATTTATTTAAAATAGAATTCACGCTTTTAATTTCTAATTTATGTAGATAAAAATAGGAATGTAATAGATTATAAAATTTGCTTTAATTTTTTCACAGTGTGTTTAATGAAAATTTGTCTATAAAAATAAAATGTGTGCTATAGTTATGAAACGCACTTTATATATACACTAATAGAAAAGATTTGTTTGAATATGCTCGAATGTAATTATAACGTAATTCGAAATCACCATATAAATATTGGGAGTAATATCTAATTACATTATAATTGAATTGTATTATTATTTTGTTCAGATTGAAATATTATTATACGATATTTAAACATAAATTGCTTTAATCGCGAATTTACATGAATTTACTGTATTCATGTTTCTGTAGAAATATATATTTTTCATCAGATATTAATATATGTATGTTTGATATTTCTGCTATTTAACATACCCAACGTCAATAAAAGGTTCTTTGAATTATATGTATTTGGTTATTCGTGATTGTTACTGGGTGACAACAAATTTAAAAATAATAGCATTATTTTGATTATATGTATGTTTAGCATTACTATATCACAATTAAATAACAACGCTGCTTACTTTTAGCACTCAGTAACACTCACATTAATACTTTTCATATAGTTCAAAAGTTCTTTTTGGTGAATGAATTTGTTTAAGTACCGTCAATCACTGTTAATACCAGATAGTGGCTGTTTGTGAAGTATCCAATTTATCCGTAATTCAATGAACTCAAAATAGGAACAATAGATGGAAATAAAATTATTAAGTATAAATAAAATATGTGAAATAAAAAATATAAAAGTTTAAGTTTAAGTTTATAGTTATATAATATAAATAAAAAGAAATTAGTTTAAAAAAAAGGAAAAAACGAATATTGTGTAAAGAAGATATTAGTACTAAATTAACTATTTTTATATTAAAATTAAATGTGAACATAAATATGCTTACATGTAAATAAAATGTTTTTCACAATCAAACATACATATGTTTGTAAGAACGCCGAAAATTATTCATTCTGAACATAAATATGTTTGAACCAAAACAAAAATATGTTTGGCTGTTATTATAATAATGTTTGAAAATGAAATAATACTTTTGTTTGCATAATGCTCCAAAGATATATGTAATGCCTGCAAAATTATGTTTGGGAGAGCCCTGTTTTTTGCAGCGTGTACGTTTCCATACCGGGGATGCTTCCTTCTGGGTGTTACAAACGGCGTACCAAACTGAATATACCCTTTTACTCTTAGTGTAGGGTATAAAAATTCGAAAATAACATATATTTACAATTGAACATTTGTTTATACACTCAAAATAATCAATGCGACAATTAACGAAATACTTTTTTGTAAAATATACGATTTATTGTAAACAAGCTGGACCCGTGCACGACTTGTGCAAAGATTTTGTGAATGCAAGGATATGGTGCAATTTTATTAATAAAAACGTTTCTATTATTTATATCAGGGACCTGTGGTTCGCTGTGGACGTTTTTTATTTGGTTTTATAAATATAGTAACCAAAACAAAAATAATTCTCCGCCAAACAACTTTTCTCGATGACAATTCTTTCTCAGACTATGCTTCCCTGTAGAAATCTTACCGTAAAATTATTCCCCATAGAACGCTTTCCCGTAGAATTCTTTCCGGTAGAAATCTTTCCGGAAAAATCTTTCCGGTAGAATTCTTTCCGGTTGAGTTTTCTTCCCGTTGAGTTTTCCCAGTAGAAGTTTTAGTGTAGTGAATTTTAGTAATGAGTTGTACTGTGGCGAGTTTCAGTGTGGTGAATTTTATTGTGGTGAGTTTTAGTGTGGTATGTTTTAGTGTGGTGAATTTTAGTGTGGTGAATGTTTTTATTGGTGAATTTTTGTGTCGAGTTTTAGTGTGGTAAATTTCAGTGTGGTGAGTTTTAGAGTGGTCAAATTTAATGTGGTGGATTTTAGTGTGGTAAATTTTATTGTGGTGAGTTTTAGTGTGGTGAGTTTTAGTTTGGTGAGTATTAGTGTGGTGAGTTTTCGTATGGTGAATTTTAGAGTGGTGAATTTAAGTGTGGTGAATTTAATTGTGGTGAATTTAAGTGGGGTGAATTTTGGTGTGGTGAGATTCATTGTGGTGAGTTTTAATGAGGTGAATTTCGATGTGGTGAATTTTGGTGGATGATTTTAAGGAATTTGAGGTGGTTGTTACCCTGGTGTGAAATATCGTAATGCTTTTGTTTTTGTGTCTTTGCTTTTGTTTTTGTGTTATTACTCTTGTTTTTGAGTTTTTGCTTTTGTTTTTGTGTTTTTGTTTTGGTTTTGTGTTTTTCTTTTGATTTTGTTTTTTTGTTTATGGGTTATTGCATTTGTTTGTGCCTTTGCTTTTGATTTTGTGTTTGATTTTTGCATTTGTTTTGTGTTTGATATTTGTTTTTTTTTGTGTTTTTGTTTTTTTTTTTTGTATTTGAATTTTTTATTTTATCTTTTTAGCTGGTGTAAGTCCCAAGTTATAACGCGTTGCAATTTTATGTTGTATGGGAGGTGCCACACCCCTTTGTCCAATCCCGCCCATATATGGCCTATGTTATCCTCCGGACACCATAGTATCCTGGTGCAAAATTTGAGTTAAATCGGTTTAGACGTGATGCTGGAACAAACAGACTGACAGAAGGACCAAGAGTTTTATATATATAGATACAACTTAGCATTCGTAATTTTTAACTTCGTTTCGATTTCATATTTCACGATACATTCGTATATTTTACAATTTGAGATTCGTAAAGCAAAGAGAAGCAGAAAACATATAAAAAAAAACAAGAGTGGTGAGTTTTAGTGTGGTGAGTTTTAGTTTGGTGAGTATTAGTGTGGTGAGTTTTCGTATGGTGAATTTTAGAGTGGTGAATTTAAGTGTGGTGAGTTTAATTGTGGTGAATTTAAGTGGGGTGAATTTTGGTGTGGTGAGATTCATTGTGGTGAGTTTTAATGAGGTGAATTTCGATGTGGTGAATTTTGGTGGATGATTTTAAGGAATTTGAGGTGGTTGTTACCCTGGTGTGAAATATCGTAATGCTTTTGTTTTTGTGTCTTTGCTTTTGTTTTTGTGTTATTACACTTGTTTTTGAGTTTTTGCTTTTGTTTTTGTGTTTTTGTTTTGGTTTTGTGTTTTTCTTTTGATTTTGTTTTTTTGTTTATGTGTTATTGCATTTGTTTGTGCCTTTGCTTTTGATTTTGTGTTTGATTTTTGCATTTGTTTTGTGTTTGATATTTGTTTTTTTTTTGTGTTTTTGTTTTTTTTTTTTGTATTTGAATTTTTTGTTTTATCTTTTTAGCTGGTGTAAGTCCCAAGTTATAACGCGTTGCAATTTTATGTTGTATGGGAGGTGCCACACCCCTTTGTCCAATCCCGCCCATATATAGTCTATGTTATCCTCCGGACACCATAGTATCCTGGTGCAAAATATGAGTTAAATCGGTTTAGACGTGATGCTGGAACAAACAGACTGACAGAAGGACCAAGAGTTTTATATATATAGATACAACTTAGCATTCGTAATTTTTAACTTCGTTTCGATTTCATATTTCACGATACATTCGTATATTTTACAATTTGAGATTCGTAAAGCAAAGAGAAGCAGAAAACATATAAAAAAAAAACAAGAAAACAAAAGAAAACAAGCAGAAAACAATACAGAACAGATCAAATTTTCTTTTCACCATCGGCAATTGTGTAAATGTATTGAATTTCGTATATCAGCGTGTGTAATAAATGTGTGTAAAATTATAAATAATTATTATTATATAAAAATTTCACTATTTTGTATGTGTGCCAAAGTTAAAAGCGACCATCACGATGTCAAAACATTTCCATTTATTGCAAGAGGACAAATATATGTGAGAATATAAGAGAGAAATACAGAGTATGTGAATTCATTATTTATTAATCGTCAAATGTACGAATACACTAACTTTTACGTTTATTTTATGCATGTTTTATTTTGAGTGTGAAGGTTTTTAAATGGTTAAATTTAAATTTCGAAATAGTTTGCTCCTATTCAAAATATTTTTATCTGCATAAATTGATCCATGTTTTCACATTTCACATTATAGTCAATATTATACATATATTTAAAATTCATAGGAACTAATAATGTTTTCTCGGGAACCGACATGTGGTTCTCGAAAAAAAATCGATATTCGGTATACCTACCCATTTGTTTTTGTGGGTATCAAATAAAAGAAAATTCTTTAGCGATTTCAAGTTTGTAGTTATTTTCAGGATTTCTAAACCCTGGTGACCTTCGCATCACTTTAAGTGGTCACCGCACCTATTATCAGATATGTGTAGGGTAATTATAATCGGCTTAGAGATATTATAACTTATATAATTCTTACTAACTTCATCACACCGACTATAACAATAACCCTACTCCAAAATAATAAAATGAACGAAAAGTCACCAAATACATTTTCAAAATGCTAAATATTTTTTTACAAACTTCTTTATGTATCTGTCAATTGATTGAAGAAAATGTAAATCTATTAGTTGATATTTCAACTTTAAAAATGCATCAATTACTTTATTTAAATTAAATTTAAAATTAAATTTTTCATAAAAATGGGTTTGGTGACTTTTCGTTCTACAATACAATAAATATAAGGAATATTTCGTATATGCATATATCTGTTTTCATCACAGATTAAAAAATCCATATGCTACACATACCGTATGTCAACAGAACTCAAATAATATTTTGCATAGTTACATTTTTCTTTGCGAACACCATGCGAACACAAACTCAAACGCTAAAAAGCGAATACTAACAGAAAGAAGAGAATATAACAATAACGATTACGATTCTTATACACACACTTTCACAACGACAACTCTTCGTTGCTATCCTGTATCATCGCATGGCAACAAACAGACGCATGACATCAGACAGACGCATGACAACGGACAGACGCATGACACAGACAGACGCATGACAACGGACAGACGCATGGCACCACACTACATGTATGTATCTAGTACAGCTCTCTAGTTGGCAACAACAACGAGTTCTCTTGTGGTACAAAAAATGTCCCGCCAAAAATTCTATCAAAAGCTTGGATGCTGCTTTATTCGCATTTTTGTTTTTGTTGCACTTTCAAACGAATCAGCGGATTTGTGAAAAAAGAAAAACACAAAAAGCATTATATCAGCTAAATATATCACACTGTAAAATGTTCATATATTATTTTTTATTACTTCATGATTTTACAATTAACAAAAAACTATATATAAAAGTAAAACAAAAATAATAATGTGCATAGCACAGTGCATATGCACAATCGATGTACGAACTAGCGTAGCGAAGAATAGAGAAAAAACATTGATTTGTCTGTTTTATCTTTTTGAAGCGACTTTTGAAGCACTTTTAAAGCTATTTACCGCTTCAAAAGTGCTTCACAGGCCTTATTTTTAAGATGCTTATATTCTTTAGAATTGACAAAACCAAACAAAAAAACACACATCTTCATTAATGTTCACGTTCATAAATATTTTGCACGCTTTCCATTGTTACTTGTTGTTCAACATTTAGTAATATCATGAATTATTTTGTATATCATTATTACCTTAAAAACATAATAAATACATTCAAATAACTTGCTCTTGTTCTTTTTTTGCAAAATCTCGATCTTGTTCTCGTTTTTGTTCTTGCAAAAAAAAAATGCAAGAACAAGGTGCAAGAACAAGAAAATTTTAAATCATCACTAATGTAAACAAATATCTGCCTTATACTTGAAATGTTTAAACTTGTCGAACTTGCACTTCATTTTTCGTATTTCCTTAAATAGTTACTCAGATGTTAATAATTTGAAACTTTTTTACATTTTTTCTTGCATTACCATTGTTTTGTTTATGTCCGAAATTGAGCTGTTTTGAAACATCAGTCAAAAATCCATTAGAAGACTTATAAATAGTATTCTATTGAATAGATCCTTTAAAAGAATATAAAAAATATTCAAATGAACTTTTCAAAACTTGTCCCACTTTACCCCAAGCTCCCCTATATATTTTACTAATTAAATAAAGAAACCAGTTGGGAAGGTTAGATCACATGGGAAATTTTAAAGTAGGTGTTATTATGATAGTTAGGATTATCAAAATTATAGTCGGTCTAAGCCGACTATAAATACCCTACACATGTGTTGTTACAATTCAAATTGGCATATAAGTCACCAGAGTATACGAATCCTGAAAATAACTATAAACTTTCCATCGCTGAAGAATTTCCATTCATTTGATACCCATATTTACAAGTGTACCGAAATTCGAATTTTTTTTTGGGAACCACAACTCGTTTCGAAGGAAAACATTATTTTCATGTATTTCAGCATGATGTCAATATATATTCGACCAAAAAAGTTTACCTAAGCACGTATACAGTAAAATTGATCTGTAGATGTAAATTTTATATGAGGTATTTGAACATAAGTGGTCGGTTCTCAGGTCACAATAGATTGATAATGGCAATTTTCTTGTTCAGACAGCTTAGATATATAAGTAATCTAAATCTAAAGTTTCATTGCTCTAGCTCTTTTACTTTTTCCGTAATCGTGATTTCAACAGACAGACAGACGCTAAATCGACTCAGGAGGTCATGCTGATCAAGAATATATATACTTTTCCATACCGGAGATGCTTTCTTCAGGGTGTTACAAACGGCGTACCAAACTGAATATACCCTTTCACTCTTAATGTAGGGTATAAAATCCAATATTATTAAAATTTGAATCATTTTTTTAACGTAAAAATTTAGCTTGGAGTTGCTGGTGTTTTGTTGTTAATTCGATTAATGAAACAAAAAACAAATTTTAGACCAAATACCGTTGTTTTGGAAATATCGTTTCTCAAAAAACAACATGTGAATTTTTGTACAACCAAAAATGTTTATTTTGGGAACTCCAAATTTTAATTAATGACATTTTACTTAAGATCTTCTATATAAAATAAGATATGTTTTCTGTTTCTTTTTTTACTTTTTTAAAAACCGTTTTAAATCGGTTTTGGATATCGGTTTATTTCTGATTTTCGTATAACGGTTTCGGTTACGATTTCGGTTTTAAAAATGAAACGGTTTTAAATGGATATCGGTTTCGGTTTCAATCCTTGATATATATATAAATATATATATATATATATATATATATATATATATATATATATATATATATAGATGTATATGTATATATATATATGTATATATATATATATATATATATATACATATATACATCTATATATATATATATATATATATATATATATATATATATATATATATATATATATATATATATATATATACATATATATATACATATATATATATATATATATATATATATATATAGATGTATTTATGTATATATATATATATATATATATATATATATATACATATACATATACATCTATATATATATATATATATATATATATATATATATATATATATACATATATATATATATATATATATATATATATATATATATATATACATATACATCTATATATATATATATATATATATATATATATATATATATGTATATATATATGTATATATATATATATATATATATATATATATATATATATATATATATATAGATGTATATGTATATATATATATATATGTATATATATATATATATATATATATATATATATATATATATATATATATATATATATATATATGTATATATATATATATATATATATATATATATATATATATATATATATATATATATATATATATATATATATATATATACATATATATATATATATATATATATATATATATGAGGTTGTTTAAATGAGTTTGTTTAAACCTCCAATTGAAATTTTATTGTAAGAATATTTTTTTTATATAGAACACATGTAAAGTATTTTTGATGCGTAAATATATCACGCATACAATTACAAAAAATATATCTCTAAATTCCTGTTCCCTGAAAAATAAAAACAGTATGAAGACACATTTAATTTTTTATTTCATCATAATTAAACAAAATAAAAAACGAGTTGGGAAAGTTAGGTCACATGGGTAAGTTCGGTCACATGGGGCGGATTTTTATAGTCGGTCGGGCCCGACTATGGAATACCCTACACCTTTGGTGTATATATTAGTGAGGAATATTTAATTGTATACCTTAATTTTAAATTTTTAATTATGCTGAACCTCCCCACCCTCAGAATTTACGTCTTATATCCCCATAAATTAAAAAATTTATAAAAGTATAAAAATTAAAAAAAAAGTTGAAAAATATAATTGGGCGGACCACGCCTATATTTAAAATTTTGTAAGACTAATATTTCATAGATTTGATTTTAATAATCTACGGATCAAATTTCCACTATGAAAACCCGGGAAATAATGAAAAAAAAAAGTGGGCGGATCACGCCCATTTTTGGACCACATATTTTTAGGTAAATTCTAACAATACCTTTTAAATTTTATAACTATACCTTGAATACTTTTCGAGTTATTAATTTCGAAAGAGTTATTTAAAAGTGACTTGTATGGGAGGTGGGCGTGTCCGTTGACCGATTTGGCTCATTTTCAAACTCAGTTCCTACTTTTGGCTAAAATATATTGACACGAAATTTTATCGCATTCTGATCAGTATTTCTCAAGTTATTCTGTATTCGGACAGCAAGACAGCAAGACAGCAAGACAGCAAGACAGCAAGACAGCAAGACGGACAGACAGACAGAAGCCATCAAAAGAGGCTACTGCGTATTGGATAGCTTCATCGTACACAACCAATCTGGCAACCTGCCAGTCATTTTTTTGCACATTAGAGTTGTTATTGCAGTCCCCAGTTCTGGGATTACAAAGTGGCCCTATGTGGATTTAATTTGCCGGAAAGTGAGTCTCAACTAGGACACTGAGTGCCTCTGTCTTAGACTCAGTATACGAGCCATCAGGTCTCCGCAGTGAGTCCAGTCGAGCAGTTCGGTCTCTTTTAAGAAACTTGACCAATCTGCTAGTCTCACTGCAGGATTCGATGCTACTGCAGAAGTCTTTATAAGAAACACTTTTCGATTTACGAATTCGTTTCTTATACTCTTTCTGCTTAGCTCGATAAAGAAACCAGTCAGAGTTTAAGTTGCTCCTTAGGGCCCTATTTAGAAGCTTTCTGGAATCCTTGCGCATGGTTTCAAGACAAGCGTTCCACCAAGGAACGGGACATGTTCGTACAAAACTAGAATTTATGACATCGTTCATAACTTGAACGGACGTCTCAATACTTTCTTTGGTACGAATTCTGACAGAAATATTGAGGGAATTCTCAAGTTCATGTCTGAAGCGTGCCCAGTTCGTTTTTCTAGGGTTTCTTACCGTCATAGATGGCAGCACCTCTCGGTCAGTATGAAACTCGATATGCGTGTGGTCCGATAAAGAATCTTCTTTAAGAACCTTCCAGTTAAAGATTGACTCTCTCAGTCTACAGTTAGACAAAGTAAGGTCAATCACTTCCAGTCTTCTAGCAGTCACAAACGTGGGTTTATTACCAGTGTTGTGAATGTTCAGATTGGAGGTCATGATGAAGTCAAGGAGTCTGGTACCTCGTGCGTTGCATTTACTGCTGACCCACATAGTGTGTTGAGCATTAGCGTCACAGCAAAGAATAAGGCCGGTCTCCTTAAGATCACAGTACTCTATGAGCTTAACAATTGCCTTTGGCGGAGGAGGCAGTAGTGAGTCATAGGGGAAGTAGCCTGATGCGACAATCAGATGTTTCCATCCACTATCGCTTTCATAGCTCACTTTGGCTGCCACCAGGTCTTGCCCACAGAATTGGGTTAACTTGGTGACAGCAAAGTGTTTCGATACTATAAGACTGCTTCTAGGCCTTGCGGATTGCTCATCGTATAGTATGGTTTCACCACGTAGTTTACTAATGGTTCTTGAATAGCTGTGATGTGATAGACACTTAGTACTCAGTTAATATGAAATTTTAAATATATGTGAAATATTGACTATAATGAGACTGAAAAAATGGATCATATTAAACAAATTATTATATTATACTTGGTTTAAAATAGCACTGAAAATTATGCAAATAAAAATATTTTTGAATAGTAGCAAACTATTTCGAAAATTAAATTTAACCATTTAAATACCTGTATAAACAAATGGGCCGTTGTAAATATATATTATTTACGATTTTTTTAATTTTGATCATATTTTTATTATATTTTTGTCATTGATATTTTTAGTTTCGAAATTTTGAATCCCCAATTATCGCAATAAGTATTTAAAATACTGAAAACAATATTTTTTCAACTATAAAGGGGCATGTCAAATTTGCAGGTCTTACATTTTTACGATTACATTTTATTTATTGGTTATGAGGAAATATAAAAAAAACGCATGCAGATACATGTATCTTTTCATAGTATTTTTTTAAGGATCAGGAATTAGCAGCTTTACGAAAAAGCAAATTGGGTTGCGTTAAATGATTTTTTTCGCAACTTTAATTGGAAATTGTGTTTCGCAGACAGAGACATAAATGCCGCTGCTTTAATGGTACAAAATATTATTTTATTAGGTATGCGGTCCTTCATACCTTCTAAAAAGATTAGCATTAAACCCAAGGACCACTCTTGGTTTAATGAGACTTGCAGGATTGCAGTCAGGTCGAAAGAGGAAACCTTTCAGACTTGGCGTTCTAACAAGAATGCTGATACTGAAAGACTTCGTATACAAGCTAGGAATCGCTGTAATGCCGTGATCTCGCGCGAAAAGTTTCTTCACGAACAAAACGCGCGCAAAAAGGTCCTACTCTATCACAGGGGTAGTAAAAATTTCTGGTCATTTGTAAAAAGGGTGAAGAATCAGACGACATCGTCTACTCCAACTCTTAGTATGAATGGCCAGACCTTCACTGACCCGATTGATAAAGCTAATCTCTGGCAGAATTATTTGCAAATAATTCAACGCTCCCAGATAGTAATCAACCACTGCCTGTCGTCGATTTTGTTTCTTACATTAAGTATAAATATATTCTGTATATAACCATAACATTAGACACATCCAAAAAATGTTAAAGGAATTTATCTAGATCTAAAAATTGTATTTAATAGATTGTGTTTATTAGAAGCCAAATTATGATCTTTTACATTATTGGCATATACACACAGAAAATCCACTTTTGGCATGAGGTTTATTGGACCAACGTTTCAGTGTTGCAACCGAAATACATTTGTTGTAAACTCATGCCAATAAAATGAACTTACATTATTTGTCTACAACCGAAATTTTAGTCCGCGCAACTGCACGTTCGGTTGCCGTAACCTCATGATTGCATTTTTCATTCTGCCAAAATTGACATTCGTGCATTTGTTACGGCATTTGAGTACGTTATTGTATCAACAAAATAAATGACAAACGGCAACCTCGTGTCTATCAGCAGTTTGATTGCCAGTTTCTTGCCAAAAGTTATGGATACATGCAGAAATAAATAAATGTCAAAAATTTACACAAGTGGCAAAAAAATAGGATATTCATTAAATAAGAGAAAATGCGAAATAAATATATGAATATTAATAATTGTACAAATTGTACATTTGTTTATACACTAATTTTACGATACATTCGTATCGTATTGAATGAATTCAATACAAATTGTGCATATATTGTAACGCCCCTTAGGAGGCGTGTCCGGTATGGAAAAGTATATATATTCTTGATCAGCATCACTACCCGAGTCCGTTTAGCCATGTCCGTCTGTCTGTCTGTCTGTCTGTCTGTCCGTCTTGCTGTCTTGCTGTCTTGCTGTCTTGCTGTCTTGCTGTCTTGCTGTCCGAATACAGAATAACTTGAGAAATACTGATCAGAATGCGATAAAATTTCGTGTCAATATATTTTAGCCAAAAGTAGGAACTGAGTTTGAAAATGAGCCAAATCGGTCAACGGACACGCCCACCTCCCATACAAGTCACTTTTAAATAACTCTTTCGAAATTAATAACTCGAAAAGTATTCAAGGTATAGTTATAAAATTTAAAAGGTATTGTTAGAATTTACCTAAAAATATGTGGTCCAAAAATGGGCGTGATCCGCCCACTTTTTTTTTTCATTATTTCCCGGGTTTTCATAGTGGAAATTTGATCCGTAGATTATTAAAATCAAATCTATGAAATATTAGTCTTACAAAATTTTAAATATAGGCGTGGTCCGCCCAATTATATTTTTCAACTTTTTTTTTAATTTTTATACTTTTATAAATTTTTTAATTTATGGGGATATAAGACGTAAATTCTGAGGGTGGGGAGGTTCAGCATAATTAAAAATTTAAAATTAAGGTATACAATTAAATATTCCTCACTAATATATACACCAAAGGTGTAGGGTATTCCATAGTCGGGCCCGACCGACTATAAAAATCCGCCCCATGTGACCGAACTTACCCATGTGACCTAACTTTCCCAACTCGTTTTTTATTTTGTTTAATTATGATGAAATAAAAAATTAAATGTGTCTTCATACTGTTTTTATTTTTCAGGGAACAGGAATTTAGAGATATATTTTTTGTAATTGTATGCGTGATATATTTACGCATCAAAAATACTTTACATGTGTTCTATATAAAAAAAATATTCTTACAATAAAATTTCAATTGGAGGTTTAAACAACCTCATTTAAACAACCTCATATATATATATATATATATATATATATATATATATATGTATATATATATATATATATATATATATATATATATATATATATATATATATATATATATATATGTATATATATATATATATATATATATATATATATATATATATATATATATATATATATATATATATATATATATATATATATATATACATATATATATATATATATATATATATATATATATATATATATATGAGGTTGTTTAAATGAGGTTGTTTAAACCTCCAATTGAAATTTTATTGTAAGAATATTTTTTTTATATAGAACACATGTAAAGTATTTTTGATGCGTAAATATATCACGCATACAATTACAAAAAATATATCTCTAAATTCCTGTTCCCTGAAAAATAAAAACAGTATGAAGACACATTTAATTTTTTATTTCATCATAATTAAACAAAATAAAAAACGAGTTGGGAAAGTTAGGTCACATGGGTAAGTTCGGTCACATGGGGCGGATTTTTATAGTCGGTCGGGCCCGACTATGGAATACCCTACACCTTTGGTGTATATATTAGTGAGGAATATTTAATTGTATACCTTAATTTTAAATTTTTAATTATGCTGAACCTCCCCACCCTCAGAATTTACGTCTTATATCCCCATAAATTAAAAAATTTATAAAAGTATAAAAATTAAAAAAAAAGTTGAAAAATATAATTGGGCGGACCACGCCTATATTTAAAATTTTGTAAGACTAATATTTCATAGATTTGATTTTAATAATCTACGGATCAAATTTCCACTATGAAAACCCGGGAAATAATGAAAAAAAAAAGTGGGCGGATCACGCCCATTTTTGGACCACATATTTTTAGGTAAATTCTAACAATACCTTTTAAATTTTATAACTATACCTTGAATACTTTTCGAGTTATTAATTTCGAAAGAGTTATTTAAAAGTGACTTGTATGGGAGGTGGGCGTGTCCGTTGACCGATTTGGCTCATTTTCAAACTCAGTTCCTACTTTTGGCTAAAATATATTGACACGAAATTTTATCGCATTCTGATCAGTATTTCTCAAGTTATTCTGTATTCGGACAGCAAGACAGCAAGACAGCAAGACAGCAAGACAGCAAGACAGCAAGACGGACAGACAGACAGACAGACAGACAGACGGACATGGCTAAACGGACTCGGGTAGTGATGCTGATCAAGAATATATATACTTTTCCATACCGGACACGCCTCCTAAGGGGCGTTACAATATATGCACAATTTGTATTGAATTCATTCAATACGATACGAATGTATCGTAAAATTAGTGTATAAACAAATGTACAATTTGTACAATTATTAATATTCATATATTTATTTCGCATTTTCTCTTATTTAATGAATATCCTATTTTTTTGCCACTTGTGTAAATTTTTGACATTTATTTATTTCTGCATGTATCCATAACTTTTGGCAAGAAACTGGCAATCAAACTGCTGATAGACACGAGGTTGCCGTTTGTCATTTATTTTGTTGATACAATAACGTACTCAAATGCCGTAACAAATGCACGAATGTCAATTTTGGCAGAATGAAAAATGCAATCATGAGGTTACGGCAACCGAACGTGCAGTTGCGCGGACTAAAATTTCGGTTGTAGACAAATAATGTAAGTTCATTTTATTGGCATGAGTTTACAACAAATGTATTTCGGTTGCAACACTGAAACGTTGGTCCAATAAACCTCATGCCAAAAGTGGATTTTCTGTGTGTATATGCCAATAATGTAAAAGATCATAATTTGGCTTCTAATAAACACAATCTATTAAATACAATTTTTAGATCTAGATAAATTCCTTTAACATTTTTTGGATGTGTCTAATGTTATGGTTATATACAGAATATATTTATACTTAATGTAAGAAACAAAATCGACGACAGGCAGTGGTTGATTACTATCTGGGAGCGTTGAATTATTTGCAAATAATTCTGCCAGAGATTAGCTTTATCAATCGGGTCAGTGAAGGTCTGGCCATTCATACTAAGAGTTGGAGTAGACGATGTCGTCTGATTCTTCACCCTTTTTACAAATGACCAGAAATTTTTACTACCCCTGTGATAGAGTAGGACCTTTTTGCGCGCGTTTTGTTCGTGAAGAAACTTTTCGCGCGAGATCACGGCATTACAGCGATTCCTAGCTTGTATACGAAGTCTTTCAGTATCAGCATTCTTGTTAGAACGCCAAGTCTGAAAGGTTTCCTCTTTCGACCTGACTGCAATCCTGCAAGTCTCATTAAACCAAGAGTGGTCCTTGGGTTTAATGCTAATCTTTTTAGAAGGTATGAAGGACCGCATACCTAATAAAATAATATTTTGTACCATTAAAGCAGCGGCATTTATGTCTCTGTCTGCGAAACACAATTTCCAATTAAAGTTGCGAAAAAAATCATTTAACGCAACCCAATTTGCTTTTTCGTAAAGCTGCTAATTCCTGCTCCTTAAAAAAATACTATGAAAAGATACATGTATCTGCATGCGTTTTTTTTATATTTCCTCATAACCAATAAATAAAATGTAATCGTAAAAATGTAAGACCTGCAAATTTGACATGCCCCTTTATAGTTGAAAAAATATTGTTTTCAGTATTTTAAATACTTATTGCGATAATTGGGGATTCAAAATTTCGAAACTAAAAATATCAATGACAAAAATATAATAAAAATATGATCAAAATTAAAAAAATCGTAAATAATATATATTTACAACGGCCCATTTGTTTATACAGGTATTTAAATGGTTAAATTTAATTTTCGAAATAGTTTGCTACTATTCAAAAATATTTTTATTTGCATAATTTTCAGTGCTATTTTAAACCAAGTATAATATAATAATTTGTTTAATATGATCCATTTTTTCAGTCTCATTATAGTCAATATTTCACATATATTTAAAATTTCATATTAACTGAGTACTAAGTGTCTATCACATCACAGCTATTCAAGAACCATTAGTAAACTACGTGGTGAAACCATACTATACGATGAGCAATCCGCAAGGCCTAGAAGCAGTCTTATAGTATCGAAACACTTTGCTGTCACCAAGTTAACCCAATTCTGTGGGCAAGACCTGGTGGCAGCCAAAGTGAGCTATGAAAGCGATAGTGGATGGAAACATCTGATTGTCGCATCAGGCTACTTCCCCTATGACTCACTACTGCCTCCTCCGCCAAAGGCAATTGTTAAGCTCATAGAGTACTGTGATCTTAAGGAGACCGGCCTTATTCTTTGCTGTGACGCTAATGCTCAACACACTATGTGGGTCAGCAGTAAATGCAACGCACGAGGTACCAGACTCCTTGACTTCATCATGACCTCCAATCTGAACATTCACAACACTGGTAATAAACCCACGTTTGTGACTGCTAGAAGACTGGAAGTGATTGACCTTACTTTGTCTAACTGTAGACTGAGAGAGTCAATCTTTAACTGGAAGGTTCTTAAAGAAGATTCTTTATCGGACCACACGCATATCGAGTTTCATACTGACCGAGAGGTGCTGCCATCTATGACGGTAAGAAACCCTAGAAAAACGAACTGGGCACGCTTCAGACATGAACTTGAGAATTCCCTCAATATTTCTGTCAGAATTCGTACCAAAGAAAGTATTGAGACGTCCGTTCAAGTTATGAACGATGTCATAAATTCTAGTTTTGTACGAACATGTCCCGTTCCTTGGTGGAACGCTTGTCTTGAAACCATGCGCAAGGATTCCAGAAAGCTTCTAAATAGGGCCCTAAGGAGCAACTTAAACTCTGACTGGTTTCTTTATCGAGCTAAGCAGAAAGAGTATAAGAAACGAATTCGTAAATCGAAAAGTGTTTCTTATAAAGACTTCTGCAGTAGCATCGAATCCTGCAGTGAGACTAGCAGATTGGTCAAGTTTCTTAAAAGAGACCGAACTGCTCGACTGGACTCACTGCGGAGACCTGATGGCTCGTATACTGAGTCTAAGACAGAGGCACTCAGTGTCCTAGTTGAGACTCACTTTCCGGCAAATTAAATCCACATAGGGCCACTTTGTAATCCCAGAACTGGGGACTGCAATAACAACTCTAATGTGCAAAAAAATGACTGGCAGGTTGCCAGATTGGTTGTGTACGATGAAGCTATCCAATACGCAGTAGCCTCTTTTGATGGCTTCAAGTCACCTGGACCGGATGGCATCTACCCAGTCATGCTACAGGAAGGTATAACCCAATTGCTACCATGCCTAAAGAAGATCTTTAGAGCAAGTCTCGCATGGG
Source organism: Dryomyza anilis (assembly GCA_951804985.1). Classification (NCBI taxonomy): domain Eukaryota; kingdom Metazoa; phylum Arthropoda; class Insecta; order Diptera; family Dryomyzidae; genus Dryomyza; species Dryomyza anilis. The sequence continues at coordinate 60,142,931 of OX638135.1, forward strand.
CATACATTCCGACATCCTGGCGTTTAGTTAAAGTAGCCTTCATTCCTAAAGTTGGAAGAGAAGACTATTCCATAGCCAAGAGCTTCATGATGTCCTTCATACTAAAGTGTCTAGAAAGACTAGTTGAGTTGCACATCAGGAAAACATCGCTGTCAAGGTACCCACTATCATCAAGACAACATGCCTACCAACGTGGAAAATCCTGTGAAACAGCATTGCAACATCTGGTTAGCCGGATCGAGCATGCTTTGCAGAGGAAGATGTACGTGATGGGCATGTTTGTTGACATCGAGGGTGCTTTTGATAATGCGACTTTTGATGGAATGTGTGACGCAGCTAGAAGGCATGGAATAGATGAAACATTGGTCAAATGGCTAAGGTCAATGCTAATGTTTAGGAGCATCACTTCTGAGGCAGAGTGCGGTCAGTATATTATGGCAGGGGTGAATAAAGGTTGTCCTCAAGGAGGGGTTCTCTCCCCCTACTCTGGTGTATGCTGGTTGACTCTCTGGTCAACGATCTCGATGAACCAGGTGTCTATTCCCAGGCCTATGCAGATGATGTTGCCATTCTTGCCACAGGCTTTTCCCTCAATGAGGTATGTGTTAAAACACAAAACTCATTGAACCGAATTGACAGCTGGTGTACTGCAAACGGACTTTCCGTCAACCCTCACAAAACAGGGATTATTCTCTTCACTAGGAAAAGAATAATGACAGGATTAAATCTATTTCTCTGTCTAACGAAGTAAAATATCTGGGCTTAACTCTAGATAGTAAACTACTTTGGACAAAACATGTTAAAAATAAAATTTCGCGAGCATTGAATGCCTTCTGGCAATGCAGAGGAATTTTTGGGAAAACATGGGGACTATCGCCGAGCAAAACCTTATGGATTTACACGGCAATGATAAGACCGATGATATCATATGCATCGGTAGTCTGGTGGAACAAGCTGTCGCGAAAATGCGTGACAACTAGTCTTGCAAAGATTCAGAGACCTGTGTGTCTGGGTGTTACGGGTGCCTTTCCCACTACACTGGTCCAGCACTGAATGCCACCACTTCACATCTTCATTAGAGGCGAAGCCATGAAAGGCTGCTGGAGACTAAAACGAGGTGGTTTCTTGTTTAATGTTCCCTGGAATATCTCTGACATTGCACTTGACACTCCATTAGACACCTGTCTACTGGAGATGCCCTCTGATGCAATGATAACAGAAATATTACCAAGACGAAATTTTGAGGTCTGCCAACCTGACATTCAAGACTGGCTAATGCCTGACTGTGAGCCAGGTAGAGGGTCACACCGCATTTTCACAGACGGCTCCAGAACCGATCAGGGATCTGGTGCTGGAGTGTTTGTGGAACCGAATGACCGCAGACTTCACTTCGCCTTAGGCGACAATGCCTCGGTATTTCAAGCCGAAGTCTATGCTATACTTATGGCTATGGACTACATTGCGGATAATAGATGACAGAACAGGGCTATATCAGTTTGCAGCGATAGTCAGGCTGCTCTTATGGCTTTGAATAACCAGGTCATCACATCCAAAATTGTACGTCAATGCAGATCACGTCTCAATTGTGTTGGTAAATACAATACACTGAAACTGATTTGGGTGCCGGGCCATAAAGGAGATTCAGGCAATGAAACATCTGACGAACTAGCACGTGCTGGATCTGAGGATAATCCATTTGGACCAGAACCTGTGCTTGGACTACCTGCATCTACGGGAAAATTCGGCATCAGCTCTTGGGTCGCCTCTGCACAGAAGAGCAGATGGCTGAATGAGACGAAATGCATATTCTCCAAGCTCATGACACCGACGATAACCAAAAGATCGGCCTCGTTTCTACTTTCCTTAAGTGGAAAGGAGTGCAGAAAACTGACGGGACTTCTAACGGGACACAACGCATGTGAAAAACACATGAACGCAATCGGCCTGGCCGAAAGCGCCTTATGTTCTGCCTGCTACGAAGAAACTGGAACCACAGAGCACTATCTCTGTGACTGTCCAGTATTTTCTAGATCTTTGGCACAGACGTGATGAGAGAGGATCAGCTTCACTTTTTATCACACAATAGCCTTCTTAGATTCAATAATGAATCTAAGAAGTATCATTAAAAACCAGGGAACTGGATCACAGCACAATGGATATAACCCTGTCTGAGTGCTGTGGCTCTATTTTTTATTCCACATTATAAAAAAAAGTGTCTATCTATCTGTCGGTAAAGTTTAAATAAATTCGGACATTTTGATTTTAAACTATAGACTATTAAAGTATTTATATAATCTAAGGTTAAACTTTCACTGAAAAACTGAAACTTAATTAATAAATATAGCACCACTTGGTAATGACAAATAATGTTTCTCTATTTGTAATGTTATCAGCAACTATTTCATTCGAAAATAAGAAAAATCAAGAAAAAAAAAAACATAATAAATGAATAACATATTGCGTACTATTTGTTCCATTGATTATTTCCATTTTTATTAAAAATGTAGTAAAAACACTCTTTATTCTCAGTGTATTTAAATTACATCTGTGTGGGGAATTTTCCTAAGAATATCGGGGAAAATTAAAATATTAGTTCGCATCACTGATCCAAAAGCTCAAAATCACAAGGACAAAATAAACAAATATTGTATGGTGTGAAATGATGGTTCTGCGCCCCACAATATTTGGGAATTTTATATGACACATAATCCCCAATATAAAAATTCCCAATTTTAAAAAACCACAAAATCAAAATCCCCAAGCACAAAATCCACAAACACAAAATCCCCAAATATTGTGTATGATGTGGCGCCACATCATCATTGGGAGAGGCTCAAAATCCACAAATATCATAAGCCACACATTTTTAGAAATCTACAAATACTTTTCCCCAAAAACAAAAATCTCCAAGCTCAAAATCCCCAAGGCACAAAATCCACAAAACTCTAAATTAGAGTGCGTAAAAATACATTCGTTAATAAAATAAATAATTATTTTAAAACATCTGGACAAATCTTAACGACAAAAAATGTAGTTAAAAAAAACATAATATTAAAAATTTATGTCACATAACATTTCTTTATGGAATTAAATGTATAGAATTTAGTTATATAAGTATTTTAATTCTTATTATGTTCAGTTATTAATTAATTACATGAAGTACTGAAATTAATTATATTATTATTTTATTTAATTAAAAAAATTAACTTTATCATTTAAATCAATCATTAAATCAATATTAATAATTTTAAGAGATAAAAATTCCAAAATATTGTGTATGGTGTGAAATGATGTTGTGGCGCCACATCATCATTTCGGGAGAGGCTCAAAATTCACAAAAAAATCCACAAATATCATAAGCCACAAATTTTTAGAAATCCACAAATATTTTTCACCAAATAAAAAAATCCAAAAATTCACAATACACAAAGCACAAATTGTTTAGGCAACACAGAACAAGTAGGCTTGCGTAATTCAAATCTTAGTTGCTCTGAATTTTTTTCTTAAATTTCATTACGCATTGAATGTTTAAAATAGATGCGTGTTTGTTTTATAAGTATTCAAATTGTAAATCAAATTGAAAAATGGCGAAAAAAGACAAAAAGGATCCTTCTAGCCATAATCACGATCCAATATCGGGCGAATTGCCAATAACAAGATCAAACAGAAATTTAAAGGAAATAAGCAATTCGAGTTCCCTATTTCCATCACAAATAATTCGTGACGTTACTGTTAATTTCCTATCAGATTGTCGAGGTTATCTTCCATCTAAGCGTGCTGAAAATCTAAAAATAGCGAGAATTCCCAAAAATAATACAACTCATGATCCTGACGATTTAAGTTTTTTGGAAGTTGAACTTTTTGTATTAAAAGAAATGGATTTTAATGGAGAAAATAATATCATTATGGGTACTACCGACTCTTTAAAAGCATTGGTCGATTTAAAGTGCTGGATAATGGACGGCACTTTTTACGTTGTTCCATCAATGTTCCGACAACTATTTACCATTCAATGTTATATTGAAGGCCAATTTTTACCTCATGAGCAAAAAGTCTATAGAGGCTTTAGATTTATATTTTGCAAAACAAAATATATAATCGTATCGGCGGAAAACATTATTTTTGTGTGTTTGGGAATGACTTCAATATATATTTGACCAATAAAGTTTATCTTAGCACGTATACAGTAAAATTGATCTGTAGATGTAAATTTAATATGAGGTACTTGAATATAAATGGTCAGATCACAGGTCACAATGGACCAATTTTTTCGGACATACAGCGTAGGTATATAAGTAATCTAAATTAGTTTCATTTATCTAACTCTTCAATTGTTTAAGTAGTTTTAACAGACAGAAGTAGGGATTTCAACAGACAGACGGACAGACGGACATCGCTAAATCGAATCAGGAGGTCATGCTGATCAAGAATATATATATACTTTTCCATAACGGAGAGGCTTCCTTCTGGGTGTTACAAACGGCGTACCAAACTGAATATACCCTTTCACTTTTAGTGTAGGGTATAAAAATTGTGGCTGCTATGATATTATAAAACAATTGTCAAAAGAAATGATTGTAATTAAAACAAATCTAATAAAAATTAAATCAGGCGAAGAAATTCGACCATATATACGAAAAAATTACAAAAAATTATAAAAAAAACGATTACATGTTGGAAAACAGAATATTCAAATTGTATGTCTTATAACATTTCTTTTTGCAATTAAATGTAAATTAGTTACTTTATTATTATTTTATTCCATATTATGTTCAGTTTTAAATTAATTATTAAAAGTTCTGAAATTAATTATAATATTATTTTATTCATCTTAAAAAAATGCAAAATGTTCAATTAATAACTATATGAATTATATTTTATTTTTAATTTGAAATGAATATTTGAATATGTTAAAAACTTTTTAATTAAAAAGAAATTACTTTTTAAAATAAAACAAGTTGGGAACGTTAGATCACATGGAAAATTTTAAAGTATGTGTAATTATGATAGTTAGGAGTATCAAAATTATAGTCGGTCTAAGCCGACTATAAATACCCTACACATATGTGTGGTTACCATTCAAAGTGATATATAGGTCACCAGGGTATACGAATCCTGAAAATAACTACAAACATTCAATCGCTGAAGAATTTCCATTCATTTGATACCCATACTTACAAATGTGTAGGTGTACCGAATTTCGATTTTTTTTTTTTGTGAACCACAAGTCTTTTCGCCGGAAAACATTATTATCATGTATTTGAGCATGATATCAATATATATTTGACCAAAAAAGTTTACCTAAGCACGTATACATGAAAATTGATCTTTATATGTACATTTCATATGAGGTATTTGAACATAAGTGGTCGGATCATAGATCACAATGGACCGATCTCGCCAATTCAGCCAATTCGCACATTCAGCGTAGGTATATTAGTAATAAAAGTTATAAGTTTCATTTATCTAGCTCTTCAATTTTAAAAGTAGTAGGGATTTCAACAGACAGACAGATAGACAGAAAGACAGACGGACAGACAGACAGACAGACGGACAGACGACTCAGGAGGTCATGCTGATCAAGAATATATATACTTTTCCATACCGGAGATGCTTCCTTCTGGGTGTTACAAACGGCGTACTAAACTGAATATACCCTTTCACTCTTAGTGTAGGGTATAAAAAGCCAACAGAAAATAGTAAATAAATCAATAATATTAATTTTAAGAGATGACAAATCCCCAAATATTGTGCTTGTGGATTTTGTGCTTGGTGATTTTGATCTTGTGGATTTTTTAAATTGGGGATTTTAATTTTGGGGATTATGTCAAATCAAAATCTCCAATTTAAAAAATCCACTAGATCAAAATCCCAATGCAAAAAATCCACAAGCACAAAATTCCCAAATATTGTGCCATACCAAATATTGTTGTCATCTCTCCCAAATATTGTTGTCATCTCTTAAAATTATTGATATTGATTTATTTACCATTTTCTGTTGGCTTTTTTTTATTTATTTTTAAAAAGTAATTTCTTTTTAATTTAAAAATTTTTAACATATTCAAATATTCATTTCAAATTAAAAATAAAATATAATTCATATAGTTATTAACTGAACATTTTATAATTTTTTAAGATGAATAAAATAATAATATAATTAATTTCAGAACTTTTTATAATTAATTTATAACTGAACATAATATGGAATAAAATAATAATATAACTAATTTCAGTACATTTAATTGCACAAAGAAATGTTATAGGACATACATTTTAAATACTCTGTTTTTTCAACATGTAATCGTTTTTTTATAATTTCTTTGTACCGTTCATTATTAGATTTCTTTGGTCGAATTTCTTCGCCTGATTTAATTTTTATTAGATATGTTTTAATTACATTATTTCTTTTGTCAATTCTTTTATAATTTGATAGCAACCAACATTTTTATACCCTACACTAAGAGTGAAAGGGTATATTCAGTTTGGTACGCCGTTTGTAACACCCAGAAGAAAGCATCTCCGGTATGGAAAAGTATATATATTCTTGATCAGCATGACCTCCTGAGTCGATTTAGCGATGTCCGTCTGTCCGTCTGTCTGTCCGTCTGTCTGTCTGTCCGTCTGTCTGTCTGTCCGTCTGTCTGTCTGTTGAAATCCCTAAGACTTTTAAAATTGAAGAGCTAGATAAATGAAACTTATAACTTAGATTACTAATATACCTACGCTGTATGTGCGAAAAAATTGGGTCCATGGTGACCTATGATCCGACCACTTATGTTCAAATACCACATATAAAATGTACATATAAAGATCAATTTTTATGTATACGTGCTTAGGTAAACTTTGTTGGTCAAATATATATTGACATCATGCTCAAATACATGATAATAATGTTTTCCGGCGAAAAGACTTGTGGTTCACAAAAAAAAAAATCGAAATTCGGTACACCTACCCATTTGTAAGTATGGGTATCAAATGAATGGAAATTCTTCAGCGATTGAATGTTTGTAGTTATTTTCAGGATTCGAATACCCTGGTGACCTATATATCACTTTGAATGGTAACCACACATATGTGTAGGGTATTTATAGTCGGCTTAGACCGACTATAATTTTGATAATCCTAACTATCATAATTACACCTACTTTAAAATTTCCCATGTGATCTAACCTTCCCAACTGGTTTTTAGTTAATGATGGTTTTGATTCTTCTATGCCATGCTTCAATAGAATTTTGTGTTCTTGGAAAATTATCCTCCACAGAATCAGCTACTGACCGAAATTGTGGTGAATATTTAGACTTTTTTTTTATTCAAATATCCCAATGTGGGCCGGCACTTCTACAGATAGACGGATTTATACAACATAAAACAAACACAACATCATACACAAAATAGGGCACTGAAATTAAGGTAATATCTTTACATTTTATTATATTGTATTTTCCAGATTAAACGCGACCCACCCGACCCAATTAAATTGAAATATATTATTTCAATCGTGTTTACTAATCTGCCATAGCCAAAACTTCGTTCGATAGCCGAACATTTGGTTACTTCGAACCTTTATTAAAAGGACTTTGAAATAGTTTTGGCAACGATTAACTCGATCCACCGAATCAATAAAAATGTTGGCGTTAATTTTAATTTAATTAAAATCGACCCGACCAGCAATAAAAGTGAAAATTATAACAAAATAAAACAATTGTGAATCTATAGAGAAATTGTTTTTGCAAAAATCGTATTTTTTGCAATCCGACTCGACCCGAACAAGATGATCGTATTATACGAAACGATCTTATTAAAATAAAATTAATTTCGCCAAAAGTGTTAAAATCAGTTTAACAAAACCACTTGTTTTTATTTTTTTTCACATTTTTCGTTTGTAAAAATATATTTTATTCAACAATATCGCCAAACATTTTTGTTTCATTTGTTTCAGCTATCGTTTGTTTATATGTTTTATTTGCTCATAAAACAAATAAGTGTATATAGGGTTGCCTGTGCACTAAAAAAGTATTTTCGTGTTTATAAATTAACCGTGGGAACCACAAAATTATCCCATATTTTTCGTAAATTACCTATTGAGCAATATTTAACATTTGTTTTAATCTTTTCGACCCAAAAAATCAATTTTATTAATATTTAACAATTTTTATTGAAAAATGATTGTAAAAAATTACCCGACCCTTTTTTATCAAAAATATTTTTTAAAGCTTAACCCATAGCGGCCCAAAATCATTTAATTGATTTTTAAATAATGTTTAAGAATTGTTTTTACAAAATTGATTCTTTTATCGAATTTTTATAATTTTTTTTTTTTGATTTTCACAAATTGTGACCTAAAAGCTTAACTGCGTTATAAAATTTTATTTGCGACCCGTTTTACCAATAAATAAAAATTTAAAATTAACCAATTTTCACCAAATGATAAAATTATCTAAAAATTGAAGTTTTGCATACTTTTCGTTGATAACAATAATTGCTATTAACCCATACACACCCAAAAATAATTTTATTTATTTTTAAAAATTTGCAATTTTTTTAGATTTTTTTTGAAAAAATAAATACGACCCGTGAAAATCTAAAATATTTTTTGAAGATTGATCCACACATAAAATTTACTTATAATTTTTTTGTGAATTTGTTCATATTTATTTTCCGAAAAAGTATTGCGACCCGTTATTAATTAAAAAAACATTTTTTAAATTCAGCTATCCAGAACCAACATTTTATTATCGAATTTTTTTAGATTTTCTCAAGTTAATTAAATTGAATATTATTTAAACCCAACACCAATTATAAACCAGTTGGGAAGGTTAGATCACATGGGAAATTTTAAAGTAGGTGTAATTATGATAGTTAGGATTATCAAAATTATAGTCGGTCTAAGCCGACTATAAATACCCTACACATATGTGTGGTTACCATTCAAAGTGATATATAGGTCACCAGGGTATACGAATCCTGAAAATAACTACAAACATTCAATCGTTGAAGAATTTCCATTCATTTGATACCCATATTTACAAATGGGTAGGTGTACCGAATTTCGATTTTTTTTTGTGAACCACAAGTCTTTTCGCCGGAAAACATTATTATCATGTATTTGAGCTTGATATCAATATATATATTTGACCAAAAAAGTTTACCTAAGCACGTATACATAAAAATTTATCTTTACATGTACATTTTATTGGTATTTGAACATAATTGGTCGGATCATAGGTCACAATGGACCGATCTCCAATTTTTTCGCACATACAGCGTAGGTATATTAGTAATCTAAGTTATAAGTTTCATTTATCTAGCTCTTCAATTTTAAAAGTAGTAGGGATTTCAACAGACAGACAGACGGACAGACGGACAGACGGACATCGCTAAATCGACTCAGGGGGTCATGCTGATCAAGAATATATATACTTTTCCATACCGGAGATGCTTCCTTCTGGGTGTTACAAACGGCGTACCAAACTGAATATACCCTTTCACTCTTAGTGTAGGGTATAAAAAGATGGCGGATCTGATAGCATTTGTTCAATTCGGAAACGACAATATTGAATTTGAGCAAACTATTTGCGAGACCCCTTCCTAAGATTTAGTAAGTAATGTCTTTGAGTTTCATCGGAAGTAGCTTACTTTTCTGTGGGATAATTTCCAAACTTCGTATAATTCCATACGAAGTGAATCCGACAGTACCGATGTAGACCGAAAAAAGCTGAAGGATAAATATACTAAAGGATACAACGCATATATACGCTGTATTTCTTCCCTTTCAGAAATAATGGAGACCCTAGAGCAACCGGTAGAAACTGATAAGGCAAGAAAAGAAACGACCCCAATTCAATTTGCACCCTCTATTCATAAACAATGCTCTATTAAAAAGTTACAACGGACAATCAACAACTGTGTGACGACCCTGCAAATATTGTATATCCGTTGTAGAACGAAAAGTCACCAAATACATTTTTATGAAAAACTTAAATTTCGAGCCTGTTAATTAATATTATAAAATGTATTTGATTCATTTTTAAAGTTATGGCTCTTGGGCAAAAACAAACGCCGAAAAGGATATAGTATTTTCAGAACATCTTAAAAACACGTTCCAACCATATGAAAGTAATTCTATCGAAGAGCTTCCAAACGTATCACAGTCTGGCGCTACAATTGCTCCTGTTACAATCAATGAAGTAAGACATGAAATTAACGGCCTCAAACCGAAAAAAGCTCCAGGTTTTGACCTTCTAACATCCGAAGTTTTAACTCAGCTGCCAAAGAAATCACTGAGGCAACTCACAAAAATACTTAACGCATGCATTCAGTTAACATATGTACCGTGCTATTGGAAAGTGGCTGATGTTATAATGATAGGTAAACCTGGAAAAAATCCACATGAGGTCTCGTCATATTGACCTATATCTCTCTTGCCAATTATGTCGAAATTGTTCGAAAAAGTCCTACTCAAAAGACTTAAGATAATAATTGATCATAATAAAAACTTAATACCAACTCATCAGTTCGGTTTTCGTAACAAACATTACACCATTGACCAAGTACACAGAATTACAGACATAATAGAAAAATCACTCGAAGACAAAACTGTATGTTCTGCGGTGTTCTTGGATGTCGCCCAAACATTTGATAAGGTCTGGCATAAAGGGCTTTTGTATAAAATGAAAACGGTTTTTCCAGCACAATTCACAGCTATATTAGAATCATATCTTACCCAGCGATTCTTTCGAATTAAACAAGAAAATTCATTTTCTGAACTAAAGCAAATAAATGCTGGCGTTCCACAGGGAAGTATCCTGGGCCCAGTCTTGTATACCTTGTTCACTAGTGACATACCGACCTCAACAGCAAGCACCATTGCAACATTTGCAGATGACACAGCGATACTTGCTGTTGGTAAGAACGAAGAAGAGTCAGTACGAAAGCTTCAGCACTCACTTGATTTAGTCGCAAACTGGACAATCAAGTGGAGAATAAAACTGAACCATACTAAATCGGTTCATGTAGATTTCACCAACAAAAAAATCCAACAATTGCCAGTGATAATTTTTGGTACACAAATACCATACTCAAACACATCAAAATACCTCGGTATGACCTTGGATGCAAAGCTACGGTGGAATGAGCACGTTAAAAAGAAAAAACAAGAGCTTAATATGAAATTAAATAAACTAAACTGGCTAATTGGAAGATACTCACCACTATCCATATACAATAAAATCCTACTCTATAACACTCTCTTGAAACCAGTGTGGAGCTACGGCATTCCTCTGTGGGGCTGTGCCAGTAAAACTACAATAGACATCATTGAAAGATTCCAAAACAAGGTACTTATATGCATAGTAAATGCGCCTTGGTACTCAAGGAACAATGAAATCCTCCGAGATCTACGGATGGACACTATTGCACAAACTACAACCAAATTCGCAAGGGCCCAGAACACCAGACTTCGGCAGCATGTCAACAATGAAGCAGCCTTGCTTGCCGTCGACACCGGTCCATCTCGAAGATTGAAGCGCATCAAGCCAAACGACTTGTGGCAATAACTAAGCAAAGGAAAATTTTCAATATTCCTTTCTTTTTAATCTTAATGTAAATAAGATATTTATAATGTAACTTATTTTAATTTCTTTTTTAATTTTTGACTAGTTGCAGTTAAAACGAAATGTTAAATTATATATATTTATAACATTTCAATAAAAAAAAAAAAATAAATAAATAAATAATAAATTTAAAGTTGAAATATCAATTGATAGATTTACATTTATAGTGTGGTATAGTGTGGTAAAATTGAGATCATCGATCAAAAATTGACAGATATATAAAGATATTTGTAAATGAATATTTGGCATTTTGAAAATGTATTTGGTGACTTTTCGTTCTACAACGACGATATAGACACAGATAACTGGAGTCTAATTATAGTTTATCTGTGTTCGACCCGTCTCTTCAAAAACACGCTAGAGGTATTTGAAAGATCTCTAGTAAATAATTCGAAAATTCTTGAATGGAGAATTTCGAACAAGTTTTTGAACCAAACGTATAAGACCCTTGAGTTTGTTGGCGATGGTTCCATTTGCAGAATTTGCAATGGTAAGCAGATTATTCGTGAGATTCATATCCATGAAAGAAGAGGATAGACACGATACTGTGAAAAGATTTGAATGCAGTTTTAATTGTATAGCAGTATCTCGCCGCATCAGGGACTGTAAGAGCGAATATAAATGTCGCTTTTGTAGCAAGAAGCATCATTACCTTTTACATTTATCTTCGTTAGACGCGAAATCAAATCCAAATGACCGCCCAAGCGCAAGTGCAGCTGCATTTAAATTGATCAGCCGCAAGTTTCCACGACTCTCATACAGTCCACTGACTCAAAGAGACCCGTTTTGCAATGAAGAACATTCTTCTTGGAACAGCAATGCTCAAAAATAAAACGCGAAGGCAACATGTTCCTGGCGCGCGCACTTGTCGACTCTGGATCAGAAGCGACTTTCTTCACGGAGCAGTTGAGGAAGCGGATAGTACTTCCAACTAAGGCCGTAGGTACTAAGGTAACAGGACTCAACCTTTCCAATTCGTGTCCATTGACATTGCGTTCACAGATCATCTCGAATTTCAGAGTAAAAATGCACGCACTTGTACTTAAGACCTTCATAAGTGACTTGCCAACATATGAAATTTACCCGATTGACCCTCTATGGTCCCGACTCGTGGATATGATCATAGGATTGATCTATACCCACAAATTATACTTAACGGTGTTCAGCACAACATTGTATAATCTTTGTTGACGCAAGAAACTGAATTCGACAGGATACTTTCTGTGCCAATTCCTGAGTCAAGACCCAACAATATTGTTACATATTTTAATAAGGTGACCCTCGATACTTTATTGTTTCGTTTCTAGGAAATTGATAAAGTACCAAAAGCCACGACCCTCCCAAAGTTAGATATGAATTGAGAAAACAATTGCATACAGACATTACGCCTCAGTCCATTATGTAGTGATCGTGACATTTAATAACCCAAATTGCATTGATCTTGGACTATCAAGACATATTTCAATGGCGATATATTTGAGAAATGAAAAGTCCTTACTCAAAAGACCCGCTGTTAGAGCAGAATGTGACAAAGCAATTTGCAAATATTTGCAACTTGCTCATATGAGAAAAGAGACTCATGCACCAGCTAATTCGTGCACACCGAATCCCGCAAAAAACTGCCATAACCGTTATTTTTTTATATCTTCTCTATTTGATGTCCGCCCATCAAGTTTTATACATCGTTGGAAATTATAATATAATTAAAGTTCTGGAAAAGTACTTAGTTTGCTTCATAAACAAAAAAGTTACAGCTAACTCTTTTTTGAGTGAAAACATTATTTAAAAACTATATATTTTATAAAATATTTTAAAATTCACCCCTAACATAAAAGCTTACATTAAGACCTCCGATTAATTGAGCTCCGAGGTCAACTTTAATAAGTGATGCTATTTTTTTTATAACCTAAATGCAATTTTTTTGTCATATTATAAATGGTCTCGTAAAATTATAAAACCTTAGCGTTGAAAGTGTTTAGATTGCTTCATAAACTAAAAAGTTAAAAATATTTGTTTTTAGAGGATTAAAAAATAAACCATTTTTTTTTTTTTTTGGTTTTGACTTTTTCTTGAAGTAAGCTTTAAGTTTAGGACAGAACTTCAAATAAAAATAAAATTTTATTTTTTAATTTTTAATAACGTCTTTTCTTAAAAACGAGTTTTTTTGCAACTTTTTTTGTTTATGAAGGGAACTAAATACTTTCAACAGTACTTTGAAATTTTTTTGTATGGAGATCGACCCGGCCTACTGCACACTCACACTATCAAAGAATGTTGTTTAGGAAATCCTAAGAAGAACCCATTCTGGATTATTAGTTGCAAACAGTTATATTTGGTGTTAACTGTGCCCATTCGTTAACAGTAGCCATTCGGACCCTACAGCAATTAGCGCAAGACGTACATGAGACCCACCCATCGTATATTCTACGTATATTCTACGAAACTGCATGTACGTAGATGATGTTCTGGTAGGCACTCATGAGATTGAAAGTGGATTGCGAACGCACGCGACATATTGGAAAACCTGCCACGCTAACAGGTTTACTCAATTTATCTAAACATTGTCAAGGTAATGCAAAGACCAAAAGCATTCGATATAGAAATGTCTATTAAGAGCACATGGTAGATTAGCAAAGTCACTGATCCTAAAATATAATGAACGCCACACAATAATTTTAGCATATCAATGTAGACTTGCTAAACTCCTGACCCATATCACCCATATAGTGACCCTACACGGTGATAACCAATTAGTTTTGAGGCTCAAGACCCTGATTTAAACTACGATCAATTATTGAATAATGTGTGTGTTGCACAAAAAGAAGCAACAAAAACATATAATGGCTGCATTGCCTCCTCAATTTAGACTTGCTAAACTCCTAACCCATATGACCCATATTCTGACCCTACACGGTGTTAACAATTAGTTTTGAGGCTCAAGACCCTGATTAAAACTACGATCAATAATTGCAAAATTTGTGTGTTGCACAAAAAGAAGCAACAAACACAAATAATGGCAGCATTGCCTCCATAGCGCCCACACTCACGTGGCCATTCACAAACACAGGTGTAGATTTCGCAGGACCCGTAGAAATCAAAAATTACACCCTGCGTGCCTGTTTCATTACAAAAAGCTATGTGAAGAAAGATCGGCAAGATTTTGTAAAGACACTGCAGACCCAAGTAGTAGCGACCTACAGTCAAAACTAACCTGTCACCCGAAGCTCCATACATGGGTTGACTTTAGGAAGCCGGCGTTAAAAGTTTTAAGACACATTTTAAAAAGTCAAAGGTTTACCATCGAAGAGATTTCGACTTTGCTTGCACGAATTGAAGGTTGCCTTAATTCATGACCCTTAAGCATTTTAAACGAAAATCTTCTCGATTTATCGTCTTTGACTCCAGGATACTTTCTAATTGGTACTCCGTCAATGTACCCAGCTGAACCGGATTTAAGCAACTCGACCCTAAATGTTGTAAACAGTGTTGCCAGTTTAGCCTTTTTAAAGCTAGATTTTGCTTTTTATTTTTGTATTATAAAAAATATAAAAAATCTAGAAATCTAGTAATCGAATTTTTATAGAATAAAATATTTTATTTTGCAAATTATTTTTAGATTTTAAAAAATATTTAAAAAACCAGATATTTATATTTTTTAATAAAAAGTTTTAATTTTTCCGGAACCCCTTCCATTAATGTTGTAATGTTAGTGTCCGACACCCTCACAGCTGCTGAAGACCACTTTCTTTTACTAAAGCTCAGTATCTCTCAATCGGCCTGAGTTTTGGACAGTTTGGTGGATTGGCTTCTCTAGGCACCAAAATCACTGCATTTTGTTGGATCCACTCTAAGGCCGTTTTGCTGTAGTGACATGAAGCGAGGTCAGGCCAAAAAAATGTGGACACTTCATGTCGGCGTAAAAATGGAAGCAATCTCTTTTGCAAGCATTTCTTCACATATATTTCGCTATTAATTGTACCCGATGTCACGCACGAGCTGCTCCTTTTTCCACAACTGCAAATTGCCTGCCAAACAAGGAATTTCTTTGGGAATTTTGTAATTTTTTTGATTTGAATTTTTCAGCGACATTTCCTCGAGAATCGGCTGTATAAAATTCCTGCCCAGGTAGCTGAGAAAAGTCCGCTAAAACATAAGTTTCGTCGTCCATTATGCAGCAATCGAATTTAAAAAAAAATCTTGGTTCAGCTCGTTGTTTTGCGGTTTTATTCTTGACGGCATTTCTATCCGGAACTTTTTGGGCCTTGTACGTCTTCAGCCCAGCTTCTTTCTTAGTCCTGCGCACGAAAGATTCTGAGCAATCCGCCTTTCTCGCCAATTTCCTTCCGGATATGCTTGGCTCTTTCTTTAAAATATTCACAACTCTTCGAATTTTCACGATCATGTGGGCCTTTTTTTTATCAGAACCTTTCTTCCGATCAATACTCAGGTCTTCCTTAAAGCGGTTAATAACGCGAGAAATGGTCTTAGGGTTAGCCCCGACCAACTAGGTTGTTTTTGAAAAATTTGAATTATATTTTCTCGCACTTCCACTTTGTTTGCCATTTTCGCGGTAAATAAATTTTGTATTGACTATACCTGACACAAATTATTTTCTGCCATTTAATTCAGAGCTACTATGATCAAATTTTTTTAATTTGAATTTTGCAATAGCACATTATGGGAAGATATGTAAATGACAATTTTATTCGACGCAGTCCTTAGCTTTAAATTTAAGGGCAAATTTATTTTTAAATTAGCAAAATCTTAATAAAATTTAGTAAATAATGCAAATTTCCATAAAATAGTGTGTCTTAATTTGAAATATTGTTTAAAATACAACCGTGATTTTGTATAAAATTTAGTTTTTCTTCGAGAATCCTAAAAATAAGAACAATCTGATGTCAACAGTATTGATTTTCGATTATCGTGGTAGCATTTTAAATGTATTGAAAAATGTTCAGCCATAAAGTTTAAATTAGATGGTTGCGGTGACAACAACGCCTTTTATAAGACCAATGCGGACCATGAAGAATTCCTATATTTTTGTGAAGTGCATTATAGAACGAAAAAGCCTTCCCAAATGAGTTTAGCAATTATGATCCACAAATGTTAGATTTTCTTTCCATTAAATTTTCCAGAAATACATATTTATAAATACGTATCCTATTAAAAAACATTTTTTATTTATTTCCAAAAATATAGAAATATCATACAAATTAGTATTTGAACGCAATTCACAGTTTTTAAAAGTATAAAAGCAGAGTAGAAGCAGGTAAAACAACTAGCTATTATTCGAGCAGGCTCTTTAAATTGTACATTGATTTAGGTGATTTTTTTAAAATATATTGAAATTTTGAAAGATTAAAAATTAGTTGTACTGACTAATTGTACTGTCTTTTAGGTGTAATTTTGAAAATTAATTGACTATTTACTGACAAATAAAAAATGTTTATGGAATCTTTGAAAATTTTATTGAAATATTAAAAATTAAAAGCAATTTTAAATTATCAACAAATTTTGACTTGGAAATTTATTGTATATTTTGATAAACTTTTTGAATTTTATTGAAAATATACAAATTATAATATTTTTAATAAACTGAAAGATTATATTGGTGTTTCTAATATTATTTTTTATAAAATACATAGAAAAAATAATAAAACAAAATTAGCTTTTTTTTAGCTTTTTTTAAACATAATTTTAGCCTTTTCTAGCTTTTTTTTTAAATCGAAGCTGAAGAAATTACATCACCATTTCTGCAACAGATGCACTCAGAAGAAAATGTACCATTAAGTACTTTATGGTACGACCATTAACCTTATAGTTCATGTATTAATAGTTTTTTCTTTTTAAATCAAAAGTTTTCTAATTATTTCAATAGTATTTGAAAAATTCACTACCATAAATTTAAATATTTCAATTTTATTATTTTAAATAGAATAAATACTGTTGTTTTAATGGTTTCCTCCTATAATAATAAACGTGGTCTAAAAAACGTAAAACGAATACAAACATGTTCGTTTTGTACGTCATTCTGCGTGTTTACTTAAAATGGTCGCATGTATTTTTTTTCCATATTATTAAACGCGACATTGGTAAGGACTCAATGTATTTAATGTAAATAAATTTTATTTATATATTTATATTTTTATTTAGTACAGAAAATAAATAATACATCGAACTTCTATTATGGCAACGGACTCAAAAATAACTGCAGACTCAAGTACTACAATCAATTATTGGAAACCAAAGCAAACGTCAAATGTTTTTTAAACTTTTGCAGCAAGAAGTGTCTTTTTATGTGTGTGTTGTTAAAGTGAATATCAATTTCGACATTTAAATAAAATAAATTGTACATTAAATTAACTAAAATACATATTTGTTTTAATAAATTATTAGGAAAATGTAATTCGACTATACCATAAAATTAATAATACGTATCATTAAATTTGAATAGATCTTTCTTATTGTAATTAAAATATCACATTATACAATTTATGGTACAACCACACATTGTATTAACAGTTTCAATATTACTGAACTAATGGGACGCATCCTATCGACCAATTTTAATGGTATAAATTATTGTTTTTATATTGAAATACTATCAATTTACCATGATTTTTTTCTGGGTGTGGATAACGGAATATCTTAACGAATTACATAAACGCTATAAATGGAAAAACGTAGAAATACGTAGTAGTAAATGATCTCATTCTTATTCGACACGAGAATTCACCCCCCAACGACTCTAGGGCGAGTAGTTAAAACGTATCTAGGTTCGAACTCAAAACCAGAGCCGTCAATATTCGAACAGCCAAAGGGACTACTACAATACCATTACAAAAGTAGTAGTCCTACCCAACCAATAAACACTCACTTAGGTCGTCATGGCAATTTACAATTGGACCCACCCTTATTTTTCAGAAGCCATCTCCCCAAATAACAAACGCGTCAGCAGCGGTTCCAACAACAGTAGTGTCAAGTCCAAACGCACGAATGGCAAGCGCTCCAATGACAACGGTACCAATAGCAAGCGTCCCATCAACAAGCGGTACAATGATGCCAGCACGAGCAGTAGCAAAGGCACCCGCAACAACAACACCAGCTGGCGCAATAAAAAGTCTTTCCGACTTAACTCCGCCCACTCTAGCCGTCGTACCGATTCAATTGGACGACACACTCGACCCTCGACTCAGCATGTGGAGTGTGGAATTTGCCGCCAAGATCATCGCATGTCCACCTATTTCAGGTTAAGGGAGAAGAACCTGATTGAGAAGATGAGGTGGTGTTGCAGTATCATTACTGTATTAACTGTTTGGCCCGGTCGCAACTTATTGATCGCTGCACAAGCAAGGAAAGATGTGCGATATGCCATGAGATGTTTTACACGAACTAGCATGGCCATTTTCGACTCAATCTAGGCGACCGGAACCCAGGCATATATATATAAAATTCTAAGAACTGCTACATGCCCACTATTTGACTTGACATTGTTCTCACATAAGACATTCTCGACCACTTTATAATTACTACTGAAGTGCTATGCCTCGTTCGTCCCGAACAGATGTTTTTCCTCTCTCTCTCTCTTTATTGCGTCAACCTTTTTAAATGTACGACTTTAATTTTTCGTCTAACGCCTGTAATATTCTGAATCCGATTCACTATGTAATTTAATTATCTTGTATGGTCCTTCCCAGTGTGCTTGTAGCTTAGGGTTTAGCAATTTCACTCGTGGCGGCAACAAAACATAACCAGATCTCCTTCCTCTAATCCCTCAGATTTTGCTCTCAAATCGTAAGTGGACTTTCCCTTATCACTTGCAATTTGTATACTCTGCCTTAAGGACTGATGCAACTCGTCTTGGTTTTCACTTCTATTGCCCAAAACACTTTATGAACTTGGATTTTGTACATCCATAGTAGTACGTAGTAGGTGTGCTCCTACGTTGTATTGATTCATCTTACCACAACTCCTTACGGGTTTCCTTTTAGCGGATACACATTGCTTACATCTGTGAAACCAATAGGCGATTGACTTCTGATATCCGACCCAATAGAACTGTTTCCTGACTTCTTCAATTGTTTAATTAATGCTCAAGTGGCCTCCATTGGATCCACCATGGTATTTCTACTATCGCATTAATGTTTGACTTAGGAACAACAATCAAATTTCGTGCAGATCTGCCACAGACGCGTGTGTGATTCGTCTAGAGTATGCTAGGTGGACAAAATTGATTGTTTCATTTCCATGAAATATGAATCACATTTAATTAATAATATTCCAAAAGTCAAAATACAATTTTTATGTGTATAACATTCGCATGGTTGGAAAAAAATGTTCAAAAACATAACTATTCAAAACCAAAATAATAAAAACTAATAAAAAAAACTTTTTAAAACAAGCTTTTAAAAAAATCTGTACAAAAAAATTCAAAATGTTTTACGAAAAATATAAAATATACACTAAGAAAACAAGATGTTTATGAAAGTCTTGCTGCAACTATCTAAAATTTACGCCTTGTAGCAAATATTCAAACATCCCATAAGTTTCAATAAAGTTGCAGCAAAACTCTTAATATTTTTTAAGTATGACATATAAGCAGATAGTTACAAGATGTTTTTCACAACAGCAATGAAAATTGAGCTATTTAAAGTTGACTGATAGCAAATATCCTGAGTTCTTGCACATTTGCAGCAAAACTGTAATTTGACATTTTTATACTATAAAAAAAGGAAATTGGCGTACTTTTTTTTTCGCTTGATTTATCCAGTATACACAACAATTCAGTAAATCCAGTGGTGTAAAAAATTGGCAAATATTTCATTTTAATGGTAAAAGTGAAAATAAAACTTTTTGGGATTGAAATTATCAACACGTGACGGAAAATATTTCTTTTCAGAGTTTACTTTGATAGCAGCATCGCCGGTCGGACTTGGTTCTTCTGCGAAGAAGTCTCAAGATTTATGTATTTATAAATTAGCCCAAAGCCACATTTAAGTCTATACTAATTCGACAAGAGATTATGAGGTTTTGATGTTCATCTGCTTTTTTTTTTTGAAAGTATAAGAAACCAAATAATGTATTTGATCGAAGGTTAAATTTGACCAATGTTAAAAAGCGCTGTGATGAAGCAAAGGAATGCTCAATTTTCTTTTGAACTTTTTTGTATTTTAGAGATTTTAGAAAGCTCCTTGTTGAAAAGTCTACAAAAACAAAATGATGGTATCAAAACTAACCAAACATTGCCCTTGCAATTCCCTACAATTAAATTATAACATTTATCCGATATGTGCATCAGGGATAATAAAAACAAGGATTAAGTTATAAAAAGTCAACATTTTTAAATCAGATATCCTTTAAAGAGTGTGTTAAACAGTAGAAAAAATTATAAATAATAGTCAGTTTACAATATTAGTGAAGCTGATAATAAATAATGCAATTTTTTTAAATAATTACTGTCAGAATTTCATTATCCTTGATTAAATATTATTTTGATAGAGGTATTCTTTAAAATGCTTTCCTGGACTACTTTAAAGTTATTTTGAACAATGGACTTTTAAAATAATAATAAAAATAGTCACTCTTAAATGTGTTGTACTAAAGTTTTCAAAAATCCATGGTTTACTGTGTTTTTCATCATTAATTTGAACTGGCCTTATTCAAGTGGAGCAAAATTTGACTGTATTATTCGATGTTTTTATACCCTACACTAAGAGTGAAAGGGTATATTCAGTTTGGTACGCCGTTTCTAACACCAAGAAGAAAGCATCTCCGTTATGGAAAAGTATATATAATCTTGATCAACATGGCCTCCTGAGTCGATTTAGCGATGTCCGTCTGTCCGTCGGTACTTCTGTCTGTCTGTTGAAATCACGATTACAGAAAAAGTAAAAAAGCTTGAGCAATGCAACTAAATTACTTATATATCTAAGCTGTCTGAAAGAGAAAATTGGCATGATCGGTCTATTGTGACCTGAGAACCGACAACTTATGTTCAAATACCTCATATAAAATTTACATCTACTGATGAATTTTACTGTATACGTGCTTACATTAACTTTTTTGGTCAAATATATATTCACATTATTCTCAAATACATGAAAATAATGTTTTCCGGCGAAACAACTTGTGGTTCCCTTAAAAAAAAAAATCGAAATTCGGTAAACCTACCCATTTGTAAATATGGGTATCAAATGAATGGAAATTCTTCAGCGATTGAAAGTTTGTAGTTATGTTCATGATTCGTATACCCTGGTGACCTATATACCACTTTGAATGATAATCACACATATGTGTGGGGTATTTATAGTCGGCTTAGACCGACTATCCTAATATCATAATAACACCTAACTATCATTATAACACCTACTTTAAAATTTCCCATGTGATCTAACCTTCACAACTGGTTTTAAATTAAAGTAAATTTTATAGGTGAAGAACGCACTTCAGATGGTGCATTAATAGTAAATGCGCCCCCTAGCCGGCAAAATACAATGTTCTGACTTTGCCATATTTCCCCCATGTCTAAAACTATACATATTTTAAATTTGAAGCTTTTAGGTATAGACACAGTCTAAAAATAGCTTCAGCACCCCCTATCGGCCAAAATTCGTACTTTATATGTGCCATATCGAATACAATATGTGTTCCAAGTTTCAACTCGATCGGATATAAGAAAGTGCGTTAAATTTGATATTTTTGTGCTCGACATACTAACAAACGAACAAACAAGTGAAGTTAAATAAAAGCTTTTTTCTTTATGAAGGGAACTAAATACTTTCAACAGCAAAATTAATTAATTTTTGGGATCTTTAATTATATTAGAAAAAATGCATTTAGGGGTCTAAAAAAAGTGATGTCACTCATCGAAAGTGACCTCGGAGGTCGATTTAACTTATGGGAGAAATGTGTCAACCACTGAGACATTTTCAACGGTATATTAAAGTTCATGATCGGACATCAAATAACAAAGCTATAATGAAAAAACGGTTTTGGCGGGTTTTTGACACTTTTACGAGATAATCTTTCATTTTAGGGGCGGACTTTCAAATTTTTTTTGTATGGAGACCGACCCGGTCTACTGCACACTGCACTATCAAAGAATTTTGTTTAGGAAATCCTTAGAAGAACCCATTCTGGATTATTAGTTGCAAACAGTTATATTTGGTGTTAACTGTGCCCTTTACTTAGCCATTCGGACCCTACAGCAATTAGCGCAAGACGTACATGAGACCCACCCACTGGCTTCGTATATTCTACGAAACTGCATGTACGTAGATAATGTTCTGGCAGGCACTCATGAGATTGAAAGTGGATTGCGAACGCACGCGACATATTGGAAAACCTGCCACGCTAACAGGTTTGCTCAATTTATCTAAACATTGTCAAGGTAATGCAAAGACCAAAGGCATTCGATATAGAAATGTCTATTAAGAGCACATGGTAGATTAGCAAAGTCACTGATCCTAAAATATAATGAACGCCACACAATAATTTTAGCATATCAATGTAGACTTGCTAAACTCCTGACCCATATCACCCATATAGTGACCCTACACGGTGGTAACCAATTAGTTTTGAGGCTCAAGACCATGATTTAAACTACGATCAAAAATTGAAAAATGTGTGTGTTGCACAAAAAGAAGCAACAAAAACATATAATGGCTGCATTGCCTCCTCAATTTAGACTTGCTAAACTCCTAACCCATATGACCCATATTGTGACCCTACACGGTGTTAACAATTAGTTTTGAGGCTCAAGACCCTGATTAAAACTACGATCAATAATTGCAAAATTTTTGTGTTGCACAAAAAGAAGCAACAAACACAAATAATGACTGCATTGCCTCCATAGCGCCCACACTCACGTGGCCATTCACAAACACAGGTGTAGATTTCGCAGAACCCGTAGCAATCAAAAAGTACACCCGGCGTGCCTGTTTGATTACAAAAGGCTCTGTGTGCGTGGTTGTTGGCTTTGCAACAAAGCGGTTCATCTTGAACCAGCCAGTGATCATACGAACCATGCATTTTTTGCGGCTTTTTCCCGATTTTTTTTCGAGTATCTTCGAGTATCCTAAAATTAAGAACAATCTGATGTCAACAGTATTGATTTTCGATTAACGTGGTAGCATTTTAAATATATTGAAAAATGTTCAGCCATAATGTTTAAATTAGATGTTTGCGGTGACAACAACGCCTTTTATAAGACCAATGCCGACCATGAAGAATTCCTATATTTTTGTGAAGTGCAGTATAGAACGAAAAAGCCTTCCCAAATGAGTTTAGCAATTATGATCTACAAATGTTAGATTTTCTTTCCATTAAATTTTCCAGAAATACATATTTATAAATACATATCCAATTAAAAAACATTTTTTATTTATTTCCAAAAATATAGAAATATCATACAAATTAGTATTTGAACGCAATTCACAGTTTTGAAAAGTATAAAAGCAGAGTAGAAGCAGGTAAAACAACTAGCTATTATTCGAGCAGGCTCTTGAAATTGTACATTGATTTAGGTGATTTTTTTAAAATACATTGAAATTTTGAAAGATTAAAAATTTGTAGTACTGACTAATTGTACAGTCTTTTAGGTGTAATTTTGAAAATTAATTGACTATTTACTGACAAATAAAAAATGTTTATGGAATCTTTGAAAATTTTATTGAAATATTAAAAATTAAAAGCAATTTTAAATTATCAACAAATTTTGACTTGGAAATTTATTGTATATTTTGATAAACTTTTTGAATTTTAGTGAAAATATACAAATTATAATATTTTTAATATACTGAAAGATTATATTGGTGTTTCTAATATTCTTTTTAATAAAATACATAGAAAAATTAATAAAACAAAATAAGCTTTTTTTTAGCTTTTTTTAAACATAATTTTAGCCTTTTCTAGCTTTTTTTTTGTTGTTTAGCTTTTTCTTCAAAAAAGTTGTGGCAACACTGGTTGTAAATCGAAGCTGAAGATATTACTTCACCATTTCTGCAACAGATGGATAACGGAATATCTTAACGAATTACATAAACGCTATAAATGGAAAAACGTAGAAATACGTAGTAGTAAATGATCTCATTCTTATTCGACACGAGAATTCACCCCCCAACGACTCTAGGGCGAGTAGTTAAAACGTATCTAGGTTCGTACTCAAAACCAGAGCCGTCAATATTCGAACAGCCAAAGGGACTACTACAATACCATTACAAAAGTAGTAGTCCTACCCAACCAATAAACACTCACTTAGGTCGTCATGGCAATTTACAATTGGACCCACCCTTATTTTTCAGAAGCCATGTCCCCAAATAACAAACGCGTCAGCAGCGGTTCCAACAACAGCAGTGTCAAGTCCAAACGCACGAATGGCAAGCGCTCCAATGACAACGGTGCCAATAGCAAGCGTCCCATCAACAAGCGGTACAATGATGCCAGCACGAGCAGTAGCGAAGGCACCCGCAACAACAACACCAGCTGTAAAAACCAGCAATAAAAAGTCTTTCCGACGACACACTCGACCCTCGACTCAGCATGTGGAGTGTGGAATTTGCCGCCAAGATCATCGCATGTCCATCTATTTCAGGTTAAGGGAGAAGAACCTGATTGAGAAGATGAGGTGGTGTAGCAGTATCATTACTGTATTAACTGTTTGGCCCGGTCGCAACTTATTGATCGCTGCACAAGCAAGGAAAGATGTGCGATATGCCATGAGATGTTTTACACGAACTTGCATGGCCATTCTCGACTCAATCTAGGCGACCGGAACCCAGACATATATATATAAAATTCTAAGAACTGCTACATGCCCACTATTTGACTTGACATTGTTCTCACATAAGACATGCTCGACCACTTTATAATTACTACTGAAGTGCTATGCCTCGTTCGTCCCGAACAGATGTTTTTCCTCTCTCTCTCTCTTTATTGCGTCAACCTTTTTAAATGTACGACTTTAATTTTTCGTCTAATGCCTGTAATATTCTGAATCCGATTCACTATGTAATTTAATTATCTTGTATGGTCCTTCCCAGTGTGCTTGCAGCTTAGAGTTTAGCAATTTCACTCGTGGCGGCAAAAAAACATAACCAGATCTCCTTCCTCTAATCTCTCAGAGTTTGCTCTCAAATCGTAAGTGGACTTTCCCTTATCACTTGCAATTTGTATACTCTGCCTTAAGGACTGATGCAACTCGTCTTGGTTTTCACTTCTATTGCCCAAAACACTTTATGAACTTGGATTTTGTACATCCATAGTAGTACGTAGTAGGTGTGCTCCTACGTTGTATTGATTCATCTTACCACAACTCCTTACGGGTTTCCTTTTAGCGGATACACATTGCTTACATCTGTGAATCCAATAGGCGATTGACTTCTGATATCCGACCCAATAGAACTGTTTTCTGACTTCTTCAATTGTTTTATTAATGCTCAAGTGACCTCCATTGGATCCACCATGGTATTTCTACTATCGCATTAATGTTTGACTTAGGAACAACAATCAAATTTCGTGCAGATCTGCCACAGACGCGTGTGTGATTCGTCTAGAGTATGCTAGGTGGACAAAATTGATTGTTTCATTTCCATGAAATATGAATCACATTTAATTAATAATATTCCAAAAGCCAAAATACAATTTTTATGTGTATAACATTCGCATGGTTGGAAAAAAATGTTCAAAAACATAACTATTCAAAACCAAAATAATAAAAACTAATAAAAAAAACTTTTTAAAACAAGCTTTTAAAAAAATCTGTACAAAAAAATTCAAAATGTTTTACGAAAAATATAAAATATACACTAAGAAAACAAGATGTTTATGAAAGTCTTGCTGCAACTATCTAAAATTTACGCCTTGTAGCAAATATTCAAACATCCCATAAGTTTCAATAAAGTTGCAGCAAAACTCTTAATATTTTTTAAGTATGACATATAAGCAGATAGTTACAAGATGTTTTTCACAACAGCAATGAAAATTGAGCTATTTACAGTTGACTGATAGCAAACATCCTGACTTTTTTTTTCGCTTGATTTATCCAGTACACACAACAATTCCGTAAATCCAATGGTGTAAAAAATTGGCAAATATTTCATTTTAATGGTAAAAGTGAAAATAAAACTTTTTGGGATTGAAATTATCAACACGTGACGGAAAATATTTCTTTTCAGAGTTTACTTTGATAGCAGCATCGCCGGTCGGACTTGGTTCTTCTGCGAAGAAGTCTCAAGATTTATGTATTTATAAATTAGCCCAAAGCCACATTTAAGTCTATACTAATTCGACAAGAGATTATGAGGTTTTGATGTTCATCTGCTTTTATATAAGAAACCAAATAATAAGAAACCAAATAATGTTTTTAATCGAAGGTTAAATTTGACCAATGTTAAAAAGCGCTGTGATGAAGCAAAGGAATGCTCAATTTTCTTTTGAACTTTTTTGTATTTTAGAGATTTTAGAAAGCTCCTTGTTGAAAAGTCTACAAAAACACTAACTAACCAAACATTGCCCTTGCAATTCCCTACAATTAAATTATAACATTTATCCGATATGTGCATCAGGGATAATAAAAACTAGGTTTAAGTTATAAGAAGTCAACATTTTTAAATCAGATATCCTTTAAAGAGTGTGTTAAACAGTAGAAAAAATTATAAATAATAGTTAGTTTACAATATTAGTGAAGCTGATAATAAATAATGCCATTTTTATTTAAATAATTGCTGTCAGAATTTCATTATCCTTGATTAAATATTATTTTGATTGAGGTATTCTTTAAAATGCTATCCTGAACTACTTTAAAGTTATTTTGAAGAATGGACTTTTAAAATAATAATAAAAATAGCCACTCTTATATGTGTTGTACTAAAGTTTTCAAAAATCCATGGTTTACTGTGTTTTTCATCATTAATTTGAACTGGCCTTATTCAAGTGGAGCAAAATTTGACTGTATTATTCGATGTTTTTATACCCTACACTAAGAGTGAAAGGGTATATTCAGTTTGGTACGCCGTTTCTAACACCAAGAAGAAAGCATCTCCGTTATGGAAAAGTATATATATTCTTGATCAACATGGCCTCCTGAGTCGAGTCCGTCTGTCCGTCGGTACTTCTGTCTGTCTGTTGAAATCACGATCCCAAAAAAAAACAGGAAAAAAGCTTGAGCAATGCAACTAAATTACTTATATATCTAAGCTGTCTAAAAGAGAAAATTGGCATGATCGGTCTATTGTGACCTGAGAACCGACAACTTATGTTCAAATACCTCATATAAAATTTACATCTACTGATGAATTTTACTGTATACGTGCTTACGTTAACTTTTTTGGTCAAATATATATTCCCATTATTCTCAAATACATGAAAATAATGTTTTCCGGCGAAACAACTTGTGGTTCCCATAAAAAAAAAAAAAATCGAAATTCGGTAAACCTACCCATTTGTAAATATGGGTATCAAATGAATGGAAATTCTTCAGCGATTGAAAGTTTGTAGTTATTTTCATGATTCGTATACCCTGGTGACCTATATACCACTTTGAATGATAATCTCACATATGTGTAGGGTATTTATAGTCGGCTTAGACCGACTATCCTAATATCATAATAACACCTACTTTAAAATTTCCCATGTGATCTAACCTTCCCAACTGGTTTTAAATTAAAGTAAGGTGAAGAACGCACTTCAGATGGTCCATTAATAGTAAATGCGCCCCCTAGCGGACAAAATTCAATGTTCTGACTTTGCCATATTTCCCCCGTGTCTAAAACTATACATATTTTAAATTTGAAGCTTTTAGGTATAGACACAGTCTAAAAATAGCTTCAGCACCCCCTATTGGCCAAAATTCGTACTTTAAAATTTATTTTATATGTGCCATATCGAATACTATATGTGTTCCAAGTTTCAACTCGATCGGATATAAGAAAGTGCGTTAAATTTCATATTTTTGTGCTCCACATACTAACAAACGAACAAACAAGTGAAGTTAAATAAAAGCATGTAATAAAAAATATTTTTAATTTTGAAAATAACTCTAGGATTAACGAAATATTTAAATATTTGAAAGATTTCAATTTAGTTTTGCAATAATGAATCAAAGATTGGATGGAATGTATTTTATTTTAAAACTGTGTATTAAAAATTTTATGAAAAAATAGTATTAAATATTTAAAAGATAAATCTTAAAATAGGAATAAATTTTATGTTTGTAATTTTTTTCATTTCATATTGATGGAGTACATCAAATTATATCCAGAAGAATCCAGGATCTTTTTTTATATATGTAGCAGCTACATATGTACTCTTTATAAAACAATAAAAACCATTAAAACAATGGAGCCCAAGTATTATTTTTTTTATATTGTGGAGAGTGTTTTTTCAATTTCAAAACTGAACATCTTCTGTGAATGGCTAAAACATCTCAAAGAAAAAAATATATAAAATCTGTTTTAATATATAACATCAAAAATGGACGTAGAAAATATTACAGAAAAATCATACCATAAATAAAATTAAAATTCTCAAGTGTGTGCCGAAAATTTTATAAAAATTATTAGCATTTGTAAAAATGGAACGTTTTATAAATCATAATGACAAATGGCTAAATAGTGATGAAGTAAATTAATTGTAACAAAATTTTTTATAACATAAAAATGACCAAATGTCATTTATATCTCAATTATAATGTTAATCTCATCCAATACAACACATAAAATAACAAAACTAATTTTGTCCAGCTAGCATGTACTAGACGAACCAGTGTGACACGGTACAAACCATTTTGTAGATTCAGGCTTTGCCACTGAGCCCAATTAGCCCTGCTTATTGGGTCAACAGTCCCTATTGGACTGTTGGATGCTATCACTTTCCATAATGTCTTTCTTTGTTGTTTTTGCTGGATAATTCTTTTGATCATTTCGTATTTGTTCTAGACTCCATTGATCATCTGGCACGACACCCAGTGAGCGAATGTGAATTATGTTCGTTTTTTCTTCTTCTCTCAGGGACTCTTTCCTTCGTACACACATTGCCTGAATTTCCCCGATAGCCACTGGTGTTACTTTGGCCATCCTGTACAATTACACATTTACGCATTTACGTTTTTCACGACAGTCGCGTGCCATATGCGCATATTTTCCGCAATTGTAGCTTTTACTGTTCAATTGGCTGTTTCCGTTGGCTGCATAATGTTCGGATTTAACGCTGGCTTTAGACGCTCTACTTACTCCTTGACATACATTTTCTCCCTCCTCATCTCCGTCGCTGGTCGGCACAATGTAGTCGCTATCTTCTGCGTAAGCGTTGTCACCCTTGACATAGTCATTGCTGCATGCTTTGTCTCAGGATCCCGTATTCCATCAACAAACGCATTTATCTTTACATTTCCAAGAAATCACACGCTGAATCGGAATACGCCAAATGTGCAAGTCTCTCAACATCCGTAGCATATTCCTGTAACGATTCGCCACTATTTTGCTTTCGGAACTTCAGCAGTATTCTGTAAATCTGTGTCATGTGGTCACTGCCATATTTTTGTTGCAATGCACCCATGACCGCTGAATAACTGTTTATGTCACTTTTTGGAACTGTTAGCCAAACTTCGGCTGCGCCTCCTATTAGTGCCACAATAAGCGCTGATTAGTTACAGCAGTTGTCTCAAGTTGCAGCTGAAAAATGCTGAACGCAGTTGTTCCATCGTACATCGGAGGTTTTAGCTTCGTACCAACGACAACATGCAGTGAGGGTTTACTTAGCTGTAACCTGACCTTTCACAGGATGGCCAAAGTAACAACAGGGGCTATCGGGGAAATTCAGGCAATGTGTCGGCACGAGTGTGTACGAAGGAAAGAGTCCCTGAGAGAAGAAGAAAAAACGAACATAATTCACATTCGCTCATTGGGTGTCATGCCAGATGATCAATGGAGTCTAGAACAAATACGAAATGATCAAATGAATGACCCAGCAACAACAAAGAAAGCCATTATGAAAAGAAATAGCATCCAACAGTTCAATATACAGCGCTTATTGGGCTTAGTGGCTAAGCCTGAATCTACAAATTGGTTGTTTGTACCGTGTCACAGTTGTTCGTCTAGTACATGCTAGCTGGACCAAATTGTTTTTTTGATTTAATATGTTGTATTGGATGCGATTAACATTATAATTGAGTTATAACTGACATTTGGTAATTTTTATGTTATAAAAAATAAATTATAGTTTTTGAAATTTCTAACTGAGTAATATGACGGGAATACAGCATGTACTACTTTTATGGACTACATTTTGGTCTGCTTATATGTATGTGAAGTTATCTTGCGTCGATATTATAAGCCAAAGCTTTATTTGACAAATTTATCATGTTATTTCCGGACTTATTAGATTTTTATCTTTTATTTTATTAGTGTTATTTCAAACATCTCAAATGCATTTTTATAAGACTTTGATTGGAGAATTGCAGATATTTTGTAAGGTCCTATCAATTTTTAAAGGCCTTTGAAAAATTTTAAATATATGTCTGCGTGATAAATTTTGTTAAAATTAATTTACTTCATCGCTATTTAGCCATTTGCCATTATGATTTATAAAACGTTCCCTTTTTACAAATGCTAATAAAATAATATTTGGACTCCATTGTTTTAATGGTTTTTATTGTTTTATAGAGAGTACATATGTAGCTGCTACATATATAAAAAAAAGAGCCTGGATACTACTGGATATAATTTGTTGTACTCCATCAAAATGAGATAAAAAATTACAAAAATAAAATTTATTCCTATTTTAAAATTTATCTTTTAAATAGTGAACACTATTTTGTTACGCATCTGCCCCCATTCCAAAAATTAAAATCCGAAATGCATGTGATTTTTGAGATTACTTTAATTTAAAAAAACTTCGAAAAATACAGTAAAATTTTGCTCCACTTGAATAAGGCCAGTTCAAATTAATGATGAAAAACACAATAAACCATGGATTTTTGAAAACTTTAGTACAACACATTTAAGAATGGCTATTTTATTCTTATTTTAAAAGTCCATTCTTCAAAATAACTTAAAGTAGTCCAGGATAGCATTTTAAAGAATACCTCAATCAAAGTAATATTTAATCAAGAATACTGAAATCCTGACAGCAATTATTTTAAAAAAATTGCATTATTTATTATCATCTTCACTAATATTGTAAACTGATTTTTATTTTATTAGTGTTATTTCAAACATCTCAAATGCATTTTTATAAGACTTTGATTGGAGAATTGCAGATATTTTGTAAGGTCCTATCAATTTTTAAAGGCCTTTGAAAAATTTTAAATATATGTCTGCGTGATAAATTTTGTTAAAATTAATTTACTTCATCGCTATTTAGAAATTTGCCATTATGATTTATAAAACGTTCCCTTTTTACAAATGCTAATAAAATAATATTTGGACTCCATTGTTTTAATGGTTTTTATTGTTTTATAGAGAGTACATATGTAGCTGCTACATATATAAAAAAAAGAGCCTGGATACTACTGGATATAATTTGTTGTACTCCATCAAAATGAGATAAAAAATTACAAAAATAAAATTTATTCCTATTTTAAAATTTATCTTTTAAATAGTGAACACTATTTTGTTACGCATCTGCCCCCATTCCAAAAATTAAAATCCGAAATGCATGTGATTTTTGAGATTACTTTAATTTAAAAAAACTTCGAAAAATACAGTAAAATTTTGCTCCACTTGAATAAGGCCAGTTCAAATTAATGATGAAAAACACAATAAACCATGGATTTTTGAAAACTTTAGTACAACACATTTAAGAATGGCTATTTTATTCTTATTTTAAAAGTCCATTCTTCAAAATAACTTAAAGTAGTCCAGGATAGCATTTTAAAGAATACCTCAATCAAAGTAATATTTAATCAAGAATACTGAAATCCTGACAGCAATTATTTTAAAAAAATTGCATTATTTATTATCATCTTCACTAATATTGTAAACTGACCATTATTTATCATTTTCTCTACTATTTATTACACTCTTTAAAGGATATCTAATTTAAAAATGTTGACTTTTTATAACTTAATCCTTGTTTTTATTATCCCTGATGCACATATCGGATAAATGTTATAATTTAATTGTAGGGAATTGGAAGGGCAATATTTGGTTAGTTTTGATACCATCATTTTGTTTTTGTAGACTTTTCAACAAGGAGCTTTCTAAAATCTCTAAAATACAAAAAAGTTCAAAAGAAAATTGAGTATTCTTTTGCTTCATCACAGCGCTTTTTAACATTGGTCAAATTTAACCTTCGATCAAAAACATTATTTGGTTTCTTATACTTTCAAAAAAAAAAGGTAATATTACGCAGATAAACATAAAAACCTCATAGCTCACCAGGGAATACGAATCCTGAAAATAACTACAAACTTTCAATAGCTGAAGAATTTCCATTCATTTGATACCTATATTTACAAATGGGTAGGTGTACCGAATTTCAACTTTTTTTTTGGGAACCACAAGTCGTTTCGCGGGAAAACATTATTTTCATGTATTTGTGCATGAAGTCAATATATATTCGACCAAAAAAGTTTACCTAAGCACGTAAACAGTAAAATTGAGCTGTAGATGTAAATTTTATATGAAGTATTTTAATATAATGATCACAGGTCACAATGAACCGATCTAGCCATTTTTTCGCACATACAGCGTAGGTATATAAGTAATCTAAGTTATCAGTTTCATTCATCTAACTCTTCAATTTTTTAAGTAGTACGGATTTCAACAGACAGACAGACAGACGGACGGACGGACATCGCTAAATCGACTCAGGAGATCAAGAATATATATACTTTTGCATACCGGAGATGCTTCCTTCTGGGTGTTACAAACGGCGCACCAAACTGAATATACCCTTTCACTCTTAGTGTAGGGTATTAAAAGGAATGGTTAAGAATAACAAGAATAATAAACAAGAGATAAAAAAAATTTAACTTTTTCTAATTACAAAACCTTTCTAGAGTGTGTTAAATGCGAGAAAAATGCTTGTTAATTTAACAATAATAGCGAAGCTGATGACAAATAATTCTTTATATTTTAAACTAATGCAGGCAGGATATCAGTATCCTTGATTAAAAAATATTTAGATTGAGGTACTCCTATAATTGGTGACGCGGACTACTTTAATGTTAATTTGAAGAATGGACTTTTAAAATAATAATAAAAATAGCCACTCTTAAATGTGTTGTACTAAAGATTTCCAAAATCCATGGTTTACTGTGTTTTTCATCATTAATTTGAACTGACCTTATTCAAGTGGAGTAAAATTTTACTGTATTTTTCGGAGTTTTTTTAGTTGAAGTAATCTCAAAATGCACATGCATTTCGGATTTTAAATTTGGGATGGGGGCAGACGCGTAACAAAGCAATGTATCGAATTGCATACAACAAAATTTGATGCATTATGAATGGGGCAAGATATGAGACAAAATTTGACTTTAAAAAAACAGGCCTTATTCAACTGACGCGCAGTGTATGTATAGTATTGAAGACTGAAAAAAATATGACATACTCATAGCTTTGATTTTCCATCGCTA
The DNA here is from genome assembly GCA_951804985.1 of Dryomyza anilis. Lineage (NCBI taxonomy): Eukaryota > Metazoa > Arthropoda > Insecta > Diptera > Dryomyzidae > Dryomyza > Dryomyza anilis. Next base: position 60,177,120 of record OX638135.1, read on the forward strand.
GAGGGCTTTAAGTACGAAATCTATTTCGCTATAACCACTTAACCGACTTTATGCACACAAATTAATGTAGTTCAGAAAGTAGTTCTAAATTTAATCGATAGGGTGCGTAAAGGCAATATTTTATATCTTTAATTTTGCTTTTATTTTTGTATTTGCAAACCTTTTAGTAAATTTTTAAATTTATTGCTTATAAACGTATATCTAAATAATATAATTTGAATAAAATTTAATTTATTTCGTTTAATAATATGTATCCATTATAAGTATACATACCTACTATACATACACTAAGAAAACAAAGATTATTACCAGAAATATCACAGCCCTAAATCTCAAGTTATTTACAAATTATGTAGATCGTGAGACAACCATCTCTCAAACATCCGTCAAATACGATAAATATTGCTAGTAACCATCTTTCAAATTTACGATTATGTATAGCAACCATCAATTAAACAGCTTACAAATAGGATGATAGTTGAGGAATATTTGGAAAAGGTACTCCATTAGAATTCGCGTAGTAATATTTATAGAATTGAAAAAAAATTAATCAAATGTATTTATATTTATTCTAGATTTACAGTTATTCTGTTTTACATCGTCATCGTCTTTATAAATTCTTCGAAGGTAAAATGGTACATGGACTTGAGACTTCTTCGCAGAAGAACCAAGTCCGACCGGCGATGCTGCTATCAAAGTAAACTCTGAAAAGAAATATTTTCCGTCACGAGTTGATAATTTCAATCCCAAAAAGTTTTATTTTCACTTTTACCATTAAAATGAAATATTTGCCAATTTTTTACACCATTGGATTTACTTAATTGTTGTGTATACTGGATAAATCAAGCGAAAGAAAAAATTACATCTTGTTTTCTTAGTGTATATTTTTCGTAAAATAATTTTAAATTTTTTTGTACAGATTTTTTTAAAAGCTTGTTTTTTAAAAAGTTTTTTTTATTAGTTTTTATTATTTTGTTTTTGAATAGCTATGTTGGCAAACATTTTTTTTCCAACCATGCGAATGTTATACACATAAAAATTGTATTTTCGTGGCTTTTGGAATATTATTAATTAAATGTGATTCATATTTCATGGAAATGAAACAATCAATTTTGTCCACCTAGCATACTCTAGACGAATCACACACGCGTGTGTGGCAGATCTGTACGAAATTTGATTGTTGTTCCTAAGTCAAAAATTAAAGCGATAGTACTGAAATACCATGGTGGATCCAATGGAGGTCACTTGAGCATTAATAAAACAATTGAAGATCAGAAGTCAATCGCCTATTGGATTCACAGATGTAAGCAATGTGTATCCGCAAAAAGAACACCCGTTAGGAGTTGGGGTAAGATGAATCAATACAACGTAGGAGCACACCTACTACGTACTACCATGGATGTACAAAATCCGAGTCCATAAAATGTTTTGAGCAATAAAAGTGAAAACCGAGACGAGTTGCATCAATCCTTAAGGCAAAGTATACAAATTGCAAGTGATAAGGGAAAGTTCACATACGACTTGAGAGAAAACTCTGAGGGATTAAAGGAAGGAGATCTGGTTATGCTTTGTAGCCGCCACGAGTGAAATTGTTAAATCATAAGCTGTAAGTACACTGGGAAGGACCATACAAGATAATTATAAGAATTAATTACATAGTGTATTGGATTCAGAATACTACAAGCGACAGACAAAAAATTAGAGTCATATATATATATATATACATATATATATATATATATATATATATATATATATATATATATATATATATATATATATATATATATATATATATATATATATATATATATATATATATATATATATTTAAATAAACCATTAAAAAAGGAAATTCATTAACTTTCAAATGAGAAGATTTTTCTATATTGAACTTATGATTCACGGGCTGCAGTCATTTAACTGAATGCAAAATGTTGAATTTTAACGAAATTTTTTTTATTTATAAAGGGGTATAACTAGAGATGGGTCATGTGAGCGTGATTCAGCGTGATTTACGTGATTTACGTGAATCACGCGTGATCACGCGCGACAGTTTTACTCAATTTATCTGAGCATTGTCAAGGTAATGCAAAGATCAAAGGAATTCGATGGAATGCTAAGAAGATATTTTCTTTTTTCAAATTCCACTCATCGAACAGAAAGATTCATACACAAAACGGGAAGTTTTGTCTTCTATTCCGTTGAATTTCACGGATTTTGCGACGTCTCAGAAAAGGCATATGCTGCAGCTCTCTATGCTTGCATACAAGATGACAACGGCGCTGTCGTCACGACCCTTCTGGCAGCGAAGACGCGTGTAGCACCCGTCAAAACAGTTTCACTCACACGATTCGAACTATGCAGTGCTATTTTGCTCGCAAGTATAGTTGATGCCAATCTACCTAAAATAACATGACCCAGTACAATACGTACTACTGGACAGACTCGACTATTGTCTTATCCTGGCTCAATAAACTTCCCTGCACTTGGACCACTTTTGTAACCAACCGCATTTCGACCATCACAGAAAGCGTTGGTGTTGTAAATTGGCAACATGTCGATTCACACGAAAACCCGGCGGACGTAGCAAGCCGCGGTTGTTCTTCGCTAGAACTGGCAGAACATGAACTCATGTGGAACAGTCCAAGTTGGCCATGATGCGTAAGAGATTAAGAGAGATTAATACATTTGCGATCACGACCCAAGAGAATGTGTTGGAACGTTTTTCAACACTTCCAAAAGAATTAAGAGTCTTAGCATACGTTCTAAGATTCGTGAGAAATTCTTTACCATCCCGTCGCACGGTGAACAAAAAAGCACTTTTTTTGAACAAAATTATATAACTTCAAAACAAATCGGTAGATTACGTTGATTTTTTTTTCTTAATAAAAAAATATCAGGCTATAGTTATGCTTTACAAAATGTCTTCTATTGATTCACAAAAGTTTTGTAAAAATAATTTAACTTCGAGAATTTTGAGGAAATTTTTGACATGTGATTTTTTAAAATCTGGAGCCGATATCGGTATGATTTATTTTTTATTATTGACCACATTGATAGTGATCTGAAATAAGTTTGTGTTAATGAAGGGTATCGTTTGCAGTCCTTAAAATGTATTTACAAAAAAGGTACATATGTATGAAATTAGGAAATAAAATGGTAATTTTTGCCATGTAATTTCTCCTAATCCGGAAACGATATCAGGGTAATATTTTGTACCAAATTGATTGTGATTAAAAAAAAGTTAGTGCGAACGAAGGATATCGTTTGCAGTCTTTGAAATAAATTTACAAAAAAATTAGAATAAAACTGTTTTTTTTTGCCATGTAATTTCTTCTAATCCGGGAAAGATATCGGGATCATATTTTTTTATTTTTTTTCACATTGATTAGATTAGAAAAAAGTTAGTGCGAACGAAGCATATCGCTTGCAGTCCTTGGAATAAATTTACAAATGGAACAAATGTATGAAAAATGGTAATTTTTGCCAAGTGAATTTCTCCTAATCCGGGAACGATATCGAGATGATAAATTTTCCATTTTTTACCACATTGATTGTGATTAGAAAAAAGTTAGTGCGAACGAAGCATATCGCTTGCAGTCCTTGGAATAAATTTACAAATGGAACAAATGTATGAAAAATGGTAATTTTTGCCAAGTGAATTTCTCCTAATCCGGGAACGATATCGAGATGATAAATTTTCCATTTTTTACCACATTGATTGTGATTAGAAAAAAGTTAGTGAGAATGAAGGATATCGCTTGCAGTCCTTGGTATAAATTTACAAAAACAGGAACAAATGTATAAAAAATGGTAATTTTTGCCATGTAAATTCTCCTAATCCGGGAACGATATCGGAATGATAAATTTTTTATTTTTACCACATTGATTGTGATTAGAGAAAAGATAATGCGAACAGAGGATATTACTTGCAGTCCTTGGAATAAATTTACAAAAAGGAACAAATGTATGAAAAATGGCAATTTTTTCCAAGTGAATTTCTCCTAATCCGGGAACGATATCGCGATGATACATTTTTCATTTTTTACCACATTGATTGTGATTAGAAAAAAGTTAGTGAGAATGAACGATATCGCTTGCAGTCCTTGGTATAAATTTACAAAAAAGGCACAAATGTATGAAATTAGAATAAAAAAGGTAATTTTTGACACGTAATTTCTCCTAATCCGGAAAAGATATCGCTATGAAATTTTTTTTTTTTTTCACCACATTAATTGTGATTAGAAAAAAGTTATCGCGTGTGTTTACGTATTATTACACTAAACGCTTTAAATCAAATAAGTAAACTTCTAACGAAAATGGTAGTATTTCACAACAATTTTCTTTTAAACCGGAGCAAACCGGAAGCTACTTTTTTTTCAGAATATGTATTTTGTAAAAGCCTAAATACAATTTTAAGGATTTGAGAGGATATACAAGGATATTTTAGTTATGTTCCAATATGTATTTCCATATATTTTTGTATGGAATGCAATTTTTTTCCTAACTTTGAAGGCTCGTATCTCTTAATCTGTTAATGTTATAAGAAAAATGGTTACAGATTATTCTTAGTGGGTCTTTTATGTATGTAACAGTAAAAAAAAAATTAAATTTAAAAATAAAAAAATTGCGTTTTGTTCAAAACTTTCATTATTTTGTTCACCGTGCGTCGTACTCAAATGACCCACTTAACTATTGAAATATTACCCGAGGAAATTAAGATGGTAAAAGAAAGACTCGTAGTAGTGAATAAGAAAATGTGTTTTATTCGCTTTGACGAATAAAACCAAAATTTCGTACAAAAATTCACTACTGACCCTAAACCCATTTATAGACAGTTATATTAGAATGGTCTACACAGAAATAATATTAACGAATGCTGTTCATAGAGGCAAATTCATACGTTTTAATGCAAGATACATTGTGACAATGTACTTTGTCCTGTAACTTGTTTGTGAATTTAATGATCAGTTCATTTTCAGTAAGAATCAGTGTTCATAATACGCACAAATAAATTTAATGATTTTTTTCATACTTCAATGAATTATATTCATTAAAATACTGCAGTAGACATTTTGCATGTTCGTTTTTCGTGTTCGTTGCTAGTAGCGTTAGCTGCGCTCTGCTGCTATTAATTCGCAGAAAGCTGCGACAAATGTAAGAAGTAGTTGCGAAATGAAGTGAAATGAAGTGCGAAATTACATTTAATTTATATTATGCTATTATATTTATTTATTGTAGCAGCGGTAGCTCAGTGGTTAGTGCGTTGGACTGCGAGCCGAAAAGTCCCCGGTTCAAGTCTGGACTGGGGCTAACAACATCTTTTCATAGAAACATTTTTCTATGCAGTAAATGGCAAACCTCCGAGAGTAAAACCATTGCCTATGAAAAAGCTCTCACCCGCCGTTCGGATTCGGCAATAAACTGTAGGTCCCACCACTTTGAGTACAAATATAACACGCACAGCTCAAAATGGTGAGAGAGCTCGGCCGAAGTTCTATACAGGACTGTAGCGCCAAACTATTATTATTATTATTATATTTAATGTATATATTAATTCGATTTACATTAAAATAATAAAATGAAAAAAACTTTCTGAATTCACTTTTGTTTATGATCTCGTTCATTAAAGTATGTATTCGATTCATTGCGACAATGAACTCTCGCATTCAATATAGCTAATGAAATATTCATTGTAATTATGAATATTTGTCATTTTGTTTCATGATCCGTACATTGTAATTCAATGAATTTGTACATTGAAGTATTACCGGAAATTCGTTGTGACAATGAACAATTACATTGGACCAATTTTAACGAAATATTCTTTGTGATAATGTACTTTTTCATTGTAGATATGTACTTTTTTGGTTCAGTGTATTAAGAGCACATGGTAGATTAGCAAGGTCACCGATCCTAACATATAATGAACGCCACCCAATAATTTTAGGGTATCAATGTAGATTTGCAAAACTCATATGACCCACATTGTGACCCTACACGGTGGTAACCAATTAGTTTTGAGGCTACTACTAGCTAAATTTTGGATTATCAAGCCATGAGCTTAATGCGTAAGTGTCTTGTTCTGATTAAAACTACGATCAAATATTGCAAAATTTGTGTGTTGCACAAAAAGAAGCAACAAACACAAATAATGGCTGCATTGCCTCCACAGCGCACCACACTCACGCGGCCATTCACAAGTACATGTGTAGATTTCGCAGAACCCGTAAAAATCAAAAATTACACCCGGCGTGCCTGTTTGATTACTAAAGGGTATGTGTGCGTGTTTGTTGCTTTGCAACCAAAGCGGTTCATCTTGAACCAGCCAGTGATCTTACGAACCAAGCTTTTTTAGAGGCTTTTTCCCGATTTTTTTCGAGACGCGGATGTCCTGTCGCCATTTACTCCGAGAACGGAACTAATTTTGTCGGAACAACACAAATGCTGAAGAAATATCGGCAAGATTTTATAAAGACACCAAGTAGTAGCGACCCACAGTCATCCAAAACTAACCTGTCACCCGAAGCTCCATACATGGTGGACTCTGCGAAGACGGCGTTAAAAGTTTTAACACAAATTTGTAAGGTGGTAGTGGGTTCTCGGTTTGACGACCCATTTAGATGCGACATTAACGCAATAGTGTCAACCAAGTTGCCTAGGAAGCCGCGACACTAATGAAACATAATAACCCGTCAACGCGACATTCGGTACCCACGACAACATAAACAAATAATTAAAAAAACAATCAACAAAAATCAAAATATATATATATATATATATATATATATATATATATATATATATAAATACATATTGTAGTTCTCTGCGTTATACAATAGTGAACATTTCGCTTCAAATTCAAATTCGTAATTCGAATTTTTTGAACAATTTTTTTTTTTTTTTTTTTACTGTTACATACATAAAAGACCCACTAAGAATAATCTGTAACCATTTTTCTTATAACATTAACAGATTAAGAGATATGAGCCTTCAAAGTTAGGAAAAAAATTGCAGTCCATACAAAAATATGTGGAAATACATATTGGAACATAACTAAAATATCCTTGTATATCCTCACAAATCCTTAAAACTGTATTTAGGCTTTTACAAAATACATATTCTGAAAAAAAGTAGCTTCCGGTTTGCTCCGGTTTAAAAGAAAATTGTTGTGAAATACTACCATTTTCGTTAGAAGTTTACTTATTTGATTTAAAGCGTTTAGTGTAATAATTGTATATCAATTAAACCTACAGATATCCTTCACACGCGATAACTTTTTTCTAATCACAATTAATGTGGTGAAAAATAAAAAAAATTTCATAGCGATATCTTTTCCGGATTAGGAGAAATTTCGTGTCAAAAATTACCTTTTTTATTCTAATTTCATACATTTGTGCCTTTTTTGTAAATTTATACCAAGGACTGCAAGCGATATCGTTCATTCTCACTAATTTTTTTCTAATCACAATCAATGTGGTAAAAAATAAAAAATGTATCATCGCGATATCGTTCCCGGATTAGGAGAAATTCACTTGGAAAAAATTGCCATTTTTCATACATTTGTTCCTTTTTGTAAATTTATTCCAAGGACTGCAAGTGATATCCTCTGTTCGCATTATCTTTTCTCTAAACACAATCAATGTGGTAAAAATAAAAAATATATCATTCCGATATCGTTCCCGGATTAGGAGAATTTACATGGCAAAAATTACCATTTTTTTATACATTTGTTCCTCTTTTTGTAAATTTATACCAAGGACTGCAAGCGATATCCTTCATTCTCACTAACTTTTTTCTAATCACAATCAATGTGGTAAAAAATGGAAAATTTATCATCTCGATATCGTTCCCGGATTAGGAGAAATTCACTTGGCAAAAATTACCATTTTTCATACATTTGTTCCATTTGTAAATTTATTCCAAGGACTGCAAGCGATATGCTTCGTTCGCACTAACTTTTTTCTAATCACAATCAATGTGGTAAAAAATGGAAAATTTATCATCTCGATATCGTTCCCGGATTAGGAGAAATTCACTTGGCAAAAATTACCATTTTTCATACATTTGTTCCATTTGTAAATTTATTCCAAGGACTGCAAGCGATATGCTTCGTTCGCACTAACTTTTTTCTAATCTAATCAATGTGATAAAAAATAAAAAAAATGATCCCGATATCTTTCCCGGATTAGAAGAAATTACATGGCAAAAAAACACAGTTTTATTCTAATTTTTTTGTAAATTTATTTCAAGGACTGCAAACGATATCCTTCGTTCGCACTAACTTTTTTTTAATCACAATCAATGTGGTACAAAATATTACCCTGATATCGTTCCCGGATTAGGAGAAATTACATGGCAAAAATTACCATTTTATTTCCTAATTTCATACATATGTACCTTTTTGTAAATATATTTTAAGGACTGCAAACGATACCCTTCATTAACACAAACTTATTTCAGATCACTATCAATGTGGTCAAAAATAAAAAATAAATCATACCGATATCGGCTCCAGATTTTAAAAAATCACATGTCAAAAATTTCCTCAAAATTCTCGAAGTTAAATTATTTTTACAAAACTTTTGTGAATCAATAGAAGACATTTTGTAAAGCATAACTATAGCCTGATATTTTTTTATTAAGAAAAAAAAATCAACGAAATCTACCGATTTGTTTTGAAGTTATAATTTTGTTCAAAAAAAGTGCTTTTTTGTTCACCGTGCGACGGGATGGTAAAGAATTTCTCACGAGTCTTAGAACGTATGCTAAGACTCTTAATTCTTTTGGAAGTGTTGAAAAACGTTCCAACACATTCTCTTGGGTCGTGATCGCAAATGTATTAATCTCTCTTAATCTCTTACGCATCTTCGCCAACTTGGACCGTTCCACATGAGTTCATGTTCTGCCAGTTCTAGCGAAGAACAACCGCGGCTTGCTACGTCCGACGGGTTTTCGTGTGAATCGACATGTTGCCAATTTACAACACCAACGCTTTCTGTGATGGTCGAAATGCGGTTGGTTACAAAAGTGGTCCAAGTGCAGGGAAGTTTATTGAGCCAGGATAAGACAATAGTCGAGTCTGTCCAGTAGTACGTATTGTACTGGGTCATGTTATTTTAGGTAGATTGGCATCAACTATACTTGCGAGCAAAATAGCACTGCATAGTTCGAATCGTGTGAGTGAAACTGTTTTGACGGGTGCTACACGCGTCTTCGCTGCCAGAAGGGTCGTGACGACAGCGCCGTTGGCATCTTGTATGCAGCATATGCCTTTTCTGAGACGTCGCAGAATCCGTGAAATTCAACGGAATAGAAGACAAAACTTCCCGTTTTGTGTATGAATCTTTCTGTTCGATGAGTGGAATTTGAAAAAAGAAAATATCTTCTTATCATTCCATCGAATTCCTTTGGTCTTTGCATTACCTTGACAATGCTCAGATAAATTGAGTAAAACTGTCGCGGTTGATCACGCGTGATTCACGTAAATCACGTAAATCACGCTGAATCACGCTCACATGACCCATCTCTAGTTATACCCCTTTATAAATAAAAAAAATTTCATTAAAATTCAACATTTTGCATTCAGTTAAATGACTGCAGCCCGTGAATCATAAGTTCAATATGGAAAAATCTTCTCATTTGAAAGTTAATGAATTTCCCTTTTTAATTGTTTACTCGTTTTTAAAACATCTAATACAAACATAATAAGGAATGATGGTCCGATTGTTTTTAAACCGATTTTGATGGTCAGCACATTTCTTATACCATCACAAAACTTACATCAATAATGCACAAACACTATACAATTTAGAGTAGAGTACTACTTAAAAGTTTTTTTATATTTTTTTTTCTAACGTATAAACATCGTCAATATATTAAAATTGCGTATAACATGTTTGTTTACTAAAAACAATACCATTTATATTTTTTTAACGTAATAATATTTTCAATACAAAAAAAAATAATTTTGGTCCAAATATATTAAAAATATTTGAATACTAATTTCATCTATATTTGACATGCACATTATCTTGTTGCATATTGGCAAGCTGTTTATACGCAATTTTAATATAATGACACCGCATGGCTTCTTTTTAGCGCTAGTTTCTACATTTTTTGGACAAGATACTTGAAACTTTGAAATTACCATCAGAATTCTTTAGAGAATATACTGAAATATTTTTTTTGTTTTTCTCTATCAGAGCTGATACCCTACAGCCGGAAGTTAAGCCTTTTGAAGAATTGCGCTGTGTAAAACCAAACTAATATATCAATATTCTGACAATGGATTCTTGAAACCAGACAAAAATATAAATACACGTGTATCATCATTTTGAAAATTGGAGCGTAAAAAGTGGGTTAAACATAAAATGAAATCATATGAAAAAAACTAGTGTAACTCAATATCTTATTAAAAAAATTATTTCGAAGACATGTAATAGTATATTCTTTTATAGATTACATTAACCCATTAACAATCCAGTTAACCCTTTTTAATGTTTTCCTTAAAAAATATATTAGACAAATTGTCTTAAATAAGGTTTTAAATATTATACGGTAAATTTTAAACGGAAAAATGGCTAACCAATTTTCTTGGGTTTCTAAACGGGTTAAACGGGATAAGTAAAAAAAAAGAAAATATATAATTTTTTTTCATATAAATATAACTTTTGGAGATCTTAAAATCGAAATATCTTAATTAGTTGCAAACATGTAATTAGAACATAAGTATTTGGTTGATCCGAGATGATCCAAACAAGTTCTATTCCATTGAAAATACACAATTTTTTAAAAAACTTAAAAATTAAAACATAATTTTAACTTCCCATATCTATTTAAATACATACAACTGAAATGCAATTTTTATCTAAATTGTTTTCATTAATGTTCTTAATATAAATACTACAAATTATCAGATTCCATTAAAAATGGCGATTCTACAGCGATTTGTATACAGTTTTGACAATTCAATTTTTTTTGGTAAAGAAAAATTCGATCAAAATAAGCTCACTTTAGATGACCGTTGACAGTAAGGCCTTGGGTCAAACGACTTGAAAAACGGATTTTCTACATAATTGATATGTCTAATTTACGAAAAACGAAGAAAAAAAATTAAATTCCAAAATTTTTAGTTATCTCCAATGCGAATATTTTGGCTATGTTTTTTCCAAATGTGCACCGTTCAAATGTCAGAAAAAAATATTTTTTTTGTATAAAAAAAGTTTTCAATAGTAAGCATTGAGGTCTCACTATAAATTTTTCAATGTTGGTGCATTTTTGATGAAGTTTTGTGATGGTGTAAAAAAAAAAAAAAATAAAATATGTGCTGTTCACTAAAATTGATTTTATAACATTCGGACCATTATTTCTTATTATGTTTGTATTATACTTTTTAAAAACGAGTAAACCATTAGACAAATCAGTATTCTCTTTCAAATGAGACCAAATTGTATTGAAATTATGATTAAAGTGCTACAATAGTTTAACTAAATAAAATCCCGTTAAAATAATCCCGAAATACACAAAATTCAGTAAATTTTATTCCAATTTGGTACTATTTTTTCATTAATTCAATACTTATTATAAAAACATAAATATCTCCACGGTACGGTCGTGTAGTGTACGGTTTTTTTATCTCTGATGAAAACAGAAATATGCCTATACGAAAAATTCCTTATATTTTTTATGTATATGTTCATTTTATTATGTTCTGAGATTTAGAATTGTCTCGTCAACATCACTACAATTATACAATAATTTTTTATTTGTTAATTTTTGTTAAAATATTGGATTTTTACTTCTTGTGTTAGTTAAATAATATATTTTTTGTTGAAGACATTGAAAATATGGAAAATAAATAACGTAAATACAATTAGTGTTCATATTGCATTCGTTTCCATAGTTAATATGCAGTTTAAGATATATATATGTGGCATTCCACGTAAATTCGCCGAGGTTTAACCCTGACCCCCTTCGATTTGCTTCATATGTTGTTATTATTCGTCAATGAAGTTTATATTTAAGTTTTCTATCGCATCCCCTAGCAAACTGTAAAAACACGATTTTATCTGTTTTGCAACACAGCATCAAAAAACTGCCTTTTTAAAATTTATATAAATTCTGGACATTAAACAAAGATCATTGCACTTTGATTTGGAGTGATATATATGATGTTGAACAAAATTTCAATAATATACCTCTTATATCTTAAGAGTTGTATCGTGTTTACTATAAATGTTATATGGCAACTAGGCGTGGCAGTTGACAATAACCGCCCATTTTTTGTAACACGGTTTGTACTTAAGACATATGAGTATATACCAGTTTTTATTGATGTATCTCAAACCAATCCAAAATTATGGCGATTTATATACTAAAAAACAGGATTTTCAAAGTAAAGAAAAAATAGAAGAAAAATTCTTACCACTCCAAATCAAAGTGGAATGATCTTTGTTCAATGTCGAGAATTTATGTAAATTTTTTCAGAATTTTAAAAATGCAGTTTTTGGATGCTGTGGTGCAAAACAACAAAAATCGTGTTTTAGAGTTTGCTAAAGGGGTGCAGGGGGTGCGATAAAAAACTGAAAAATTAAATTTAAACTTAATTGATGACATATATATACAAACAGAAAATGCTATTCAAATTTAATTACAACGTATTTTCGCAACGCTCGACTTCATTCGGTTAGTTTCTACCTATGTCTGTTTTGTCGTCGTTTGAAGTATGTATTGGTCCTTTTAAATAAAAGTATTCTTGCAACATTCTTCTTGTATACGGATTTGACAATCGGTGACCGCTATTTTCTGCCTACGTGTCTTTTGTTGTTTGTTGAGAATATATTTTATCGATAATAATGTTGTCATTTGTAAATTACTAAAATATACAAATTGTTACAAATAGTAAGAAATAATATAAAAGTATATAATTTAATAGAACAGTATATAATTTAATTGTTCCTGAATGTTTTTCTAAAAATATTGTGAAAAGTCGACATGGATTTTTCGTAAAAAAAAATCACAACTAAAAAATCAGTGCTTCTATTTTCAAACAGAATTCGGCATGTTTTTTTACAATTTGCCTATGCAATGTGCTGTACTGAGTTTTACTGTAACTGTTCCAAACACAAAGCGAGCCTGGATCGTCTGGTTTAACTACTGCTGGAGCAATTGTGGATTCATTAATGCTGTTTTCAGGATTGTTTTGTTTTCAGGATTTCTTTCCAATAATATTTAGATATGTTTTTGTGCAAACATACCACTTTTTGAACTGAAAGAACTGATTTGTTTCTCTGGAAAAAATATATATTCAGGTCATTCCAAATCATGTTTTATTTTGAACATATTTATGTTTCGGTTAGGTTTCTATTTAAACATACGCTATTTTAAGGGGCAACATCAAAATGTTTCCGTGATATTGTAATGTAAATCTGAACTCATTACAACTCTGTTCAAGTCTGAATACAACCCTGTTTACAAATGATTTATCATCGTTTTAGAACGAAAAGTCACCAAATACATTTTTATAAAAATTTTTGAGCTTGTTGATAAATATTATAAAAAATAATTGACGCATTTTTAAAGTTGAAAAATCAACCAATAGATTTACATTTTCTTAACATGTGCTAATAATAATTGAGATCATCGATTAAAAATTATCGATTAAAAATGAATATTAGGCATTTTAAAAATTTGACTTTTCGTTCTACAACGATAATGCCATGTTAATGCCTCTTGGGCCAGAAATAAATTTAAAATCTTAGCTGGCAAGAAGGCATTCTTTATTACTTCACCACCTTGATCAGTATTTTATGTACAATGGTTGCCATCGGGTACCAAGGGAACCCAGCAAGACACTGCTGTTCGAAACTTCAATACAAATGCAAAATGTTTGCGACTCAGTTATACATGTAAGAAAAAGCTGTGTAAACGTGCGTAATACAGGGATGTAAAGTCACACGTATACAAAAGTTTTGATCATTTTTTTCCCGACGCTATTCTACATGTGATCGAAATTATGATCGAAACTTTGATCATTGACACCCCTAAAATGATCAATAAAATGACCGACTGTGTTCTTGCTGGGATATATATCAGCGAAGGGCAAATGCACACTATCACAAAATGCCTAACTGTTTGTGCTTTTAAATAGCTCTACACTAAAAACAACTTTGGTTGAAAGCTCATGTAAAAACTTTCTGTTTATTATTTAAACGAAACCGATATCCGTTTAAAACCGATTAATTTTGAAAATCGAAACCGTAAACGAAACCGTTATACGAAAATCAGAAATAAACCGATATCCAAAACCGATATAAACGGTTTCGGTTTTATACCAGTTTTAAAACTGTTTTAAAAAGAGTACAAAACGAGTTGGGAAAGTTAGGTCACATGGGTAAGTTCGGTCACATGGGGCGGATTTTTATAGTCGGTCGGGCCCGACTATGGAATACCCTACACCTTTGGTGGGGATATTAATGTGGAATATTTAATTGAATACCTTAATTTTAAAGTTTTTAATTATGCTGAACCTCCCCACCCTCAGAATATTATTCACATATCAGAAATTTACGTCTTATATCCCCATAAATTAAAAATGTAAATAAAAGTGTAAAAAAACTAAAAAAAAATTTGAAAAATTTAATTGGGCGGACCATGCCTATATTTAAAATTTTGAAAGGCTAATATTTCATAGAATTGATTTATTTTATAGAGAATCTCTATTGTACAAGACATGTTTAAACGTCATTAAATAAAATCTCGTGTTTCCAAAATAAAACCTTCTTGTCATAAAAAATGTTCACATGTTGTTTAAAAAAAGCCCAGAAATGTGCCTGAAATTTTTTTATTCTTAATTCATTTGTGTGCCGGATAAATCGAATTCAACACAAAACAGTTGGGAAGGTTAGATCACATGGGAAATTTTAAAGTAGGGACATTTTATAGTAGGTGTTATTATGATAGTTTGGATTATCTAAATTATAGTCGGTCTAAGCCGACTATAAATACCCTACACATATGTGTGGTTACCATTCAAAGTAGTATATAGGTCACCAGGGTATATGAATCCTGACGAATTTCCATTCATTTCGGTAGGTGTACCGAATTTCCATTTTTTTTTGGGAACCACAAGTCGTTTCGCGGGAAAACATTATTTTCATGTATTTGAGCATGAAGTCAATACATATTTGCCAAAAAAAAAAAATTATTTAAGCACGTATACAGAAAAATTGATCTGTAGATGTAAATTATATATGAGGTATTTGAATACAAAAGGTCAGACCACAGGTCACAATGGACCGATCTCGCACATACAGCATAGGTATATAAGTAATCTAAATTATGAGTTTCATTTATTTAACTCTTTAATTTTTTATGTTGTAGGGATTTCAACAGGCAGACAGACGGGCATCGCTAAATCGACTCAGAAGGTCATGCTGATCAAGAATATATTTATTTTGCCATACCGGAGATGATTCCTTCTGGGTGTTACAAACGGCGTACCAAACTGAATATACCCTTTCACTCTTAGTGTAGGGTATAAAGGCTAAATCTGAATGTGGCGTTCGGTCGGTCGTGGTTTGATATACTGTTGCTTGCTTTGTACAAACTTTACGATATTTAATTGTCACAACGCGCCAGCTTAACTTTTAAAACGGAATGACGCTTCATGCGATGTGTAGGCATAGAGCTTGTATTCTATTCAAACTGACTAGAAAGCTTCACTCTGGCGTTGACTACGGCGTTACGATATTTTTTCAATTTTTACGATATAGCGCTTGAGGTCGCATTTTGTTTTGTTTTATATGGATACCTTGTTTTTACTTTATTTGTCAAAGCACGACCGACGAATGCTGTATTGTGATTTAGGTTTAAAAACACAGTCAACTCCAAGCATTAAATAGAATTAAAGCTATTTATTTTTCTCTTTTCTTAACTACGGTTGTGTCTTTCGTCGTCCGTCGAATCACTTGTTTAGCGGCAAATCGTACACAACTACAAAAAAACTCCCAACTCAAAAAAAAAAAAATCGCAACTCAAAAAACCAGTTGGGAAGGATAGATCACACGGGATATTTTCAAGTAGGTATTATTATTATAGTTAGTTTTAACAACATTATAGTCGGTCTTAGCCGACTATAAATACGCTACACATGTGTGGTTACCATTCAAAGTGGTATATAGGTCACCAGGGTATACGAATCCTGAAAATAACTACAAACTTTCAATCGCTGAAGAATTTCCATTCATTTGATACCTATATTTTCAAATAGGTCGGTGTACCGAATTTCGATTTATTTTGGAACCACAAGTCGTTTCGCCGGAAAACATTATTTCATGTATTTGAGCACGATTTCAATATATATATGACCAAAAAAGTTTACATAAGCACGTATACAGTAAAATTGATCTGTAGATTTACATTTTATATGAGGTATTTGAACATAAGTGGTCGGTTCGGTCTATTGTGACCTGAGAATAGACCGATCATTGTTCAGACAGCTCAGATATATAAGTAATCTAAATATAAAGTTTTATTGCTCTAGCTCTTCTATATTTCTGTAATCGTGATTTCAACATACAGACAGAGGGACAGACGGAGATCGCTACTCAAGAGGTCATGCTGATCAAGAATATATATACTTTTCCATACCGGAGATGCTTTCTTCAGGGTGTTACCAAAGTGAATATACCCTTTCACTCAAGGTGTAGGGCAGGCATGTCAAACTCATTTGGCATCACGGGCCGCATTGGCATCTTAAAAGAGGAGGCGGGCCGCAATTGTATACCATACAAATAAAAATTCGCTCGTTTTTTAAATTTGGTTCTTCTGTTGTAAAATAAAATATAATGTTAAGAAGATAACATTTTCCATTGATCCTCGTTAAAAGCGCCGCTGGCGAAAATTTTGAAAAAAATTGTGCGATTTTTGACTGTTTGAAATAAATCGAAAAAATGTTCGAATTTCTTTGATCCTGCCAAAAATTTGGTCAGGGGTATATACAATGGAGTATATTTCAAACACCAGAGACAATTTTGTAAAACAGATCTAACAATCATCCAAAATTGTTGCAACTTTTTATGTCCGCAAAATCGTACGATATCTAATTAGCTCTTGTACCAATAACGAAGGCCAAATCGTACTAAAACAACAAAAATAGTTCAAAGCGACATATGGCCTTTTTTTTCGAAACGATAATAAAAACGATTAATATTGCATCAAATAGTTCAAATATATAGAGTTATATTTTAAAACAATGCGATGTGGAAAATGTTTAAATATCTTAACATAAAATTTTACTCTATTAAAATTACGAAATTTGAAAAATTAGCAACGAGATCGAATTTTTGTTATCCAACTTAGTTCGAGAAAACTTCGAGGCCAAAAAAACTTTTTTTTTAATATCGTATATAAATTTGATATTTATATAAATTTGAAATTTATATAAATTTGAAATTTATATAAATTTGAAATTTATATAAATTTGAAATTTATATAAATTTGAAATTTATATAAATTTGAAAAGAGTTCCTTTTTATGCACAACTAATTTAAATTGTAGCCGCGGTAGCTCAGTGGTTAGTGCGTTGGACTGCGAGCCGAAAGGTCCCCGGTTCAAGCCTGGACTGCATCAACATCTTTTCATAGAAACATTTTTCTATACCGCGCTACCTCTCGTCAGTAAATGGCAAACCTACGAGAGTAAAAATTGCCTATGAAAAAGCTCTCACCCGCCGTTCGGATTCGGCAATAAACTATAGGTCCCACCACGTTGAGTACAAATATAACACGCACAGCTCAAATGGTGAGAGAGCTCGGCCGAAGTTCTATATAGGACTGTAGCGCCAAACTATTATTATTATAATTTAAATTGCAAGGACAATCCATTGATTAGAGATGTACGGATTTAGGAGTTATAACAAAGTTTATTTTATTATCCTTAAAATGAAGTTTGCAGCATTCTACGGTCAAGAGTTTTTTTCTACAACCACAAAAAGTGATTATTGATTAATTTTTTGAAACTTTGGAACACTGTATCTCTGGAGAAGGTGAGTCTAGAACTCTGATAGATTTGGTGTGGAATGTCTCTAAACAAAAAGTTTTACTTACTAAAAAAAATGTTAAAATGAATACAATTCCTTGATTATGCCTCCGTTATTTAATATAATAATCATTTTAACGCCTGAAAATAAAATATTTTTAAAATTTTTCAATTCTTAAAAATATATTTTTTTTATATTATTTAAAAAGTCTTCGCGGGCCGCACAGAAATGTTGGCGGGCCGCCTGTTTGACATGCCTGGTGTAGGGTATACAAAAATCGACAAAAATGTGCTGTTTCTGTTGATACGCTAGAGTCGTTTGTGACGAAATTTTTTAATATTTGAAGGGGTAGAAATACCAAAAAAAAACCTGAAAACGTATAAAATATTTTTCGGCATAGAACAAGGCTGTAAATCTCAAAATTTGACGTGGAATGGTCGATATGTACCTGTACAATACGGCGGATCGAAAACAAACTTTTATTCTTATTTCAAAATGTAATAGGGCTTTAAAGTCACATTATGCTGCTAGAGTTTACCACACAAATTTGAGTCGAAAAAATAATGTCCTATGTTCGCGCATTGCAGATAAAGTTAAAAAACACTTTAAATCCATATTTTTATTTTTTTAACCATCGACATATAGTTTTTTTTTTCTTTGGTTAAACCGTTTTAAAATCGGCGTGGGTGGTTATTTTGACATGTAATTTTTTTTATATAAATTTTTGGGTGTGCTGAATCCAAATTTGTTAACGGTACATTTATGTGTGTTTTGGATCAGAATAAGCTTTAAAAAATAGATTTCAAATCTATTAAATAAAGCCATTCCAAAAGTTCATCATTTTTAAAACAAATCTTGTGGCTGCGCATCGTCCTTGAAGTGGAAAACACCCAAAAAATGGTTTGATGTTAAGATTTAATTCAAAATTGTTGAACTTTTAGGAGGACATTATAGATCCAATCTATATTTTTTAGAGTCTATTACGATCCAAAAAAACTTTAAAAAATAAAAATATGGATTTAAAGTGTTTTTTTAACTTCATCAGCAATGCGCGAACACAGGACATTATTTTTTGGACTCGAATTTTTTTAAACTTTAGCAGCACAATACAACTTTTAAGCCCTATTACAACTTTGGGAAAAATTTCGATCCGCCCTACTGTACAATATATATATTTTTTATGATTTTAAATTTTCAATATGAAAACCAAGAGATACGAACTGTGTTTTTTTTTATTTATTTTAATTTTTGACAAATTCTTGACTATGTTTTTCATTTAATTGTTTAATGTTGTGTTAACTAGACCAAACAAAATTTAAAACTTAACAAATGTAAAACTAGACTTATTCTATCAAAATCCCTGAAGACGCTTACAAAAAAAAGCGAAACGTCGGAGAAAAAATGAAATAAAATCTTTTATTTGCATTAAAAAATTATCAGACTAAAAAAGACCAAAAAATGTTGTAGCGAGACAAATTTGTGGGTCACAAATTTACCGCACACATACACTGTGCGGCAAATTGTTGTAAATACCATAAAAGGTATTTATCCACACTAACTGGCAACTATGAAATGCGTGCATGCAAACAGTGTGACCAGATTGGCGATAATGCGCCGATTAGGCGATATTTTTTATCTCGTGGCGCTTTTTATTATATAAAAAGCACCCGGCGCTTTTTTGGGCTCTTTTAGAAATTAAGAGGCTCCATTTAAAAAAAAATGTATTTTTAAATTCGTTAAATCATGCGTTAGTAGTTCAATATTTTAATGATTTTTCGTAAAGTATGATTTAAAGCTAACACTAATAATAGTGTGGCACCAATCATAATATCCATTACTTCTAGAAGTATTTGATTAAAAATGTAGCTGTTTTTCCTGTCCCAACTTATTTCAATTGTACTACTTATTCATAAACTGTTTGGTATTCCGATTTTCGGTAAACGACACCAGGGAAATAACACGTATAGGCACATGTTTAATGAAAATTGATACCAGCCAGTAGTTTGTATTTTACTTTAATGGGAAGTACAGAATAAATTAAAAATTTATATTTTTAAATTTAAGTTGGACAAATCATTACAAATACTCATAGTTTTAGATTTCTTACTATAACCACAAAAGGAGATAAAAAATTCTCAAAATAATTCTTATGTTTGTACAAAATATATATATTGTCTGAAATATTGAGTTCATAGTATAGTTTACACTTAGTTTTAGAACAGCGCATATAATTGAATCCGAGTCGTGGTATACTGGAATTACTTAAATTATATTTAATTGTAAATTGTATGGTATTCTAATAAAATATAAATATTTGTTTTACAATTTTTAAATGAATATACATGTCATTTGGTAAAATATTGGTTATTGACATTTAATTATTTCTAATATTGGGCGCTTTTTGGCTCCAACATTTTTGACAATCGGCGCGTTTTTTCAAAACTATCTGGTCACACAGCATGCAAATGCCCTTTGCTGGTATAGATGTACATATAATTTTGATGTGTCAAGACAAAACTTTTTCAATTTCCAAAGCCGGGCTTTGGTCTGTTAAGATATGTTATTCAGGAATTTATTCTGAATCCTCTTTTTATTTTCACTAATAATTAGTTAATTTTCTTTTTTTTTAGCACCATGTAAGTTATAAGAAATGTGTAATATGAGCAAAACAAATTCTATTTCAAAAATAAAAAATTAGAATTGAAGCAAAGTAATTTATTTTATATATAATATATGTATAAATAAATTTGAAATTTTATTTCAATTTAAATTTGTTTTGAAATAAATTCATGGGAAAAAATTGAATTATTCAAGGTCATCAAAAAAATGTATGAATTGATTTGAATTGAATTTATTTGAATTAATTTGAATTTCAGTAGAGCGTTCTGCAGTAAAAGTCAATTGGTGATAATTTCCATGTGAAATTCGCACTCCGATGCATCTTAGGACATTTTTGGTTGAATTTGTTCCAATGTACACAGATTCACATCCTGATGCGCCATTGGGATTTTATGTGCATCTGCAGCCGCGTGCATCACAGCATCTGTAGCCGTGTGCATCACAGCCAAGTGCGTCATTGGAAATTTTGGATGAATCTGTTCCAGTTGGATTACAGAAGCACTCAAGTGCGACATTGGAACTTTTTTGGACGAATCTTTTTCAGATTACAGAAGCACCCAAGTGCGTAATTGGAAGAAGTTAGGTTCTGGCCAAATCCCAATGGAACCAATTTGTCCTAAAAAAGGTCCTTTGACTCAGTTAGATTCTGGCCAAATCCCAATGGAACCAATTAGTCCATATATGTGTCCAATGACGCAGTTATGTTCTGGCCAAATCCCAATTGAACCAATTAGTTGAGTTCTGATCAAATCCCAAAGGAACCAATTAGTCCATAAATTTGTCCAATGACGCACCTAAAAAAGGAATCTGTGGCTAATTGGTACAGATTCAACCAAAAACGTCGAATGATCCACATAGATGCGAATCTATGCCCCTTAAAACAGATTCAAATATGCTGGCCCCGGGTGCAACAGATTTACCGAAAAAAATTCCATGGTGCATCTGGATTCAATTCTGTGCCATTGAAATACATTCAAGCGTGGTACTTCAATATCAATGCTTTTGTATTTTAGATAGAATTGATCAATTCCAATTCCAATCAATTCCAATTCATGTTTGTTGAATTGAAATTGATCAATGCCAATTTATAAAATTTAAATTGAATTGAATAAAAGTATTTCACTACAAATTTTTTTGAGTTGAAATTTGTTTACTCAATTCAAATAAAATATTTTTCGAATTGAAATATTTTTTTCAAATATCATTTATATAAAAAAATGAAATTATTTAAAAACAATTTCAATTCATGAACAAATTAAATTTGAAAAATAATGAATTAGTCCCGTCTCTGTATAATATGCATTCAAAAATGCATTCATTACAAATTTTTTATAGAATTACAAAATGTTACTATAATTGAAAACGCTGAACAGGACCAGACGAGAAGACAACCGACCAGTTCAAGTTCAAGAACGCGAGTGGACAACATATTTGTTACCATCAATTATTATAGTCGTTGGCATTATTATAGATCATCAGTTTCTTTTTATATTGTTTTTTTTTTGGCCTGCAAAACCGTGTTGAAGAAGATCTTAGATTTTGCCAAAAAACTGCAATTCGACTGATTGTTTTACTCAATAATCGTAATGGGTCTTTGAGAGAAATTTTTTTTCATATATTTGGTATGACTTGAACTTCCATAAAATCCCCATTTTGTATATATAACTAATTTATCTGATGAAAAATTACCAAGTATATCTTTTTGAACGGTAACTCAAATGGTGAGAGAGCTCGGCCGAAGTTCTATATAGGACTGTAGCGCCAAACTATTATTATTATAATTTAAATTGCAAGGACAATCCATTGATTAGAGATGTACGGATTTAGGAGTTATAACAAAGTTTATTTTATTATCCTTAAAATGAAGTTTTCAGCATTCTACGGTCAAGAGTTTTTTTCTACAACCACAAAAAGTGATTATTGATTAATTTTTTGAAACTTTGGACCACTGTATCTCTGGAGAAGGTGAGTCTAGAACTCTGATAGATTTGGTGTGGAATGTCTCTAAACAAAAAGTTTTACTTACTAAAAAAAATGTTAAAATGAATACAATTCCAATTTTTACAATGCAAGACTCTTGTCAACAAATTTTTGATTCTTGTTTTATATTGATTGCGCCTTTAGTTGATACTGGAGCTAATTCCGAAAATGGTTTTGTTAAATATTACTTAAATTAAGACTCGAATCTTCGAATCTCAATTTCTCATTATTCAATTTTGGAAAATATAAAAATATTGATTTTTTTTTTAAATAAATTAATAAGTTTTTAACCAAGAATAATCTTGATTATGCCTCCGTTATTTAATATAATAATCATTTTAACGCCTGAAAATAAAATATTTTTAAAATTTTTCAATTCTTAAAAATATATTTTTTTTATATTATTTAAAAAGTCTTCGCGGGCCGCACAGAAATGTTACAAAAATCGACAAAAATGTGCTGTTTCTGTTGATACGCTAGAGTCGTTTGTGACGAAATTTTTTAATATTTGAAGGGGTAGAAATACCAAAAAAAAACCTGAAAACGTATAAAATATTTTTCGGCATAGAACAAGGCTGTAAATCTCAAAATTTGACGTGGAATGGTCGATATGTACCTGTACAATACGGCGGATCGAAAACAAACTTTTATTCTTATTTCAAAATGTAATAGGGCTTTAAAGTCACATTATGCTGCTAGAGTTTACCACACAAATTTGAGTCGAAAAAATAATGTCCTATGTTCGCACATTGCAGATAAAGTTAAAAAACACTTTAAATCTTTATTTTTTTAACCATCGACATATAGTTTTTTTTTCTTTGGTTAAACCGTTTTAAAATCGGCGTGGGTGGTTATTTTGACATGTAATTTTTTTTATATAAATTTTTGGGTGTGCTGAATCCAAATTTGTTAACGGTACATTTTTGTGTGTTTTGGATCAGAATAAGCTTTAAAAAATAGATTTCAAATCTATTAAATAAAGCCATTCCAAAAGTTCATCATTTTTAAAACAAATCTTGTGGATGCGCATCGTCCTTGAAGTGGAAAACACCCAAAAAATGGTTTGATGTTAAGATTTAATTCAAAATTGTTGAACTTTTAGGAGGACATTATAGATCCAATCTCTATTTTTTAGAGTCTATTCCGATCCAAAAAAACTTTAAAAAATAAAAATATGGATTTAAAGTGTTTTTTTAACTTCATCAGCAATGCGCGAACACAGGACATTATTTTTTGGACTCGAATTTTTTTAAACTTTAGCAGCACAATACAACTTTTAAGCCCTATTACAACTTTGGGAAAAATTTCGATCCGCCCTACTGTACAATATATATATTTTTTATGATTTTAAATTTTCAATATGAAAACCAAGAGATACGAACTGTGTTTTTTTTTATTTATTTTAATTTTTGACAAATTCTTGACTATGTTTTTCATTTAATTGTTTAATGTTGTGTTAACTAGACCAAACAAAATTTAAAACTTAACAAATGTAAAACTAGACTTATTCTATCAAAATCCCTGAAGACGCTTACAAAAAAAAGCGAAACGTCGGAGAAAAAATGAAATAAAATCTTTTATTTGCATTAAAAAATTATCAGACTAAAAAAGACCAAAAAATGTTGTAGCGAGACAAATTTGTGGGTCACAAATTTACCGCACACATACACTGTGCGGCAAATTGTTGTAAATACCATAAAAGGTATTTATCCACACTAACTGGCAACTATGAAATGCGTGCATGCAAACAGTGTGACCAGATTGGCGATAATGCGCCGATTAGGCGATATTTTTTATCTCGTGGCGCTTTTTATTATATAAAAAGCACCCGGCGCTTTTTTGGGCTCTTTTAGAAATTAAGAGGCTCCATTTAAAAAAAAATGTATTTTTAAATTCGTTAAATCATGCGTTAGTAGTTCAATATTTTAATGATTTTTCGTAAAGTATGATTTAAAGCTAACACTAATAATAGTGTGGCACCAATCATAATATCCATTACTTCTAGAAGTATTTGATTAAAAATGTAGCTGTTTTTCCTGTCCCAACTTATTTCAATTGTACTACTTATTCATAAACTGTTTGGTATTCCGATTTTCGGTAAACGACACCAGGGAAATAACACGTATAGGCACATGTTTAATGAAAATTGATACCAGCCAGTAGTTTGTATTTTACTTTAATGGGAAGTACAGAATAAATTAAAAATTTATATTTTTAAATTTAAGTTGGACAAATCATTACAAATACTCATAGTTTTAGATTTCTTACTATAACCACAAAAGGAGATAAAAAATTCTCAAAATAATTCTTATGTTTGTACAAAATATATATATTGTCTGAAATATTGAGTTCATAGTATAGTTTACACTTAGTTTTAGAACAGCGCATATAATTGAATCCGAGTCGTGGTATACTGGAATTACTTAAATTATATTTAATTGTAAATTGTATGGTATTCTAATAAAATATAAATATTTGTTTTACAATTTTTAAATGAATATACATGTCATTTGGTAAAATATTGGTTATTGACATTTAATTATTTCTAATATTGGGCGCTTTTTGGCTCCAACATTTTTGACAATCGGCGCGTTTTTTCAAAACTATCTGGTCACACAGCATGCAAATGCCCTTTGCTGGTATAGATGTACATATAATTTTGATGTGTCAAGACAAAACTTTTTCAATTTCCAAAGCCGGGCTTTGGTCTGTTAAGATATGTTATTCAGGAATTTATTCTGAATCCTCTTTTTATTTTCACTAATAATTAGTTAATTTTCTTTTTTTTTAGCACCATGTAAGTTATAAGAAATGTGTAATATGAGCAAAACAAATTCTATTTCAAAAATAAAAAATTAGAATTGAAGCAAAGTAATTTATTTTATATATAATATATGTATAAATAAATTTGAAATTTTATTTCAATTTAAATTTGTTTTGAATTAATTTGAATTTCAGTAGAGCGTTCTGCAGTAAAAGTCAATTGGTGATAATTTCCATGTGAAATTCGCACTCCGATGCATCTTAGGACATTTTTGGTTGAATTTGTTCCAATGTACACAGATTCACATCCTGATGCGCCATTGGGATTTTATGTGCATCTGCAGCCGCGTGCATCACAGCATCTGTAGCCGTGTGCATCACAGCCAAGTGCGTCATTGGAAATTTTGGATGAATCTGTTCCAGTTGGATTACAGAAGCACTCAAGTGCGACATTGGAACTTTTTTGGACGAATCTTTTTCAGATTACAGAAGCACCCAAGTGCGTAATTGGAAGAAGTTAGGTTCTGGCCAAATCCCAATGGAACCAATTTGTCCTAAAAAAGGTCCTTTGACTCAGTTAGATTCTGGCCAAATCCCAATGGAACCAATTAGTCCATAAATGTGTCCAATGACGCAGTTATGTTCTGGCCAAATCCCAATTGAACCAATTAGTTGAGTTCTGATCAAATCCCAAAGGAACCAATTAGTCCATAAATTTGTCCAATGACGCACCTAAAAAGGTATCTGTGGCTAATTGGTACAGATTCAACCAAAAACGTCGAATGATCCACATAGATGCGAATCTATGCCCCTTAAAACAGATTCAAATATGCTGGCCCCGGGTGCAACAGATTTACCGAAAAAAATTCCATGGTGCATCTGGATTCAATTCTGTGCCATTGCAATACATTCAAGCGTGGTACTTCAATATCAATGCTTTTGTATTTTAGATAGAATTGATCAATTCCAATTCCAATCAATTCCAATTCATGTTTGTTGAATTGAAATTGATCAATGCCAATTTATAAAATTTAAATTGAATTAAATAAAAGTATTTCACTACAAATTTTTTTGAGTTGAAATTTGTTTACTCAATTCAAATAAAATATTTTTCGAATTGAAACATTTTTTTCAAATATCATTTATATAAAAAAATGAAATTATTTAAAAACAATTTCAATTCATGAACAAATTAAATTTGAAAAATAATGAATTAGTCCCGTCTCTGTATAATATGCATTCAAAAATGCATTCATTACAAATTTTTTATAGAATTACAAAATGTTACTATAATTGAAAACGCTGAACAGGACCAGACGAAAAGACAACCAACCAGTTCAAGTTCAAGAACGCGAGTGGACAACATATTTGTTACCATCAATTATTATAGTCGTTGGCATTATTATAGATCATCAGTTTTTTTTTATATTGTTTTTTTTTGGCCTGCAAAACCGTGTTGAAGAAGATCTTAGATTTTGCCAAAAAAACTGCAATTCGACTAATTGTTTTACTCAATAATCGTAATGGGTCTTTGAGAGAAATTTTTTGTCATATATTTGGTATGACTTGAACTTCCATAAAATCCCCATTTTGTTTATATAACTAATTTATCTGATGAAAAATTACCAAGTATATCTTTTTGAACGGTAACTAATCGACAAGTTGTGTGTAAAAAGATTGTGGTGTAACTTAGGCTTCCGTTTCAGTTACAGAAGTTTCCGTAGGGTAACAGGATTTTTTTTCTTTTTGAACTAGCTTATTTGCCGGAAAAACTTCTTTAGCATAGTTTTTAATAATATTATATTGTTTCCGCGACAACTGAGCTTCAATAATCAATGAGAGCGCTTCCACTGTAGATAATTCAGACGACTTCAGAAAGAACATTTTTTTGCGAATTCGTTGGACTCTGAAACATGCTTAACAACGCCTGCCTCTAAGTACTTCCCAGAAGCTCTCATTTTCATTTGTGCTGCATAGCATAATTTTTCACGAGAATAAAATGATCGTAACTAACATCATATGATATATAAAAATTTAATTATTTGTGAATTGTTTAAAATTAAATCGTATTCTAAATCAATTAATGATACAAAAATTATAGAATAATTAACTTATATATTAACTCTTCAGTTTTTATTCTTTTTGATTGCTTACTGTTCGAAAATTCTCCAATTGGCCTACAAACATTAATATATATTAAAATATAATATTAAAAATGCATTCACCCGCTAACCAATTTTGTTCTTGTTTCAAAAATGTTTTTTTATGCTTATTGCATTTAAACCACTTCTGAGTAAAGCGCGTTTTAAAGTTATTTAACTTTTAAAGTGCTTATGTTGCTTCATTTAGTTCTATTAGTGATGATCATTTGCAAGAACAAGGCAAGAAATGGTAATCTTGTTCTTTCTCTTGTTCTTGCACACTAAGTCTTGCTCTTGCATAGGTAGATGTGATATTGTTCTTAGTTTTGTTCTTGCAATACCTTTTTTACTCTTGCTTGCAAGAATCTTGCAAAATTTTACTTTTTAAATTTTAAGTAAAAGATCGAAGACAAATATCTTAAACTGCATATTAGTTATGAAAACGAATAGAATTTGAACACTAATTGTATTTAGGTTACTTATTTTCCATATATTCAAAAATAAATTATTTTACTAACAAAAAAAAATCCAATGATATACAAATTTGAATTATTTTTTAACAAAAATAAACCATTAAACAATAATTGTATAAATCAAGTGATGTTGACGAGACAGTTCAAAATCTCAATGTCATAATAAAATGAACATATACATTCATAATCAGCCTTATCGTGAATAAAATTCCTCGAAGAATTTTAACCCTTGGTGAAAATAGGTATCGTGAACAATGTTCGAAAATGGAAAAAAAGTTTCCCTAAAAAAAATACGTATCATGAACAACTTTTTGGAGGAAAAATTAGCCTTGTTTCGCCGGTAAAAAATTCCGCCACTTTTTCATCGGGAAAAGAATTAATTTAAAACAAACACACTTTTATTAAGTATACTTTTATATATAATATGTTAACAAATATCTATGGATAGCACTAACATTATTTAAATAATAGTTACATATTTCTGCACAATTATTTTTTTTTACTCTTGAAAAATGTACGCAGTATAATCACAACATTTTCCTAAATGAAAAACTACAGTTAAGAGTCATTTTATATGCTTTTCATTGAAGTTTAACATAATTTTAACATCAATATTTATTTGCACAACACAATGCAATTTTATCGAACTACACTGTTTGAAATTTGGCAAAACAGCTAAATCAGCCTGATGTTCAGTTCAATTGCAAATTAAACTTTTATAGAGTTAAAAAAATGTGAAATTTGTGCATAAAAGTATAGTTAACTGCAAATAATAATATGATCTTTATACATATTTTATATCTAAAATATTATTTTACAACTATATTATCTGAAATGATAAAGATAACATACATCTATGATTAAAAAAGCATAGTATGGTTGTCGCGAACATGTCGCAACCACATCTATTCTATTTGTGTACACTTTACTATGGGACAGTTTTTTTTTTGACAAAAATTTTAATTAAAAAATGCATTTAAAAAATTGGTAAAAATCGGGAAGGTAAGATGATACACAGTTTGTAATATTTCAAAACTAGTCCACACTCTTTTAAAGAAATTGAGCTACCAATGCAAACATGTTTGGGTAACATTTGTGGATAAAATAAAATTATAATACAAATAGGCATAATAATATAAAAGAAAAAATGTGGGCCAATGACGCCAATTTTTTGAGCACGTATTTATATTGAATAGTTTACGAGATATGGGATCATAAAAAGTAAACCAATATCTTGTATGAGATGTAGTTGAGTGCGTTGACTAATTTGACTCATTTTCGAACTTCAAATTACTTTTCTACTAAATGCACAACACAATGCAATTTTATCGAACTACACTGTTTGAAATTTGGCAAAACAGCTAAATCAGCCTGATGTTCAGTTCAATTGCAAATTAAACTTTTATAGAGTTAAAAAAATGTGAAATTTGTGCATAAAAGTATAGTTAACTGCAAATAATAATATGATCTTTATACATATTTTATATCTAAAATATTATTTTACAACTATATTATCTGAAATGATAAAGATAACATACATCTATGATTAAAAAAGCATAGTATGGTTGTCGCGAACATGTCGCAACCACATCTATTCTATTTGTGTACACTTTACTATGGGACAGAAGCTTATACCTGGTTTTCACTATGTCATTTTGTGTCATATTTGATTTCTTTACATTGTGATTACGAAGCAAAAATTGTTCAAAATTAAAAATGCTCATTAACCATGTCGTCAGTCGATAACAAAATGCCAACATGTTGGCAATTTTTTAGAACTTTGCCATATCGAAAAACAACAAATTTTCGAAATTTTCGAACATGAAACTGACACAAAATGACATAGTGAAAATCATTAGTCTAGCTCGCCAAAAATCGGAAATTAAAGTTTGTTGCAGAAAGTTTAAGAACATGTTATTTTATTAATAATTTATGAGAACCTAGAGAAAAAACAAAAAATGATACACCCTAGTGAAAAAATCCTTCTCTAGGCTTGCTTAAAGTCAAAAAATTAAAACAAGTGCTTTTTAAGAAATAAAAATGGGTTGCAAAAAATTGTCATAACTCTTTCAATATAATCTCCACATGCAGAGTATTAGTTTTATATAATTGGAAATTGAAACAACTATCATCATGTGTATGGATATTCGTGTTTTTCCTAATTACACTACACAACAACCATTCTGCGCAGCATTCAAGACTATTTTTGTATTATGTAAAATAACTCCCTGATTCCAAAGATATGGTTCAAACATGTTTCTTTGCAAAATATCGGCCAATAACTTTTGAACCGAGCTTTCAAAAAGGGGATACATATATTTGTAAATATCTCGCGTTCCAAATAAGTCACATGATCAATAGTTATATCAAACATCCAATAAATATTTCTTACAACATTTTTAAATTCATTTACTAGTTTAGGAGAACTCGATAGAAGATCTTGAAAAAAGTTTTTTTTTTGACAAAAATTTTAATTAAAAAATGCATTTAAAAAATTGGTAAAAATCGGGAAGGTAAGATGATACACAGTTTGTAATATTTCAAAACTAGTCCACACTCTTTTAAAGAAATTGAGCTAACAATGCAAACATGTTTGGGTAACATTTGTGGATAAAATAAAATTATAATACAAATAGGCATAATAATATAAAAGAAAAAATGTGGGCCAATGACGCCAATTTTTTGAGCACGTATTTATATTGAATAGTTTAC
Source organism: Dryomyza anilis (assembly GCA_951804985.1). Taxonomy (NCBI): domain Eukaryota; kingdom Metazoa; phylum Arthropoda; class Insecta; order Diptera; family Dryomyzidae; genus Dryomyza; species Dryomyza anilis. The sequence continues at coordinate 60,207,854 of OX638135.1, forward strand.
GAGATATGGGATCATAAAAAGTAAACCAATATCTTGTATGAGATGTAGTTGAGTGCGTTGACTAATTTGACTCATTTTCGAACTTCAAATTACTTTTCTACTAAAATATATTAAAATTTAATTTAAAATATTTACTTTTCACACCGGTCACGCTTTCTAAGATACACTAAAATATCCTCATATACATAGTATAACCTGTAACCCATGGATGTAGGGTACAAAAACACAAAATGGGATTTTTTTAGTTTACACCCAATTCTAATGATTTATATGAATTTTTTCTGACCTCAAAAAGTATCCACATATTTATTTTAATTTTACGTTGTTTTCTTTAAAAAGATACAGGCTAATTTAGGAATATCACAGACTGTGATGTTGTGAGAAATGTTTATTGGATTTTAAATTATCTTTTAAAACGTATTAAATTTCATCAAACCCGTTATTTAAAATCAGAATTATTTGCAAAAATATGTGACCACTTTTTTGTAAGTTCGGTTCAAAAGTTATTGACCGATATCTCGTAAACCTATCCATAGCATTTTTTTTAATAAATATATTCAAATTCTACGGGTCATTACCAATAATACAAAAATAGTGTCATTTACTGCGCAATCATTTTGTTGTGTTGTGTTATTTGTCAAAAACATAAAACAAAAATTACATATTTTTTATACAAAAGTATACATGAAAAAAAGCTTCCAAATGCTCTCATAAATCTTTTTACAAGCATAATGTCTGAAATGTCTTCTTTCTAACGGGGCTAAACATGCCTGCATTAGTTTGCCACACGTTATTTAAAATGAGTTTAAGTGCTGAGAAAAAGTACGAAAATCGTAATATAATTTAACTAAATTTTGTTACTTTTATGTTACTAGTTTATGAAGAATGGTAGGCGTAGCAATTGGCCAATCACGCCCATATTAAGAATGGTCATGTGCAATTACAATATGTATCTAAACACCAATTATAAACTTTCCAAACAAAAATTATAGTCATTTTAACATTTCAATTATATGACAGGTAGGCGTGGCAATGGACCAATCTTGTTCATTTTCAAATTGAAATCTATTCATAGTCCATGTATGCTTAGTGTACAATTTCGTTAAGATTGTCGCAAAACTGTATTTACGGCGAGCTAGAATTGACTTCTGTCCCACAGTGCACTGTACATTAGACATTCAAATGTGTATGAAAAATCTAGAACTATTTTTCTTTCTCTCCGCATAGACTTTCTGAAACTAGGACCTCTAAAACTGAGAAGAAGCTTTTAAAACCCCCATAGAAATTGATCCTGTGATATTGCGCAAAGAGCTTAAAGGACATTTTGGAATTTTTAACACTATTTTCAATTAAATTATTATTACTCCAAGTATAAAAAATTTCACTTAGTTTTCTTTTTTAATTTAATTTAAAATCTCTTACAGAAATAATGATTTTTTAAATTAACTACTTTTAGTTAACCGTTACAGTTTCGTGACTTGTCAAACATATAAAATGTAGACTTTTTTTTACTATAGTAATTTTAACGGTCGAAAATGTTCAAATTTTTTTCTAACGAGTTTGGGATAAAATTTTTGTATTATTGCACATACAATTATCTTTAAAATGATATGTCACACTTATATTTTTAGATATCGTTTTATTAGTATATAGGAAAATTCTGCACTCCTTCCTAAAACACTCTCAACCCAAAAGTTGATAGACACCCCAAATTATTCAAGAACATGTTTCGGATATCCCTCCCGAGTATTTTAAGAACAAAAAAAAAAAAAAAGTCGTTGGCACATTTTATTAAATATCACGGTTTTTTGATTTTTTTTTAATAATAAGTTTTTTTTTTGCTTAAACTATTAAGTTTTTCCACTAAAAAAAAATTATAAAAGTTTTACATAATTTGTCCACCATTGTGGTTTATAATATATATTATAATAAAAATTGTTTTTTTTTTAAATAGTCCTTTAATAAACAGTATATCCTTAAGTTATTCTTACATAGATTAACGTATATACAAATATTTACCAAACTAAAAGAAAATCAATCAGCGAAATTCCAAACGTTAAAGAGATATTACAATTCAAAATCCAATTTTCGTGAAAATTTAGTGTAATATATTTCAAGATTTTAGTAAACCATAAATAATGAAGTTTAAACTCATCAATATTCTTATTGAACCACATTTTCTCAAGAAGACATTATTAGCTACATTCTTGAAACAAATCTAACTCCTGTAGTGAATATTATCAAAGATATTGAACCAGTTATAAACACTTTATATAATTTTATTTATTGATTTAAATTTTTTGGGCTAGATGCACATACTTTTACTATTTACTAATAATACGATATCTAAAAATATGTGAGTGACATATCATTTTAAAGATAACTAGTAAAAACCATAGCTAGCTGAAAATTTGTTTCTAAGAGGAAGATTAAATAAATTTACTTTTTTTTTGAAATTTTATATATTAAATTTATTTTAAATAATTTATGCATTATGTGAAAACATTTTAGAAGAAAAAACGAAATAGAAAAGACTTTTAATAAATTTTAAAATTCACTTTCTAGTTTGAATTGTATTAATCAATTTTACTTTAATTTATTGTAATCGTAGTTATATTTATCTTTATCAAATATGTTTTTTTTCATTTCACTTAAGAATGGTAATTTATTTTATGAAAGCAATAATTGAAACTCTTTTTACAAGCTTTTATTTAACTTCACTTCACTTCAACTTCACTGCCCGACATACTAACAAACGAACAAACAATCGTTTGTTAGTATGTCGGGCACAAAAATATCAAATTTGACATACTTCCTTATTTTCGATCGAGTTGAAACTTGGAACACATATAGTATTCGATGTGGCACATATAAAAATAAATTTTAAAGTTCGAATTTTGGCCGATAGGGGGCGCTAAAATTATTTTTAGACCGTGTGAGATCTGTTCTTTACCTAGAATGTTGAAATTTAGAATATGTATAGTTTTAGACACGGGGAAAAATATGGCAAACTCAGAACTTTTAATTTTGTCCGCTAGGGGGCGCATTTGCTATTAATGGACCCTCTAAAGTGCGTTCTTCATCTAAAAAATTGAAATTTAAAACATGTATAGTATTGGAAACGGGTAAAAATTTGGCAAACTTAGAACTTCCAAATTTCTTTTAATATAATAAATAAAACTGCTCATCCGATTTTCTTGAAAAAAAATTTACCACAGATGCGGTATGATTTGGAAGGAATGATAGGATATATATTTGGCGGGATTGGACAAATAGGCGTGGCACCTCCCATACAACCTAAACTTTCAATATGATATAACTCGGCAGTTTCACCAGCTACGAACATGAAAAAAAAAACTGAAATACAAAAAAAAAACATTAAAAGTAAAAACACAAAAGCAAAAGCACAAAACAAAAGCAAAAATACAAAAATAAAATCAATAACATAAAACTGAAAACCAAACTAAAGGAAAAACAAAAAAGGAAAGATAAAGAAAAACGAACTCACCACACTAAAACTCACCACACTAAAACTCACCACAATAAAATCCACCACATTAAAATTCATCACACTAAAATTCACCACACTAAAACTCTCCACAATAATATTCACCACAATAAAACTCACCACACTCAAACTGACCACACTCAAACTGACCACACTAAAACTCATCACACTAAAACTCACCACACTAAAACTCACCACACTAAAACTCACCACACCAAAATTCACCACACCTAAACTTACCACACCGAAACTCACCACATTAAAACTCACCACATTAAAACTCACCACATTAAAACTTATCCTGGGAATAACTCTACGGTGAAGAATTCTACGGGAAAGCGTTCTATGGAGAAGAATTTTACGTCTGTATAGTATTGAAGATTGAAATATGTCATATTTATTTATATGTTATATTTATTTACTTAAAGCTTTGATTTTCCATCGCTTGAGGACGTTAATTACGAAATTTTATATCGCAGTAACCACTGAACCGATCTCTGTAAAACTTGGTGCAGTAATTCTTTCGAGCACGCAAATTAATGCAGTTCAGAAAGTAGTTCTAAATTTCATCGAGAGGGGGCGTTAAAGGCACAATTTTATATCTCGGTAACCATTGAACCGATCTATGCAAAACTTCATTAAGTGACTCCTTCGGGACCCCAATTTAACATATCGTCGTTGTATAACGAAAAGTCACAAACTACATTTTTATGAATAAATTAAATTTCTAGTTTGTTGATTAATATTATAAAAAGTAATTGATGCATTTTTAAATATCAATTGATAGATTTACATTTTCTTATCATTTGGTTAAAAAAATTGATATCATCGATTAAAAATTAATAGAAATGTATATAAAGATTTTTGTAAATGAATATTTGGCATTTTGAAAATGTATTTGGTGACTTTTCGCGATGATATGCTAGTGTATAGTTCGAAATTATATCGATAGAGGGTGTTAAGGGCTAAAATTATAACTCGGTAACCGCTGAACCGATCTATGCAAAATAATAATTCTAATGACCATATAACGATTAAAAAAGTAGAAATAAAAAAACTAATAAAAAAAAACCTTTATAAAAATCAAGCTTTTATAAAAATCTGTACTAAAAAATTAAAAATAAATTTACTAAAAATATAAAATATATATAAAATATATATATATATATATATATATATATATATATATATATATATATATATATATATATATATATATATATATATATATATATAAATATATATATATATATATATATATATATATATATATATATATATATATAAATATAAATATATATAAAATATATATATAGGTATGTATATTTATAATGAATACATATTAATATATGAAATAAATTAAATTAAATCTTATTCAAATTATATTATTAAGAAATAAATTTTAAAATTTACTAAGATGTTTCCAAATACAAAAATAAAAGCGTGCGGCGAAAATATTAAAAATTACCAGCATATTACATTTGTAAATGTGTAGCTTAAATATGAATTGTAACTATCAAAGGAATACAATTATGATCATATTTATAAATATATATATATATATATATATATATATATATTTACTTCAATTTTCAAAACTATGTACTACTTTTATAAGTCGAGAGTTGTAGCATTTTTAAAGGTTTGCTTATTTGACAGGTGCAACAAACCTCTGTGAAATTACAACCCTTTATGGCAAGGAGATATATCGTCGGTGATACTGCAAAACCATCTAACTACATGTGAGAATTACGCCTAATTTTGTGTTATAATCGGGTTTTTAATGATATGTTGATCGGATAAATTACAAATTAGGCATACTTAATTTGTATGAATTAAGTGCAAAATTGAGATTGAAAATAGTTTTGTTTCTTCTGTAAAATTCTTTTTGTAAGAGGTATTCGAAAATGTAGATAGACGGTTTTGAAGTATCACCGACGATGTAACGTTAATCTACATCATTTAGCCAAATTCCATGAATTAAATTAAGTACATAAATAAATATTTCTAATTAAAAGTTAAGTTTTACCAGATTATTCTGAGGTAAAAACATAACACATGCCAAAAAAATATCATTGGGCTTCCGATATCAGCACTGCCTACAAAACTCATAGATACTTCCATAAAGATCCAAACCCCTTCTCCAAAATTATATTGAAAACTATTGCAAAGTTGAATTAAATTGCAAAGTTTATTAGTGCTAGATTTGGACCGTAATATTCAATAATTTTACCGCACGATTTTATTTTTATACCCTACACTAAGAGTGAAAGGGTATATTCAGTTTGGTACGCCGTTTGTAACACCCAGAAGGAAGCATCTCCGTTATGGAAAAGTATATATATTCTTGATCAGCATGACCTCTTGAGTCGATTTAGCGATGTCCGTCTGTCTGTCTGTCTGTCTGTTGAAATCCCTACTACTTTTAGAATTGAAGAGCTAGATAAATGAAACTTATAACTTAGATTACTAATATACCTACGCTGTAATTGGCGAGATCGGTCCATTGTGACCTATGATCCGACCACTTATGTTCAAATACCTCATATAAAATGTACATATAAAGATCAATTTTTATGTATACGTGCTTAGATAAACTTTTTTGGTCAAATATATGTTGACATCATGCTCAAATACATGATAATAATGTTTTCCGGCGAAAAGACTTGTGGTTCACCAAAAAAAAATCGAAATTCGGTACACCTACACCATATGTAAATATGGGTATCAAATGAATGGAAATTCTTCAGCGATTGAATGTTTGTAGTTATTTTCAGGATACGTATACCCTGGTGACCTATATATCACTTTGAATGGTAACACACATATGTGTAGGGTATTTATAGTCGGCTTAGACCGACTATAATTTTGATAATCCTAACTATCATAATTACACCTACTTTAAAATTTCCCATGTGATCTAACCTTCCCAACTGGTTGTGTTTGGAAACCTCTTAGTAAATTTTAAAATTTATTTCTTATAAACGTATATCTTAATAATATAATTTGAATAAGATTTAATTTAATTTATTTCATATATTAATATGTATTCATTATAAATATACATACCTACTATAAATATATTTTATATTTTTAGTAAATTTATTTTTAATTTTTTAGTACAGATTTTTATAAAAGCTTGATTTTTAAAAAGGTTTTTTTTATTAGTTTTTCCAGGTGACTTCTGTTTTTTTTTTTTTTGCAACTCTCTGATTGCTGTGTAAAACCAGCAACATCAACAAAAATGCCATGCGGCAGAGTTGTTGTTGCTCTTTTGTGTGCAAAGAGAGTGTGATGCACTGCACTAACCACAGTGAGCGCAGTTCTCTTTTTCATATGGTTATTGTAATTTAGTTTTTAGCTTTTTCTGGCGTTTCTAAAATTATAAAAACTAAGTATAGCACGCACTACATTAGATAATTAAGAATCGTTTGATACCAGTATCATTAAAATCTGTTCAGAAATACGGCCGGTTAGTGCAAGAGAAAAAACACGTTTTGTTTTATTTATATAGATTGTATGTGTAATAATACAAAAATATTAACCCTAAACTCGTTAGAATAAAATTTGAAAAATTTCGACCGTTAAAATTATTATAGTAAAAAAAGTCTATATTTTACGTTTTTGGCAAGCCATGAAACTGTAAAGGGAACTAATAACACAGTGCAGCAAAAGCCCACTTTTTTTTGGTGTCAGAGATTTGACAATTTGTTTATAGTCCTTGAGAAACCTGAAGAAATTTCACCAAAGAAACTTATGCCTATCATGTCAGGTTTACGAGATATATGACCATAAATGTCCTAAAGTGACCGCAATATTACCGTTGGTTTACTGAGAAAACTGTATTAGTTATGGATTTGTTGTCTGAGAACCAAATGTAGACACTATCCAAGGCTTCATATGTGTAGTACATATTAAATTTTAATCTCGTCCTTTTAATACCAATATTAATGATATTCAAAGGATCAATCTACATAATCGACTAATTTCATATTAAGGACTTGCAAATGTATCATATTGTCCATGGATAAAATATTCAGCATAAAAAAAACATAAAAAGTAGCCAAATATGTCAAAGCCGTACGAGCTATAATGTCTCTAATACTGAGCACTGCAAAGTAGTTTTTTTTTAATATACATTACACAGTGCGACTCTAAATTTAGTGACGGAGATTTGACAATTGTTTTTAGAATGCTTGAGTAACCTGACGAAATTTCACCAAATAAAGTTATGTCCCATCACGTCAGGTTTACGAGATATATGACCATAAAGGTCCTATAGTGACCGCAATATAACCGTTGGTTCATTGAGAAAACTGTACTAGTTATGGATGTGTTGTCTGAGAACCAAATGTAGACACTATCCAAGGCTTCATATGTGTAGTACATAATAAATTTCAATCTCGTCCTATTAATACCAATATTAATGATTTTCAAAGGATCAATATACATAATCGACTAATTTCATATTAAGGAGTGCAAATATATCATATTGTCCAAATATAAAAATTGTCAAATCTCCGTCACTAAATTTACTGTCGCACTGTGTAATGTATAATTTAAAAAAAAAACATTATTTCAGTAAGAAATAATAATAATTGGAGTAATAATAATTTCATTGAAAATAGTCGTTAATAGTTGAAAAATGTCCTTTAATCTCTTTGCGCAACATCACAGGATCACTATTTTTGGGAATTAAAAGCTTTTTCTTATTTTTCGAGGTTTTAGTTTCAGAAAGTCGACGCGGAGCAAAACATTTTAAGATTTTTGGTTTATGGAAAATATAATTTCATTATTTTCTTTTGTTGGAATTTTAAAAACAAAAGAAGACCACAATAATGGGAAATTGAAAAAAGGCGGCTACATCTCAAAAACTAGAGACAATAATACAAAAGTGATGCCGGAATCAGCGCTACATATTGATCCATTTGTTGCTGTATCTTTTACTGCACCATGTCAAAATTTGAATTTTGTTGGGTAGTGTAATAATTAATTTTGATTTTTATAAATATTTATCTAAAATAATAATAATAATTTTTGACTTTTGATAATATTTATCAAAAATATTTATTTTTGACTTTGATAAATATTTATCAAAAAAAAAATTTTTTGACTTTGATAAATATTAATAAAAAATAACACTGTTCTACAAATTAAGGGTTGTTGGTCTAATCTTTAATGAAACTTATCATTTCTGTTTGATTTTGGTCTCCTGATTCTTGCTGCGTACTCATAATTTTCCCTATACGTGGAGATTTTGCAATAAAAGGTCGTTTTTGGTACTTTAAATCGCAAGTTATCGCACGATTTCAATATGTTTCAGATGTAAACTTTATCACAACATAAATTATGAAATTTGCCCTAAGGATAATTGGCATTTGTGTTGTAGCAGTTCTATATTATTTAATGTCATTTTTGTTATTATGTTTCATTTAAATCTTTATGTAATTAAAATGTAGATGAGCTATTTAAAAAACAATAATTTTATTTATATTGCCACTACTGTAACGGCAAGAATCTTTGCTCAGTTGCACGCTGTGTTGCCAATTTTTTAAAGCAAAACCCACCGTTTTTATACATTTTTAAAATTTGTATACAGAATTCGTTAACAATAACAAATAACGTAAGAATATCACATTACTATAATAATGTATGGTTTTTTACTTGACAAACTGATTTGGCCATGAATATGTATTTCTTAACCCTTCTGGACAAATTGGGTCAAACCGACCCTTTTTCTGGAAAATAACAATTTTAGGTATTTAAAAATATTTTTATTGAGTGTACGTATTTTTTTATATAGTCATTTTTCTTTTAAGTAATTGAAGAAAATTAATTAAATAAAGACTGTTGGTTTTTCATCGAATTTTATTTGCATTTACATTTAACTAGGAACTAGGAATAATTAGAAATTTAAGGACAATATAACGAAATGCACTAAATCCTGAAATGGGTTGGGCCCGAATTCTTCTTTATACAATCGAACCGTTAGCAACTTCGGACCAAAAACCTACAAATACCTCTGTATTGCTGTTCAAAGAAAAGTTATGCAATATAAAAAGTATAATTTCAATTAAAAAAAAAATCGCGAAATTATAAAAACACTCTGTGTCGAAACTAAAAACACACCAAAAAACCCACTGTCCACCGTACAATTTTTTTTCGCGTTTTATTTTTTAAAACCCACCAAATTTGTTTCTTGAACAGTTGAATTGCTTTTTCTGTCCATTTCAATTTTCTTGTATCAATTTTCTACGGAATGATTTTTTTCTACAATAAGTGCATCGACTAGACGATTTTTCAATTGCTTCAGAAAAAATTGTTTTTTCCGTACATCTTCTTACAAATAAATATATCAGTCGGCGCTGCGGTTTGTGACAGCGCTAGATTTTGCGACTGCGCTGCATTTTTCGACTGCGCTGCATTTTGCGACTGGACTGCCGTTTGTGGTGGCATTACCGCCTGCGGCGGCGCTACCGTCTGCACTTGAGCTACACTATGTGCTAGTGCGATATTTTGAGCATTTGAAACCTGACCTTGAATTTTTAAAGGGACAGCCATCGAATTTTTGGACGTACTAGGACTATCTGTCTGTATGGCGTTCGTCGCAATTGTGCTTTCCGCACAACTGGACGCGTTTCGTGGACGCATTTTTTTTGAGATTTGGCAACTCTGTATTTCTCTCTTTGTGTTACGAGAAGAATATTGCTGTAAAGGCAAATTTCTTGGTTGAATTTAACTATCTGTTTGTGCACGAAAATACCAACTACACTTTCGGACTCTCCAAACTAGTTTTTTCACAAATAAAATATTCTCAAACACAACAACAACTATATAGGTAGAGAAGGAAACCACGATCGCAATGAGTTGATCGCAGTTTCAACAAGACGAATATGGGTAAATCACACAACAACAAAACCGTGAGTTTCAGCAATGGAAGCATCCAGCGTAACGGCGTCGACTGCACCACAAAACATAAAAAATGCTCTGCTTGGATCTGCGATGAGATTAATTCGACGATCTGCTACTGTCTGTATGTGATGAATGTTGCAGGTTTTTTAGTTGGGTAACCGGAGGTTATTTCGGGGGGTTTTAATTATAAAATAACTACTGTCTGTATGTGATGAATTTTGCAGGTTTTTTAGTTGGGTAACCGGAGGTTATTTCGGGGGGTTTTAATTATAAAATAACAATTTTTATTTGTAGTCCGGGTAAGACAGCTTGGGAGTCTATACCTGTCCTCAAATTTTGTTATTTTTTTTATAGAAAACTAGCCTCAACTAGTTGAGTCTAAGATTTTAATTTTGTATGTATTATAAATTTATCAAATAAAAAGATTCAGGAGATCAGTTTTAATGTAGGTCTTTATTCTACGACGTCTCGAAGATCAGTGATTTACAAAAATGGTTATGAAATGAGCATTGGTAAAATGTAACATAAATGAGTAATATTCATAATGCAAAAATATTGAGTAACATTAGAAAATAATTATGTCTTATGTTAGTGTAAAAGAATAAAATACACCGAAAAAATTACTGTTGTAAATTATACCACATTTATGTCTTCGTTTTGAAAAAACGCAGTTCTACTACATTTTTACCGTTTTTTAATACATTTGTATTAAGTTGTCTGGATTTTACTACATAATGTATTATAAATTCGTTTTCTACATATTGCAGAATATGTAGTATGTATTTGTTTTCTGTAGTTTTTATTTTTGAAATACGTGTACTACATAATACATAAAATGTATTATGCAATTATTTTGTGTATTATAGTTTAAAAATTAAATTATAAATTATTTACATATTATTATAAATTATTCTATAAAATATATTCTATAAATTTAATGTAATGTATATGGAAGACTTGTCAAAAAGCCACCAATTTGTTAAAGCTGTACACAAAAAAATACTGTTGCAAATTATATACATTTTATGTCTTTGTTTCGAAAAATATATTTCTACTACATTTTGTTGGTTTTTGAATATATTTGCTTTTATTTGTCTTATTTTTTACTACACCACGTATTGAAAATAACGCACAAACTGTATTGATGTTTTGTTTTTTGCTTTCATTTGAATTCGTGTGGGATCACTTGCGAACGAATTACGAAAGGTCGTCCCTCGTGCACGTATAAACGAATTTTTTGGTTTCATATTGCAGAAATTGGTTTTGTTGTTGTTTTTTTTTGCACACGATGGATGACTGCGAAAGAGGTATATAAATAAACCAAAAAATTCGTTTATACGTGCACGAGGGACGACCTTTCGTAATTCGTTCGCAAGTGATCCCACACGAATTCAAATGAAAGCAAAAAACAAAACATCAATACAGTTTGTGCGTTATTTTCAATACGTGGTGTAGTAAAAAATAAGACAAATAAAAGCAAATATATTCAAAAACCAACAAAATGTAGTAGAAATATATTTTTCGAAACAAAGACATAAAATGTATATAATTTGCAACAGTATTTTTTTTGTGTACAGCTTTAACAAATTGGTGGCTTTTTGACAAGTCTTCCATATACATTACATTAAATTTATAGAATATATTTTATAGAATAATTTATAATAATATGTAAATAATTTATAATTTAATTTTTAAACTATAATACACAAAATAATTGCATAATACATTTTATGTATTATGTAGTACACGTATTTCAAAAATAAAAACTACAGAAAACAAATACATACTACATATTCTGCAATATGTAGAAAACGAATTTATAATACATTATGTAGTAAAATCCAGACAACTTAATACAAATGTATTAAAAAACGGTAAAAATGTAGTAGAACTGCGTTTTTTCAAAACGAAGACATAAATGTGGTATAATGTACAACAGTAATTTTTTCGGTGTATTTTATTCTTTTACACTAACATAAGACATAATTATTTTCTAATGTTACTCAATATTTTTGCATTATGAACATTACTCATTTATGTAAAATTTTACCAATGCTCATTTCATAACCATTTTTGTAAATCACTGATCTTCGAGACGTCGTAGAATAAAGACCTACATTAAAACTGATCTCCTGAATCTTTTTATTTGATAAATTTATAATACATACAAAATTAAAATCTTAGACTCAAGTAGTTGAGGATAGTTTTCTATAAAAAAAATAACAAAATTTGAGGACAGGTATAGACTCCCAAGCTGTCTTACCCGGACTACAAATAAAAATTGTTATTTTATAATTAAAAACCCCCGAAATAACCTCCGGTTACCCAACTAAAAAACCTGCAACATTCATCACATACAGACAGTAGCAAAATTTCAGCAGATCGTCGAATTAATCTCATCGCAGATCCAAGCAGAGCATTTTTGGTGTTTTGTGGTGCAGTCGACGCCGTTACGCTGGATGCTTCCATTGCTGAAACTCACGGTTTTGTTGTTGTGTGATTTACCCATATTCGTCTTGTTGAAACTGCGATTGTTGAAACTCATTGCGATCGTTGTTTCCTTCTCTACCTATATAGTTGTTGTTGTGTTTGAGAATATTTTATTTGCGAAAAAACTAGTTTGGAGAGTCCGAAAGTGTAGTTGGTATTTTCGTGCACAAACAGATAGTTAAATTCAACCAAGAAATTTGCCTTTACAGCAATCTTCTTCTCGTAACACAAAGAGAGAAATACAGAGTTGCCAAATCTCAAAAAAAATGCGTCCACGAAACGCGTCCAGTTGTGCGGAAAGCACAATTACGACGAACGCCATACAGACAGATAGTCCTATTACGTCCAAAAATTCGATGGCTGTCCCTTTAAAAATTCAAGGTCAGGTTTCAAATGCTCAAAATATCGCACTAGCACATAGTGAAGCTCAAGTGCAGACGGTAGCGCCGCCGCAGGCGGTAATGCCGCCACAAACGGCAGTCCAGTCGCAAAATGCAGCGCAGTCGAAAAATGCAGCGCAGTCGCAAAATCCAGCGCTGTCACAAACCGCAGCGCCGACTGATACATTTATTTGTAAGAAGATGTACGGAAAAAACAATTTTTTCTGAAGCAATTGAAAAATCGTCTAGTCGATGCACTTATTGTAGACAAAAATCATTCCGTAGAAAATTGATACAAGAAAATTGAAATGGACAGAAAAAGCAATTCAACTGTTCAAGAAACAAATTTAAATTGTTACGGGTGTGGTGCAGCAGGATACTACCGCTCTATTTGCCCACACTGTAATACTAAAAAATAAAATAAACAGTCCAGCACTGGTCGATTTTAACGCTCTTCATATGACATTTGTTGGTCGAAACGTACCTACCGTTGACATTAATGTTAATGGATTAAACGGAGGCTTATTTTGATACTGCGGCCAGGACTAGTGTCGCTGGTTATTACTTGTTTCGAAAGTTAAAACAAAAAGAAGTAGAGTTTCAAAAAGTATTTGCAGAAATAATATTAGCTGATAGACTTGCCTGAAAAGAAACTGTTTATTCCACAATTTTGCACATCATCATTGGGAAAAGACTGAAACTAATTCGATTTATATGTTTGCCAAACGCTAAAGATAACCGAACTTTGCTCGGTATTGATTTTCTTGAGCAATGTGGAATCGTAATGGATATGTCACAAAGGACATGGTTCTTCAAAGACGAACCAAACAAACAATTTGAATTTAAAATGCATCAACCAAACATGATAAACAGTATAACACTAACAGAAACAAATATCAATGAACACAATGAAAAAGGAAAGCTAAATTCGAAAAATGTAAATGCGTTTATGTCATGGTTCGAAAAATTAAACTCTGAATGTGCTCAGACCCCTACACTTTTAGTTTCTGTATGTAACAATTATTCTCCTGAAGGAATAAATAAAACATTTGAGGAATCACTTCCAAAAAATGTTCAACCTTCAGTTGCCTCGGATCTGTTCCCACTAATGAAAAAACGTAAATCTGATGAAGATTTTAATAAAAATATGTTCGAACCTATTCGTCTTGATATTAAGTTACGTCCAAACTAAGGTCCTCATCTTAATTTAAAGAAAAGAAAAATATTAGAAAATGTTATTTTCAAAGAAAAAGACATATTTAAAGATATCACTGTCCCAATTCCGTTTACAGAGCATCACATTAATACTGGATCGCATGAACCTATTTCTTCAAATCCCTGCAGAATATCGCCGAAAATGAAAGAAAATTTAAAAATTGAAATTGAAGACATGCTTAATAAAGGAATAATTAAGGAAAAAGAGTCGCCATGGGCATTTCCAGTTGTATAAATACCTATAAAGGATGTAGCCATAAGATTATGTGTTGATTATCGCCGCCTGAATACAATTACAATTACGGATACATTTCCACTTCCGCGAATGGACGATTTATTGCATGCTGCCAAAACAACAGATGCAAATGCATAACTTTTGGTTATACTCCTGGACGACAGAATGTTGTAGCGGATATGCTATCTCGGCCACCATGTTCACTTGAAAACCACAATGAATTCGGCTGAGAATGTTTATCTATTCAAATTGATTTTCCTCGAAAAGGAGCAGAGAAGGTCAGAAAAGAGCAACTAGAGGAAACTGAAATAAAAATAATTATGAATTATTTTGAAAACAGTGACGAGAACGTGTGGTGATACACCAATTGCGGATATATAATGATCGATGGAGTTCTTTATCGATTTTGTTCAGAAGAAAATTCTGAAAATGGTCAACTCGTGGTACCAAAATCAATGCGCTCCATGATCTTCAAAAAATATCATGATGACCTTGTCCTTGATGTCACTATGGAATTGAAAGAATAATCAACAAAATAACCGCAAATTACTACTGGCCACGCATGAGATCCGATATAACAGAGCATGTAAAATCATGTAGTGAATGTAAGCGCTCCAAACTAACAAATATGAAACCAGCGGGCTTACTTCAAACCGTTTGCAGTAATAAACGTTTTGAAATAATTGCAGTTGATTTGTTTGGCCCGCAACCACGAACTGATAATGGTGATCAGTGGATACCGATCTTAGAAGACTTATGTAGTCGTTGGACGGAGCTGTTTGCAATGAAAGATGACACAGCTGAGAACTGTGCTGTACTTCTTCTCAACGAAGTTATTCTTCAATATGGAGTTCCTCGAAGGATTCATTCTGACAATGGTTGCCAGTTTATATCAGCAGTGAAGCAACAACTGACTTTTTGTCTTGGTATTGAACAAAGTTTTACACCAATCATTCACCCAGAATCCAACCCTGTAGAGAGGAAGATACAACTCTACAACTCTTAATTTGTGTAGGCAAAGATCACGCCAAATGGAATTTAAAACTGCCAGCCATTAGATTTGCAATATGCGGAAGCACAGGATTTTCCGCCTCATATAGAACTTTTGGGCGAGAACTAAGGACACCAACCAAAGTACACCATGACTTAAAAGCCATAGCTCACTCACTAAAATAAACTAAGGAGTCAGAAGAACAAATGCAAGACAAAAATAAAAAATATGTTGACGCAAAGAGAAGATAAAAAAATCAAATAGACATTGACGATCGAGTTGTGGTTGCAACGCGTGTGCATACTTGCCTCGGCAGGCAAATATGCATAAACAGAAAAGTTTTACACATCCGTCTTCAACGAATGCTTCTGATCGAATGAATTAACATTTTGAAAATTTGACATAAACATAAATGCGACACCCTACAGCAACTCCCTATCAAATTTAAATTTATAAATTTGTTTGGATGTGGATATTTCTTAAAAACGTATACTCTGATACGCATTCATTAGTATATTTAAAAAGAAATAATAGTTTGGCGCTACAGTCCTATTCAAAAATAACAATAAAAATTATATAAGCGCATGACGTTGTTGACGTTCGGGAATTCAAAAAACTAAATATAAAGTTCTTTTATGTTCCTCGATGACTAAAATTTGGAAAAAATTTCATCAAAATCGGAAAACAGCCGGAAGACATCTGACGTGGAATGACCAGTGTTGCCAAAGCAGCCATTTTTGGAATTTTTTTAGCCATTAAATTCTGAAAATACTTTAGCCGGAAATTTAGCCACTTTTTATTTTAGCCATTTTTGCTATTTTTTATTAGATTTTTATTTGCATGTGGCGAATATTAAAAAATACACAATTCATACTTAGTTAAATACCTTATTAAAACTTAATTAAAATATATATTTTTGGACAAACGAAAAAAATAGTAATATCGATTATTAACATAACAAATTGAAAAAAATACTGGTTCGGAGTATGTAAAAGTAAAAAGAGGTAAAAAATCGCTTTTAAAAAGTATTTTTTGTGAGTATTAAAATCCATTAATGAAAGAAACTTTGTTTCACACTAATTATACAAAAGGACAGAATATTTTGAGTAGAATGAACTGTGTCCTTTTTCGAACATGATATCATTGTAAAATGAGTAGTTTCAAAATGTCCCTTTTTTATTAAGTCAAAATGTGTTTACTGAAAATGCATAAAAAGATCAACATTTTAGGTTTCGATGTGGATCCCGAATAAATGATATTTGCATTAAAGTCCACAGAAAAAAAATTGTTCCTAAATGGAATAAACAAACGCCGTTATTTGAGACACCGTTCATAATATATAAGGAAAAAATTATTCTATTTATGAACTATTCTTCGTATATACGAATCGCACATTTTGAGCGAAATTGATATAATAAACGCGTTCATAATTGTTATGAATTGCGTTCATTAATGTATTCAAATTCAAATTCGCAGGTACTTAACATCGCCCAACAACAAACAGCAGCAATAGGCAGCAAGAGTAGATATAAAATAAAAATGTAACTATTTCAAAAAAAAAAATTAAAGTAATAAAATAAAATATTATTAAATAAAAAAAATAAAAAAATAGTTTATTTTTTATTTTTAAATAGATTAAAGTTCATAAATATCATGAATTTTTTCATGATATTTTGAACTTATTCGTTACGGTTTTATGAACGATTCATTAATGGGATGAATTTGGACATTGGTTGAGTAATAATGAAAAATTCATAAAATTAATGAACATATTCATAAATAGTATTAACTTTTTTTCTGTGTGGTTAACAAATGAATATTAAAGTTCTTCAGAAAACTTATACGGGATTATTTAAGTGCTCAATCCTCAAAATTATTCTAATATGGGACACTTAACCGAAGAGTTTCTAATCTGGAGTTTTGTAAATAACTCCAGATTGGCCGTTGGTTAATGGCAACACTGGGAATGATCCACGTGCATTTTTTTAGCGTACTTTAGGAATGTGTAGAACTTACCCATATATGCAAAAGTAGAATTTTGTAAATATACAGTGGTGGCCAAAATAATAAGAGTGCGACTTTGTTTAATCAATATGTAATTCAAAAAGACTTTTTTTGTTGATTATATTTTATTTTACCACTGCCATGTTTAACTGCCTTCATGATGTTTATGATGTTACTTTGGCTATGCAGGAGTTGGTCCAATTTATTGAATAAATAATAAGATGAACAAGGAATTGTGTCTTGTAAACGATGCGACAAAAAATATGGTTTTCAAATGGGCGTACCAGCTGGACAACGTTCTTAAACATTCGGCCGAGGTTGCAACTAGGTGATTTGAGCATAATAATGTGTCCATATTATTATAGCCTACGCAATTTCCCGACAGGAATACTATAGAAAAACTTGGGAAAAATACGATTAAAGTACGAAAACTGCAACCAAAAACCGTTTTATGGAAAGAAATTTAGAATTCATTGGACGCTATACCCAGAGAAACGTGTTGAAAGATGGTGGACTTAAAACCAGATGTGAGTCGCTTCTTAAGAATATATGGTATGCAACGAAGTATTGACATCTTATGGTAAATATTTGATAAACACAACTATACAAAATTATTTAATTTGATATAATTTCATATGTTGTAGGTACTATATTGAAACACTCTTATTTTCTTTCCAGCAAAAAACAACTTTTAAACATTTCAATATAATTTAGATACAAAACAAGAACTTCATTTAATGATTTGTATCTAGATTTAAAGAATTTTGATTAATTACATAAGAATGATTGTCATCATAATATTAATATTTACACCAACCTTTGTGCAATGTGTTCCAAACAAACCATTTTCAAAATGGTTTTTAATTCGGTTTCGGTAATACCCTTCCTTATCATGTCCTCTCGACTGTCAGGATATATAATCTGATCGCATAGACTGCCAATAGACATATATGGTCTCTGGGGTATATAGAACATACATGGCTTTCCTTCGACCGGGCGCGGTATATGGAGCTCGCCGGCATATATCGGCCACAAGCCACTCAGTATGCGGAATAAACTAGATTTACCACAACCATTGGGTCCAGTAATGAGCAAATGCATGCCTGGCTCAATGCAGAGTGTAAGACTGGGAACTACGACGTCACAATTAGGGGTAACCACGGGCACCGCATGTAGTGATATGGACATGTTGTTCGGATCATCGGTGTATATAATTTTTCCCTTGGCCACGGGTTTCCCATTTACAAATTCGATAATGCCGTTCATTTCGTTATTTTCAGCGACGGTCGTTTTGCTGTAAGTGCCTTGCGCTGTTTCTTCGAAGACCTCCAGCATGCCGGCGACGCGGTAAGTGTAACCGGCAAGCGCTACGATTTCTTTGTACGAAGACATTAAACGTTCGATCGCATCTGCAGCAGATATAAGCAAATTACGTGCTGTCGTCAAATACTGCGTACGTTCGCTGACACTAGTATCAGATGTGGATAGTTGGCCCAACTCTGTAAAAATTTAAAATTTGTATTATTCATGTACTGTTTCCAAGGCATAACAGCATAAGTCATTTTTCCTTATTTAATTTCCGTAACTTCACAGAGCTACTGGTGCTTAGTTATCTATCGTGTAAGCAAAACTTCGTAATTTACATGCATAGTTAAGAAGCAAAAACACCGGTTACGTAAGAAATATCTCGTTGAAGTTACGGGCATTAAAAGAATATTAAAAAGGTATCGGTATTAAAATATCCAATTGGAAATTAATCATATTATATTTGCAGTTATTTTAGAACTTTGCCATTATTTACTGAAATAATAATGTTTTGTTTTAACTGTTTCCAACAAACATAATTGTTAACATGTTCCTTATATTTGAAATCCCTTGGACATCCCATAAATTTATTCTATACGCGTCGTTGTTATTATTGGTCAATGAAGCTTAAATTTAATTTTTCAATTTTCTATCGCACCCCCTTCACCCCCTCTACTAAACTCTTAAAACACGACTTTTGCTGTCAAAAAACTACCTTTTTAAAATTCTGAATTTACATAAATTCCTGACATTTGAAAAGATAATTCCACTTTAATTTGGAGTAGTAAGAATTTTTCTTTTATTTTTTTTTCTTAACTTTGAAAATCATGTTTTTATACCCTACACTAAGAGTGAAAGGGTATATTCAGTTTGGTACGCCGTTTGTAACACCCAGAAGGAAGCATCTCCGGTATGGAAAAGTATATATATTCTTGATCAGCATGACCTCCTGAGTCGATTTAGCGATGTCCGTCTGTCCGTCTGTCTGTCTGTTGAAATCCCTACTACTTTTAAAATTGAGGAGCTAGATAAATGAAACTTATAACTTAGATTACTAATATACCTACGCTGTATGTGCGAAAAAATTGATCACAATGGACCGAGATCGGTCCATTGTGACCTATGATCCGACCACTTATGTTCAAATACCTCATATGAAATGTACATATAAAGATCAATTTTTATGTATACGTGCTTAGGTAAACTTTTTTGGTCAAATATATATTGATATCATGCTCAAATACATGATAATAATGTTTTCCGGCGAAAAGACTTGTGGTTCACAAAAAAAAATCGAAATTCGGTACACCTACCCATTTGTAAATATGGGTATCAAATGAATGGAAATTCTTCAGAGATTGAATGTTTGTAGTTATTTTCAGGATTCGTATACCCTGGTGACCTATATATCACTTTGAATGGTAACGACACATATGTGTAGGGTATTTATAGTCGGCTTAGACCGACTATAATTTTGATAATCCTAACTATCATAATTACACCTACTTTAAAATTTCTCATGTGGTTTAGTTTATAAATCGCCATAATATTGGATTGGTTTGAGATACATAAATAAACATTGGTATATACTCATTAAGGATGTCAATCCCGGGATCCCGGGATTTGAGTCAAATCAGTCCATAAAAACTCATCCCGGGATCATCGTTAAATCCCGGGATTTTCGGGACTACAAAAAACGCTAGTAGATCAATTTTTAATAGTTTATTCAAAAATCTTTCAATATTTTTATACACATTTCGTGAAAAAGTAAATCTAACATTTAATGGACTAAAATCTTAAAACACTGACGTCTATAATAATGAATTACATGCTTTTTGACTTTTAACAAATTCACAATTATTAAAAATTACGTCACTTTCGACTAATAACACTGTTCGGCAAAATTAGCACTTTTGTTCCTCCCTGTCTTTATTCATATCATTTCAACATAATTTTAATGTGCTGATTCGAACTGCATTTTTAGTTTTTTCCCTGCAATTTATTATTTTTGATTTTTTCACTGCATTTAAAAAATAAAAAAATATATATAAAAAGACTGAACAGTCATTGAATAAAAATTTAAATAGTTATTGTCCATGAACAAGTCAACTTGAATGGCGTTTAAGATTTGGTTGCAATAGCCGGTTAAAGTTTAAAAATTGAGAAAAAAGTAATTTGTGAAATCACAGGAAAATCATATTTAATAAAAAATATTTTATTTTTATTTAAAAATATAAAAATTACTATATATTCTACACATTTCGACAATTGTATTACTTTTCGGTGCCTTTTTGATTTTTGAAATAAATAAAATTTTGATTGAATTTCAACTTATAAAAATAATTCACTTTTTATTTTGAAAAATATTAATTATAGCAGTATTTTACTGTTATTTCGAAATATATAATAACAATTATTAAGTACTAGGGTTTGTAAACATACTATTTCTCATGTTCTAGAATAATGCGAACTGTGTTGGTAATTTTTGTACTAAAACATTAAAATATCAATTAATTTCAATTGTTATTTCAATCGTTCTTTTTAAATAACATAATTTAAAATCTTATAATAATGCATCGACCATATATTTCATTCACATCATCAATATATTCTGTTGTAATATCTCCAGAATAAAAATTCTATAGAAATATGTTAATAAATATACATGGGCAAAAACAGATTTTTTAGAATAATATTACATTAATTTCGTTTTGTGCCGATATACTCTGATATTATAGCATGTGAATTCCGTTCGCGTGAATCAATTATTGCAAAGGGGCGCACAAGTTATGGCGGTTTTAAGGTGAAAATTAAAAAAAAAATCTTAATACCACCGTTTTCACTTAATTTCGGAAAAAATTGTTTATATTTATAAAGCGTATGAAGATTTACAAATATAAGTTAAAATATATAATTAATTTCTAATACTTGCAGATTTACACTAAAAACATTTTTTTTTTACTAAAACTTGTTCGCTGTTTTAAGGACACATACGATTGAAATTATTTTAAATTATATATTAATTAGTCATTAAAGACAATTTAAAATAACGCATAAACAGAAATATGTTGATATCTCTATTGGTTTAGCAATACCAATTCATAGAGATAACATTTTATATAATGAAGTTTTTTGTGATTATGAAAATGTAAGTACGCACCGTAAAATCTAGAAATTTCAAAAAATTTTAATGCGCATAATTTTTTGATCAAACTTACGATTGTTGAATATTTTGACCTTTTTTCGTGCAGAACTGTGGATGTGCCTCAATGAGTCCATAAAATTTTTGCATTTCAATATTTTTATATGCGCCACTGATTTTGTAATAGCAATTAATAAAAAAACTCAGTTCACGCAATAAACTAGATTATTTCAAATAATACTGCTGTTTTGAACAAATTCACGCTCATTTTTTTCGACATTTGTAGTGATCGTACTCTGTTGATCTTGATGGCACATTAATGAGATATGGTCATACGGTGCAAATTTATAACAGCTTTCAACTAATATTTTCAAATTAAAATTTCATTGAGGGGCGTACGTGCCCTGGCCAAAAAACTCTGACATATTGAAAATGGGGAAAAAATGGTTTCAATTTTGCACCATATATCAATTTATAAAATTATGCTATTCAAATTATACATATACCAAAATAAACTCCCACGTGTACCGAGCACCTCTTTCTCAGCAAATGTGATCCTAAAGTAAAAAACTGCAAGTACAAGTGACAGCCTCAATGAATGCATAATTGCTCCAACAATCTCTGAACCAGACGATTCAGCTTTGTATTTGGTACAGTTATAGTACAACGTTACAGTACAGCGTAGGCAAGGAAATCGCGAAGGCTGTTGTAAAAAAATGCCGAATTCTGTTTGAAAACCGAAGCACTTATTTTTTTAGTTGTGGTTTTTTGATTATAAATCTGTGTCGTTTTTTTACAATATAAAAAATCATGTAAAATTAAATTATATACTGCACTATTCAATTACTGTATTTTTTTTTACTATTTTAATACTATTTGTACTTTTTGTTACACAATTTGTATATTTATTTAATTTACAAAGTACAAAATTATTGCCGATACGAACACGTTTTCTCAACGAATAACAAAAGACACGTAGGCAGAAAATGGCATTCATCGAGTGTCAACTTCGAATACAAAAAGAATGTTGCAAGAATACTTTTAATAATAATCTAATTTCATTTTTTTTTGTTTTCAAACATCAATATGTTTAAAATGACCAATACATACTTCGAACTACGACAAAGGAGACATAGATAGAAAATGCTGCGCAACGTTGCCAACTTCGTCTGTCGATAACTAAACGAATGAAGAATAGCGTTGGGAACGTACGTTGTAATTAGATTTGAATAGCATATTCTGTTAGTTTTGGAACATAGTTATAACCAAGTAAACTGCCAAGAATTAGTATATTCAAATAAAATAAAAATTTTATGTTTGTATTGTAACATATTTATGGTAAGTTTGACAGATTCTGCAGGGAAATACATAAAATATTTACACATATTAGTAATATGTTATTACAATCTGAACAATAATAAATTCAATTTCGAATACAATTGAATTACACTTCATTCGTAATACATGTATGGTCATTTCGAATTATTTTTTAATTACTTTCAAACATATTCAAACAAATCTTTTCTATCCGTGTACCCTTTTTAGAAAAAGGGCATATTTTTAAACGTCAATTAGAAAAAGACTTTTTATATTGTAAGCGAAAAAAAATACAGTTGCTGTATTATTTTGATATGGTTCAGCAAAATGAGCCCTTTTGTTCCTTCCTCGGATTCGAATTTATCTAATATAGGATCCGATTCGAATTCGAAGTTTGGATTTATGGCATCACAGGTTCCGTCGGAACGGATATTTTGACAGAGTTTTGACACTTTTTCTACAAATGCATTGTTGTGTCGGAATGTAATTTTTTTGTGTGAAAAAATCTTTTGTTTTGCATTAATTAATGAATTTTTGCTGTAATTTATGCCCATGTGATATAAATACAAATGCCGCAGAATGCTTTAAGTTTATGCTTTAAGTCCGATGTGCTGGAGACGTCCGCAAGCTACCTACTTATACAACAAGTGGTAGCTGACCAAATATCTGAACTTCACGAATTAACAAGAAACTACTGTACATATTGCAAATAAAAAAAGTATTTTTATGTTAAAGAATAAAATAAATTCATTATACCCTACACCTATGAGGTACAGGGTATATTAACTTTGTGCATATATTGTAACGCCCCTTAGGAGGCGTGTCCGGTATGGAAAAGTATATATGTCCGTCTTGCTGTCCGAATACAGAATAACTTGAGAAATACTGATCAGAATGCGATGAAATTTCGTCTCAATGTATTTTAGCCAAAAGTAGGAACTAAGTTTGAAAATGAGCCAAATCGGTCAACAGACACGCCCACCTCCCATACAAGTCACTTTTATGTAACTCTTTCGGAACTAATAACTCGAAAAGTATTCAAGGTATAGTTATAAAATTTAAAAAGTATTATTAGAATTCACCTAAAAATATGTGGTCCAAAAATGGGCGTCATACGCCCATTTTTTTTTTTCATTATTTCCCAGGTTTTCATAGTGGAAATTTGATCCGTAAATTATTAAAATCAATTCTATGAAATATTAGCCTTTCAAAATTTTAAATATAGGCGTGGTCCGCCCAATTATATTTAAAAAAAAAAAAAAATTTTCAGTTTTTTTATACTTTTATATACATTTTTTAATTTATGGGGATATAAGACGTAAATTTCTGATATGTGAATAACATTCTGAGGGTGGGGAGGTTCAGCATAATTAAAAACTTTAAAATTAAGGTATGCAATTAAATATCCCACATTAATATCCCCACCTAAGGTGTAGGGTATTCCATAGTCGGGCCCGACCGACTATAAAAATCCGCCCCATGTGACCGAACTTACCCATGTGACCTAACTTTCTCAACTTGTTTCACTTGTGTTTGGTTTAACAAAAATATAAAAATTAGAAAATGTTTATTTGTTAAATTTATTTGTCCACTGCGCGACTGTCTCTTGCTCAATCTGTGGCGCACGGCATGCGCGTTGACTTGCCGCTATGTCGTTCCAAATTTTCAAAGTACTGGATGAGACACAGCGCCCGCGTTGAACTCTGCTGCAACCCTATCGCTGGCGATACTCGTCGACATGATGTGGCGTTCATGTGGCGAGGATGAGGTGACGCTTTATTACAACATCAACGCGCTGCCCTTTTGTCTGCTGGAACACAAGTTGATCAAGTCCATGCTGGGCTTCAACGCCTGTGAGATAGCGCATTCGTGTCGCTCGTTTCCACATTTTCAGCATGCGCTGGAGCTGGTTCTGCACGTGATGCCCGAGGCAAACAGTCCAGCCAACCCACACTGCAGCTCAGCACACTTTTTATGAGATTTCGCTCTGGCCATATATTTTACTCTAGCCGGCAATCCGAATAATCTCTTGCAGCAGTGTCCGGTATATCCATCCGCATCGCGCGAGAATTGCAAGTGGGAACTGGCCAAAGATCCGATACTCTTCCATAGGCCTATCTATTCAATTCAATGAATCGCCGACATCAATATTTGCAGACAAATTAAACAATTTTCTTCAAAATATTTAATTTTTAACAATTTGTTGCAACCAACAAAACTTTTGTTGGTAAATTTTCACTGATTTGACATAAACAGCTGGTTTCGAATTTTCGAAGTTACATTTTTGTATTGGCAACGCGGAATTCCAATCCGCACGGAACTCATGATTGTTAAAAATTCGTATTCGTAGCGGGGATTCGGATTTTTGCTACGACGGGCCTCTCGATTGCCCTGTACATAACTATGATGTGCTGACTCGAACTGCGTTTTTAGTTTGTCCCTATACGTAATGTTTTTAAGAAAAATTTAATTTATGTTCTTTGCATTTTTCACTGCATTTTACAAAAAAAACTTTTGTTATGAAAAGAATGAAATAAAAACAGTTATTGTCCATGAACAAATCAAGGAATGTTATGCAGGTTTTCATCTTTTTTATGAAACGTTAATTATAAAAAAAAACTTTTTAAAAATCAAGCTTTTATAAAAATCTGTACTAAAAAATTAAAAATAAATTTACTAAAAATATAAAATATATTTATAGTAGGTATGTATATTTATAATGAATACATATTAATATATGAAATAAATTAAATTAAATCTTATTCAAATTATATTATTAAGATATACGTCTATAAGAAATAAATTTTAAAATTTACTAAGAGGTTTCCAAATACAAAAATAAAAGCGTGCGGCAAAATTATTGAATATTACAGTCCAACTCTAGCACTAATAAACTTTGCAATTTAATTCAACTTTGCAATAGTTTTCAATATAATTTTGGAGAAGGGGTAGATCTGTATGGAAGTATCTATGAGTTTTGTAGGCAGTGCTGATATCAGAAGCCCAATGATATATTTTTGGCATGTGTTATGTTTTTACCTCAGAATAATCTGGTAAAACTTAACTTTTAATTAGAAATATTTATTTATGTACTTAATTTAATTCATGGAATTTGGCTAAATGATGTAGATTAACGTTATATCGTCGGTGATACTTCAAAACCGTCTATCTACATTTTCGAATACCTCTTACAAAAAGAATTTTACAGAAGAAACAAAACTATTTTCAATCTCAATTTTGCACTTAATTCATACAAATTAAGTATGCCTAATTTGTAATTTATCCGATCAACATATCATTAAAAACCCGATTATAACACAAAATTAGGCGTAATTCTCACATGCAGTTAGACGGTTTTGCAGTATCACCGACGATATATCTCCTTGCCATAAAGGGTTGTAATTTCACAGAGGTTTGGGGCACCTGTCAAATAAGCAAACCTTTAAAAATGCTACAACTCTCGACTTATAAAAGTAGTACATAGTTTTGAAAATTGAAGTAAAAGCTCATATTTTATATTATAATGGTCATGTAGAATCTGGGTGTAACTGGACAACGGG
Source organism: Dryomyza anilis (assembly GCA_951804985.1). Classification (NCBI taxonomy): domain Eukaryota; kingdom Metazoa; phylum Arthropoda; class Insecta; order Diptera; family Dryomyzidae; genus Dryomyza; species Dryomyza anilis. The sequence continues at coordinate 60,234,913 of OX638135.1, forward strand.
ACGTGATATATCCTATACAATCTTGACTTATGCTGTGAAGGGTTATAGTTGCGAGATTTAAAGTATACAGAGTTGTTGGGTTGATACATATATATATATATATATATATATATATATATTTATAAATATGATCATAATTGTATTCCTTTGATAGTTAAAATTCATATTTAAGCTACACATTTACAAATGTAATATGCTGGTAATTTTTAATATTTTCGCCGCACGCTTTTATTTTTGTATTTGGAAACCTCTTAGTAAATTTTAAAATTTATTTCTTATAAACGTATATCTTAATAATATAATTTGAATAAGATTTAATTTAATTTATTTCATATATTAATATGTATTCATTATAAATATACATACCTACTATAAATATATTTTATATTTTTAGTAAATTTATTTTCCTCTAGCGATGGAAAATCAAAGCTCTAAGTAAATAAATATAACATATAAATAAATATGACATATTTCAGTCTTCAATACTATACAGACGTAAAATTCTTCTCCATAGAACGCTTTCCCGTAGAATTCTTCATGAGCCTTACCCAAGTAGGAATTCCCATGCTCTACACAGAAAATAAACTGGTTCATAATATTAACGAATCCTGTTCATAGAGGCATATTCATACGTTTTAATGCAAGATACATTGTGACAATGTACATTGTCTTGTAACTTGTTTTTGAATTTAATGATCAATTCATTTTCAGTAAGAATCTGCGTTCATAATACGCACAAATAAATTTAAATAATTTTTTATACTTCAATGAATTATATTCATTTAAATACTGCTGTTGACATTTTGTATGTTCGTTTTTCGTGTTGTTTTCTAGTAACGTTAGCTTCGCTCTGCTACTACAAAAAACATTTAGTTAATTCGCGCAAAGCTGCTACATATGTAAAAAGTAATTGCGAAATAAATTGAAATGAAGTGCGAAATTGCATTTAATTTGTATTATACTATTATAATGAATGTATATATTAATTAAATTTAACTTTCGTAATTCATTTTGTGTTTATGATCTCTTTCATTAGAGTATGTATTCGATTCATTGCGTCAATGAACTCTCGCATTCAATATAGCTAATGAAATATTCATTGTGAATATGAATATTTGTCATTCTGTTTAATGATCCGTACATTGTAATTCAATGAATTTGTACATTGAAGTATTACCGGAGTTTCGTTCTGACAATGCACATTGGACCAATTTTAGCGAAATATACTTTGTGATAATGTACGTTTTCATTGTAAATATGTACTTTTTTGGTTCATTGTAACAAAAGTGCACAGGCTTGTTACAAGCTTGACTACCATGACTAAGTAAATATGTCGGTATAGACACGAGCCTGACATATTTGTCGCTACGGACTTCACAGATGCCTTGATAGTCTGGCACAATTGTGTCTCACAGTCTCCACACAGGCCTCAGTATCTCAAGCTAGACACAAGTCAATCCAACACGCTGCAAAATGAAATGCTCTCCCAATTTTGCAGGCATTACCTGTATCTTTAGAGCTTTGTGGAAACAAAAGTATTATTGCATTGCCAACCATTATTATAATAAACATTTTTTTTTTGTTTTCGTTTAAACATATTTATGTTCAGAATAAATAATTTTTGGCGTTATTGCAAACATATTTATGTTTGAATGTAAAAAACATTTTTTTACATGTAAACATATTGATGTTTACATTTTATATTGCTATTTATACAATATTAATTTTTTCGCTTTTTTTAAATTACATTTTATTTTTATTTATACTAATAAATTATAAACTTAAGCTATTTTTTTTTTATTTCACATCTTTTTTTCCCTCTATTGTTCCTATTTTGAGCTCATTGAATTACGGATTAATTGGATATTTCACAAACAGCGATTGTCGGTACTTAAACAAATTCATCCACCAAAAAGAACATTTGAACTGTATGAAAAGTATTAATGTGAGTGTTACTGAGTGCTAAAAGTAGGCAGCGTTGTTATTTAATTGTGATTTAGTAATGAAAAACATACATATAATTAAAGCGTTGTCATACTAATTCTATTATTTTTAAATTCGTTGTCACCCACGAATAACCAAATACATATAATTCAAAGAACCTTTTTTGACGTTGGCTGTGTTAAATAGCAGAAATTACAAACATACATATAGTAATATCTGATGAAATATATCTGTTTCTACAGACACATTAATAAATTGTATTCATATTTCGAATTACGTTATAATTACATTCAAGCATATTCAAACAAATCTTTTCTATCCGTCACTTGTCACTCCTAGTCTTATACAGGTCTTAATATATCAGGAGAAACACATGCCTGGCACAATCGTCACTCACAGACCCATATTTAAAGGGCATCATACTATGATCCTCAATGACCATATCGTCAAACTTAATACTATCCTCAGTGACAGTATTTTAATTTCATACAACTATACTGTGGTCCGCACTGACCAAAAAACGAATTCTCCCATTCTCAGTTGACCATATTATGATTCCACACAACCATACTTTAGTTATTAGAGGCCATATTAAAATTTCGTACCAACATACTATGGTTGCAGTGACCATATTATGATTCCACACAACCATACTGTGACCATATCCAGATTTTACTCATTCATACTATGGTTGTGAGTGACTCCACAAAACCATACTATGGTACTCAGTGACCGTATCGCGATTTCATACAACCATACGTGACCAGTTATCATATTATGATTAGGATCATATTGCTATATTATGAATATGATCTGGTTATTATACTATGATTATCCCTGAATTCCTGAAAAAGCGGATTGAAAAGGAATTATAAATAAGACTCATCTTTAATTAATCAATATTTTATTTAATTTTTATACCCTACACTAAGAGTGAAAGGGTATATTCAGTTTGGTACACCGTTTGTTACACCCAGAAGGAAGCATCTCCGGTATGGAAAAGTATATATATTCTTGATCAGCATGACCACCTGAGTCGATTTAGCGAAGTCCGTCTGTCCGTCCGTCTGTCTGTCCGTCTGTCTGTCTGTCTGTTGAAATCCATACTACTTTTAAAATTGAAGAGCTAGATAAATGAAACTTATCTTTGGCGAGATCGGTCCATTGTGACCTATGATCCGACCACTTATGTTCAAATACCTCATATAAAATGTACATATAAAGATCAATTTTTATGTATACGTGCTTAGGTAAACTTTTTTGGTCAAATATATATTGACATCATGCTCAAATACATGATAATAATGTTTTCCGGCGAAAAGACTTGTGGTTCACAAAAAAAATCGAAATTCGGTACACCTACCCATGTGTAAATATGGGTAACAAATGAATGGAAATTCTTCAGCGATTGAATGTTTGTAGTTATTTTCAGGATTCGTATACCCTGGTGACCTATATATCACTTTGAATGGTAACCACACATATGTGTAGGGTATTTATAGTCGGCTTAGACCGACTATAATTTTGATAATCCTAACTATCATAATTACACCTACTTTAAAATTTCCCATGTGATCTAACCTTCCCAACTGTTTTTTTTTATATATGTATAAATTTTAATTGAAGACACAATTAATGGCAGCAATTTGACATATCCTACAGTGTTGCCAACTCTTCAAAAGCAAAACGCACCAAATCTAGGCAAGAAACCCGTTTTCTAAGCAAAACCCACCGTTTTTATACATTTTTAAAATTTGTATACATGATTTGACCACAATAAATATTAATGTAAAAATATAACATTAATATAATAATGTACTTTAATATACTTGACAAACTTGATCTGGTCATGAATATGTATTTCTTTACCCTTCTGCACAAATTGGGTCAAAATGACACATTTTTCTGGAAAACAACATATATAGGTATTTAAAACTGTTTTTACTGAGTGAATAAAATATGTATTTTTTGTTATTTTAAAAATTAATTTTTCTTTCAAATAATTAAATAAAAAACAGATGGTTTTAAATCGTTATTTGCATTTACATATAACTAGGAAAATAATTTAACAATTAAAAAATTAAGGACAACAAAATTATTCAGACAAAACTAAGCCCTGTCTACCATGTCTCGGAGCACTTACAAATTTCGAATATTTCTCAAACTCAATCCGAGCAAAAAATGCGATATCATTGTGGCATCAGCTCTAGGTTTTTCTGTTTCTCGATTATTCTTCATTTAATTCGAACATATCGTTATTTGAACATATCGTCATAAAAGTTAACAACTACATTTTAGACCTACATTGACATACATTAATGAGAACATGGTATTTAAATGTTATTTTAACTTTTACAATTTATAAAAAAAGATTTTGTATGCATATTGTAGAAAATGCTTTTCTATTTATATTTAAATACCAAGTTACATATTTAGACGGAAACATAACGAAATGCACTAAATCCTGAAATGGATTAGGCCCGAATCCGTCTTTATACAATCAAACCGTTCGCAACTTCGGTCCAAAAAACTACAGTCACCTCTGTGTTGCTGTTCAAAGAAAAATTATACAATATAAAAAGTATAATTTCATTTAAATTTAATTTAAAAAAAAAACAATTATAGTAACACACTGTCTTGAAACTAAAAACCCACAGTCCACCGTACAATTGTTATCCCGTATTATTTTTCAAAACTCACCACATTTAACGGGAAACCCACCAAGTTGGCATCACTGATAGCCTAACATGATTGCTACATAATGAGACAAGCATTATCTGCAACCATAGTATGCTCTAACAGTGAACGTTTTATTATGCACACTTTCATAAGAGTTCACGTATGAGTTTTATCATACTCAGTACAGTCTCACACAGAAGCTTCGTACTAGAACTTGTTCATGTTGATGGAGTTGAAAACGCGAGTATACGACTGAAGTATGCTCACTGAAAGTTGTTATGCGAATTATAATTTTTTACAACCCAGTACTTAATGTAATTTATTGATTTTTTAAACTATTGTGTCTGCATATTAATAAAATTCAAATTAACGCGTAAACTTTCGGATATGTATTTATTTTTAATAATAATATAATTTTATACATGAAAACAATTCGTCACGACCACAATAAAAAAAAATCGACTGTTCGCCGCCATAGTAAGTTGAAGTGAGTAAGAGAGAGAAAAAAATGCCATTAAGTGAGAATTATATTGTTGTAAATAATAAATTACTATATTATGATCAGTAAATATCATAGTACACAGAAAAAATTGTAAATGGAATGAACGACGTTAATTAAGACACCGTTCATAAAATATATTGAAAAAATCATTCTGTTTATGAACTATTTTTCTTATATACGAATCGCAATTTGAGCGAAATTGATATAATAAACGCGTTCATAATTGATATGAATTGCGTTCATTAATATATTCAAATTCATATTTTGACGCAAAGCGGCGCAGCCTCCACGTCACGTGTAATTCGGCCGAGCATTAGGGCATAGAAAATACAACACGAAGTAGGTAGGTATTTGAGGATTTGTGTATAATCGTATGTGTGTTGCAGCGATTTTGAGCATTCTATAAATAGATATTTTTATATACTGACTCGTCATGCCGCATGACGCGCAGTGATTATTTTGACTACTCGTCGCGACGCATCCATAGTCGATGATTGTAGATACAGTTCTTAGATTTTATTATTCCTATGTCATTTCGTACAAATAGACCGAATCGTTTCCTTTGTTGTCTACAACTTCAAAGAAACGTGCGCCGCAGGAACTTAACATCACGCAACAACAAACAGCAGCAACAGCAAAAGTAGATATAAAATAAAATGTAAGTAGTTAAAAAAATAAATAAATTAAAATAATAAAATTAAACAAGTAATAAAATACAAAAAAAAAAATACAAGAAATTTAAATAGTTTAAAGTTCATAAATATCATGAATTTTTTCATAAATATTATGAAAGCGTTCATCAATATTATAAACTTTTTCATTGCGGTTTTATGAACGATTCAAAAATTCAATGAATTTGGTCATTGGTTGAGTAATAATGAAAAATTCATAAAATTGATGAACAAATTCATAAATAGTATGAACTTTTATTTTCTGTGTATGATTGGTATTGACTATATTTTTTTCGTGGCAGTCTTTATCGAAATCATAACATGGTTCTTATCAACCATATTTTGGTTTCTCAAAAAGACAATCATATTATAATAAATTTTTTACTACAAAATGATTATAGCGACCTTATTATTGTTGAAATAAAATTGAAAATACTATACTTTGATTGTGACAATCAACTATGATTGTAAAGAGCATAGCATGGTTGTCGCAATCATGTCGTAATCATATTATTTCTCTGCGTGTAGGCACAGGACTGGCATATTTGTCATTTCCAGATTTCAAACAGGCCTTGTTAGTTTATGTTGGACACAAGCCTGGCACAATATTCACTCTCGGGCTCTACACAGGCCTCAGTACACCATGATTGACACAAGGCCTACACAATATTGAGCCACATATAAAAATTTCAGAATTATCTAAGCTGCCATATGCTGAAGTAAATTTAAAATTCCGTCTCGACAACTTTTCGTCCCATGTCTAGTAATGCGACTTTGACTTTAGTAGATTACATTTTTTATGGTGCCTTTTTATACCCTACATTAAGAGTGAAAGGGTATATTCAGTTTGGTACGCCGTTTGTAACACCCAGAAGGAAGCATCTCCGGTATGGAAAAGTATATATATTCTTGATCAGTATGACCTCCTGAGTCGATTTAGCGATGTCCGTCTGTCTGTCTGTTGAAATCCCTACTACTTAAACAATTAAAGAGTTAGATAAATGAAACTTATAATTTGGATTACTTATATACCTACGCTGTATGTGGCGAGATCGGTCCATTGTGATCTGTGATCTGACCATTTATATTCAAAAATACCTCTTATTAAATTTAAATCTACAGATCAATTTTACTGTATACGTGCTTAGGTAAACTGGTCAAATATATATTGAAATCATGCTCAAATACATTAAAATAATGTTTTCCGCCGATAGGACTTGTGGTTCCAAAAAAAAATCGAAATTCGGTACACCTACCCACACCTATGGGTATCAAATGAATGGAAATTCTTCAGCGATTGAAAGTTTGTAATTATTTTCAGAATTCGTATACCCTGGTGACCAATATACCACTTTGAATGGTAACCACACATATGTGAAAGTTATTTATAGTCGGCTTAAACCGACTATTATTTTGATAATCCTAACTATCATAATAACACCAAATTTAAAATTTCCCATGTAATCTAACCTTCCCAACTGGTTTTGTGTCGTTTCGCATGTTTAAGAACACTTAAGTAATAGAAAAAAAAATAGATTTGTCAAATTTTAAAACGTCAAAAAATAAATTTGATAAACTAAACGCTTAGGAGTTGTCTTAACAAAAAGTCTGCAAATTAACGAAGTATTACTGTTAAATTTGTTGTTAACCAATAACATATTTATTTACAAACAGACTCGACTCACAAGTATAATGACATGAAGAATGCAATGCCCATGACAAATTATGCCCAATAGCATTAGCTTCATGCGTATTACATGAATTGACGTAAGTCTCGGGCATTGGCATTTTTTCAAGTCTGAGCACAACCCTTGATACAAGCCTGGAGATCAAGCCTTGGTCCCAGTCATCCCACTCTTGACACAGTCTTGAAACGAGCCTGGATAACAGTTACTATTATACAGAAGCTTGGTCTAGCCCGCCGAAAATCAGAATTTAAAGTTTGTTGCAGAAATTTTAAAAATATGTCATTTTATTGATAATTTATGAGAACCTAGAGAACAAACAACAAATGATACACCCTAGTGAAAAAACCTTCTGTAGGCTTACTTAAAGTAAAAAAATTAAACAAGTGCTTTTCAAGAAATAAAAATGGGTTACATTAAAACTGTCATATCTCTTTCAATATATACTCCACATCAAGAGTGTTAGTTTTATATTATTGGGAATTGGGAGAACTATCATCTTGTGTATCAAAAATATCAAATGGCTATTCGTGTTTTTCCTGATTATCTGTTAAAAACATAAAACAAAAATTTCGAATTTTTTATATAAAAGTAGACATGGAAAACAAAAGCTTTCATAAATCTTTTTACAGGCATAATGTCTGAAATGTCTTCTTTTAACGGTGTTAAACATGCCTGATTAGTTTGCCACACGTCATTTAAAATTTAGTTTAAGTGATGAGAAAAAGTACGAAAATCGTAAAATAATTTAACTAAATTTTATTACTTTAATATGTCAGTTTTGCCTTTTCTGTCAATATAGTTGACAAAACTGGCTCATATTTGGTATGTTAGTTAAGAATTGTGATATGTACTATAGTACTTAATATTATCAGAATATTTCTTACGATGGTCAAGATATATAGTTTAAAAAAAAAATTGTAGGCGTGGCAGTTGGCCAACCACGTCCATATTAAGAATGGCCAATTACAGTGTGTATCTAAATATCAATTATAAACAAAATATCTCATTCCAAACAAAAGTTATAGTCGTTTTACCATTTCAATTATATGACAGGTGGGTGTGGCAATGGACCAATCTTGTTCATTTTCAAATTGAAATCTATTCATAGTACATGTATGCTTAGTGTAAAGTTTTGTTAAGATTGGAGCAAAACTGTATTTACGGCGAGCTAGAATTGACTTCTGTCCCACAGTGCAGTGTTGACACAGGCTTGAGCAGCATTTGCCCAATTCCTACTTGGGTAGTAGGTACCAATGGTACCGGTCACGTGATGTGTAGTTTTAGAGCAATTGACAACTTTTCCCGAACCTGTTTCCCTAATTAAGACTGTATAAATCAAACGTGTCTCCTCACATTTACTGGAGTTGCTCGATTTTTTGTTTATTTATTATATTAATCTTGATTTACAAAATGTTTGCATAAAATTATCAGCTGTTCCAAATGGAAAAAATAATCGATAATTTCTTAACATTAGCCAGCGATGCCATATTAAGTTAACTTGAATTCAGTTTATTTTAAACATTCACTTCACATTAGGGACGTTTTATTAATATAAGTTTAAACTAGGTTTTAACTAGTACCGTAAACCGGCTCTAAGAGTAGAGTTATATGAATTTTTCATTATTACTCAACCAATGAACAAATTCATCCAATTTATGAATCGTTCATAAAACCGTAATGAAAAAGTTCATAATATTGATGAACGCTAATTATGAAAAAATTCATGGTATTTATGAACTTTAAACAATTTAAAAATAAAAATAAAACTATCTCTTTTATTTTCTTGTATTTTTTTTTTTTAAATTTATTATATTACTTTTTTATTTTATTTTATTCTTTTAATTTACTTATTTTTTTAACTACTTGCATTTTATTTTATATCTACTCTTACTGACGCTGCATATTGCTGCCGTTTGCTGTTGCGTGATGTTAAGTACCAGCGGTGCACGTTTCTTTGGAGTTGTAAACAACAAAGTAAACGATTAGGTCTATTTGTACGAAATGACATAAGAATAATAAAAACTAAGAACTTTATCTGCTAACATCGACTATCGACGCGTCGCGTCAAAATAATCACTGTGCATCATGCGGCATAACCACTGCGCGTTATGCGGCATGACGCGTCAGTAAAATAAAAATATATATTTATAGAATTGTCAAAAGTTGCATGTCACACATACGATCATACACACATACTAAAAAGCTACCTAAATACTTTGTGTTGTATTTTCTTTTCTCCTTTTGGTGGACTGGTTTTTTATTTTTCAGTATCGCCTTTATGCTCGATTGGAATTGCACGTGACGTGGAGGTTGCGCTGCTTTGCCTCAAAAAATTAATATGAATACCTCAATTAACGCAATTCATAACAATTATGAACGAGTTTATTATATCAATTTGGAAACAAATGATCATATATATAATTAGAATTGCCACGTAGAATATGGGCATGATTGGACAAAGGGGCGTGGCACCTCCTATATAATCAAAACTTTAAAAATACTATAACTCCTAAAACAAAGGTTTATATTTAAAACAGGGCTAGGAACCGAAATTCTATTCTCTGCGGTTCCAGTTCCGGTTCTATACAAAAAGAAAAAAAAAGGTTCCGGTACCAGTTCCGGTTCTTAAATTAATTTATAAAAAATTCTATAAAATTCTATAAAAAATAAAATAACGATTCCAGTTCCGGTTCCCAGTAATGGTTCCAGTTCCAGAGGATTCGTTTATATAGCCACTACGGATATATTGGACAAAGGGTAGTGCCACGTCCCATACAACGAAACTTTTTTAAATTGCTATTACTCCTGACCTCCTAAGAGGAGATTTAAATAATGTGACGCGATATGTTTTTCCCTTGAGACTTTTTCGAAGATGTAAGTAATGACATTTTAGTTTGTAGCATTACAAACTATCCGGATATAAGAAACTGCGCATTTCTGCAAAATTTATTATATTTCGAATCTCCATCATATCTTTCTGATAAGCTACGTCTTTGCGTTTGAAATAGAAGCCTCAATTTAATTTTGCCAAAATTTAACTATTACCATTCATTTCCACTTAATATTTAAAATATAAACAGAACATGTAGATTTAAGTATTATATACTAATACATTTTACAGAACAATAATTTATTAACATCTTTAATCTACTATTTATAAGTAACCACACATCTAATTTCTCTTTAAATATGTTAAATTATAAGTACAACTTTTGCATTATTCTTAATTTTTAAATTTTTACTTTTTTTATAAACTGATCTTTTGATTATCTAAGTAATTTAATTTTGTTGAACTGTAAAATAATCACTTCTAATTTTACTAATATATAAATCAAATGAATACAATATATACAAAAACTTCGCACCGGTGAAGCTGTGCCCATGAATTTTAACTACATTCCGTATTTATTTAACACCAATATGTATGGTATTGTGAAACAACAATTTTAAGTTATTAGCTAAAAATCATCTTTCCAGATGGTGTGATTTCAAAGATTTGGACATATCTGAAATGTTTAAAATAATATATATATAAAATATCCGCGGTAGCTCAGTGGTTAGTGCGTTGGACTGCGAGCCGAAAGGTCCCCGGTTCAAGCCTGGACTTGGCTTTTCATAGAAACATTTTTCTATACCGCGATACCTCTCGGCAGTAAATTGCAAATCTACGAGAGTAAAAATTGCATTGCCTATGAAAAGCCCTCATCTGCCGTTCAGATTCGGCAATAAACTGTCCCACCACTTTGAGTACAAATATAACACGCACAGCTCAAAATGGTGAGAGAGCTCGGCCTAAGTTCTTATAGGACTGTAGTGCCAAACTATTATTATTATTATTATTAAATATTTATTGCAAAAATATTGTTTTTACGGGCTCAAGGTCTTGCCAGATACAAAGTGCTATGTACTGGGAAGTGAAACAAACAACAATTGACAAAAACAAAAAGTTGTTGGCTGACCGTACAGCTGTTTCGGAAGCTGGCAAGCTTTCTCATCAGCGGTTTTCTGCACAACTTCTGCATAGCAAATCCTATAAGATCATTTTGTGCAATATTGACATTTTATGTTTAACATCACCAAATTGACTATAGGGGTGGTGTAAGACGGACGTAGAATCAAGGACAGGCGACACTTTAGAAATCAGACAAGACTTATTAACCTTTAACGAAGGAATTTGGGTGACTGAATTTGTAGAATATTACACTCAAAATAAAAAGTCTGTAACAGTAGCAAAAAAGGTTGCCAATATAGCAAAAATGTTTGCTGAAAAGAGGAAGCGCCGGATTCTGCTGAAACAGCAAATGACAGTTTGCTGTTTCAGTGAACTTTGTTTAGATATTAGAGCAGACATTTTTAGCTGTTTTAACAAATTTTTTTGCTGTTAACTCCAATTCATAAAAAAAGAAAATAAAAAAAATACATTTTTTTGTATTTTAATATTTTTTTTATTTCTGATATACTTTTTTTATTTTTATATTATTATTTTTTATTATATTTATTTTAATTATTGGCCATTACACAACAAATCGACCAAAAAAAGTCAAACTTGAGATTTTACCTTTTCGATTTTAATGAAACTGATAAAGGGTATCGAGACATGCACTAACCATTTTTTTTTCCGACCACTATTTCCAGAGATACAGTGGCTCAAAATTGAAAAATAAGGGCCAAAAACCACTTTTGTATGGTTGTTCATATTTAAATATCTCTTGAACTAGAAACGCTAGAAACACCGTTAGTTACTCGTTTTAAAGCTAATAGAACAAGCTTTTAGAAAAATTAAGTTGTAACTTTAAAACGTTAACATGTGGCCCGTGGTCATTATCTTTGCACTTCAAAATTGTGGTCCTTAAAAAGGACCCTTTTTAAAATTCTGAAAAAAACCGTAAGTTTGAGTCAATTTAAAACGAGACGATCATAAAAAGATACATGATAAGGGACAAAATAAACTTTTATAGAAAATAGAAAATAATTTGTGTTTGTATTCATCAATATAATAAAATATGGGAATTGACCATTTATAAAGTCGCATGGTTTCATAGTCGTATTTAAGTTTCCTCGCTGGGACACGAACTTAAAAGTAAGTAAAACGTCAACATTAATTAAAAAATACATCTTTTGAGAAATAAGTGAATGAAATATTTGTCAAAAATACAAAACATATTTTGTATGACAATCAATATGTATAAAGAAAATTTGCAAAGCCAAAAATTTTTTAAATGCCATTGTCCACATGTGTAACTTAATTAATATTTCTTTTTGTTTCCAAATTCATTGTCAAAATTGATTTAATTATTATTTTTTTGATATATTAATTTCGGATCTGATTAATTTAGTAATGGTTCCAGTTTCGGTTCTATAAAAATAAAGATTCCAGTTCCAGTTCCGGTTGTATAAAAATGAAACGGTTCCGGTCCGGTTCCACCCGAGCCCTGATTTAAAATATAATCGTACCGTAGAATGTGGGTGCAATTGGACAAAGGGCCATGGCACCTCCCATATAATCATAACTACAAAAATGCAATAACTCTTGACCAGCTAAGAATAGATTCATAAAAATTGAAACAACACGGTTAAAAATCTTGGACTAATTTTTAATCCATAAATTGTATAACAGGCATTTTTAATATATTTTAAATTAAAATGTACATTAGACTGATTCAAATTTGTATATTATAAAAGATATTGTATCCAGAAATTAACCCTTTATATATATATATATATATATATATATATATATATATATATATATATATATATATATATATATATATATTTTTTTTTTTTTTTTTTTATTTTAATCAAAATATATTATTTTTATGCTAGGTCTACAAAAGGGGGGTTGAAATTTTTTCCGAAAGTTGTAATAGGGCTTAAAAGTTACTTTTTGCTGCTAGAGTTTACCACAAAAGAGTCAAAAAAAATAATGTCCTGTGTTCGCGCATTGCAGATGGAGTTAATAAACATTTTAAATTCTTTTTTACCATCTACATAAAGTCGTAAAGATCGTAATATACTCCAAAAAATATAAAATTGTCCTCCTAAAATGTCATCAATTTTGAATAAAATCTTATGCTCGCGCATCGTGCTTAAAGTTTAAAAAGTACAAAAAAATCGACATTTTCTCTGGTAAAACCGTACTAAAATCGGCATGGGTGGTTATTTTTACTTTTTTTTATATATTCTTAGGTGTGCTGATACAATATCAAATTTTATGAGCCTATTTCGATCCAGAAAAAAAAAACTTTATTAAGATGGTAAAAAAATAAAAATATGAATTTAAAGTGTTTATTAACTTTATCTGCAATGCGCGAACACAGGACATTATTTTTTTCGACTCAAATTTTTTGTGTTAACTCTAGCACCGCAATATAACTTTTAAGCCTTATTACATTTTGAAATAAAAATAAAAGTTTGGATTCAATCCGCCGAATCGAGCCGAAGGGTCCCAGGTTCAAGTCTGGACTGGGGCTAACAATCTTTTCATAGAAACATTTATCTATACCGCGCTACCTCTCGGAAGTAAATGACAAACATACGATAGTAAAACATTGCCTATGAAAAGCTCCCACCACTTTGAGTACAAATATAACACGCACAGACAGTGTTGCCAGATATTTTTTTGAAAATACTGTCATTTTCAGAATAAAAAAAATAAATTGTTGGGAGGAAAAACTGGACCTAAAAAAGATTTTTTTTTAAACATATATAAATGTTAAAATGATTTATGATTTTATAGAGCAAATTCCAAACTAACTTTCAAAATAACCAACTTTTTTTTACATTGGTTCCAATTTTTAAAATATGCCCTATCAACGCAGTATCCATTCAAATTTAAAAAGTGCGCGGTCCTACTGTAAGGGACATAATCTAATAATGTCCACTCTGAAACCGTGATAATTCTAAATTCCATATTAATATATAGGGGGAAGGTCCTATATATTAATATGGAATTGTCAAATACATTTTTTTTTAGTTAATTTTCAATTATTTTTCAATTTAGGGTTTTCGGGTCATATTGACGTATAAAATATCAAAATAAAATATCTTACCTATACGTAAAAAAATATTTAATTATAGAATACAATATATATATATATATATATATATATATATATATATATATATATATATATATATATATATATATATATATATATATATATATATATATATATATATATATTTATATATATATATATATATATATATATATATATATATATATATATATATTTATATTGTTACGAAAAGAGGTATTTTGCTCCACTGTGCAAGCAATCAACAATAATAAATGAGACGCAAGACAGCGCAATTCAGCGCACTAAGCAATGTGTTAGAAAGAGACAAAAGATCATTCAGCGCACTATGCAATGTGTTAGAAATAGATGGAAGATCAGCACATTAAAACACATGAGTGCGAATGAGATGCCAATAGCATGCGTCATTATCGAAACGAGTAGAAGGTTCTCGAAACAAGTCGAAGCTTGTCGTAACGTGTCGAACTGATGCCTGCAGTATATAAGGCCGCGCATCTGAGGCACTGTACTTCAGTTGTGATTTGATAGTGAACTAGTGCGTCTCGTGAGTGAACATTGTAAAGCTATATTGTAGAAATTCAACAGTTGGTATAAGTGATTATTCTTTAAGTTGTTATTTAATTAAATAAAGTTAATTAATACTAGTTGAAATAATACTAGTTAAAACCAAATTTAAGTGTGTTTTTATTTTGTACACAATCCAGCGATACGAACTCGTAGAACAGTTTTCCGTAGACTGAATTGTCGTAACAATATATATATATATATATATATATATATATATATATATATATATATATATATATATATATGTATATATATATATATGTATATATATATATATATATGTATATATACATATATATATATATATATATATATATATATATATATATATATATATATATATACAACAATATATATATGTGTATATATGTATATACAAATTCACACAAATATCTCATGAGAGACTCACAGATCCCACATCGTGTAAAAAATCACTATTTGAGATTTATCTCCCAAAGTTGGCTAAGATGATAGTAACCAATGTTTTATTAATAAAAACTAAAAAAAAAACTGAATAAAATAAAAAAAAATGACTTTTTTTTATGGAAAAACTGCAAACCTTGTAAAGTTAGGTCACATGGGTGTGTTCGGTCACATGGGACTGACTTTTATAGGTCGGGGCCGACTATGGAATACCCTACACTCTTGGTGAATATATTAGTGGTATAATTTTGTGGGATAATTTACGATAATATTTTCACTATAAAAATCGATAAATAATGAAAATATTTTTAAGTGAATTCTAACAATATATTTTAAATTTTATAAATATATATGTAATACCAATAGGTTACTAAAATGTTCTAAAAAAGTGAGTTGTATGTGAGGTGGGAGGGTCAGTTGACCGATTTCGCTCGTTTCCGTACACAGAACTATATTTTGGGTAAAACATATTGGAACGAAATTTCATTGTATTTTGAGCAGTATTTCTCAAGTTACAATTTTTTCGGACAGACATACGCTAAACGTTCTCGGGTTGTTCTGCTGATCAAGAATATATATACTTTTCCATATCGGACACACCTCTTAAGGGGCGTTACAATATATACACAAACTTAATATACCCTGTATCTCATAGGTGTAGGGTATATATATATAAATGTTAAAAGTCATACCCTTACTGTGAACGGGTTCAGTTAGTTTTACATATTTTACTAAAAATGGCCGAGTGTGCAATATGGATATGTATACTTTAAATATGAAGTAATGATATTTTAAGTTTACATGCATAAGTATAAATTGACTGTATAAAAGAATACCATAATTATGTCCATAGAGCATATTTTAAAAAGTAGATCAATTAGAAAGTTAATAATTTTGATAGTTAGTTTGTACTATGCTATGGATAACCATAAATTATTTTCTAGTTTACCTTAAATATGAAATCTAAAAATATATACAAATTTTTGAAGTGATGGATAAATTTATGGAATTATAAAATTTTTCTAATTTTTTACACACTATGCATATATATATTTATATAAATAAACACTTTGAATAGTTCGTGTGCGTTAAATTATTATATGAAACACTAAACACTTTAAATAAAAAAAAAATCTAATTAATATGGTACACGGATAGAAAAGATTTCTTTGAATATGCTCGAATGTAATATCTAATTACATTATAATTGAATTGTATTATTATTTTGTTCAGATTGAAATATTATTATACGATATTTAAACATAAATTGCTTTAATCGCGGATTTACATGAATTTACTATCTTCATGTAGAAATATATATTTTTCATCAGATATTAATATATGTATGTTTGATATTTCTGCTATTTAACACACCCAATGTCTATAAAAGGTTCTTTGAACTATGTGTATTTGGTTATTCATGATTGTTACTGGGTGACAACGAATTTAAAAATAATAGCATTATTTTGATTATATGTATGTTTGACATTACGATATCACAATTAAATAACAACGCTGCTTACTTTTAGCACTCAGTAACCTTAACATTAATACTTTTCATATTGTTCAAAAGTTCTTTTTGGTGGAAGAATTTTTTAAGTACCGCCAATTACTCTTAATACCAGATAGTGGCTGCTTGCGAAATATCCAATTTATCCGAAATTCACTGAATTAAATAGGAATAAAATAAGTGTAATTAAAAAAAAATAAATGTTTTAGTTTATAATTGGAGAATACATAAATAAAAAAAATTTAAAAATTAAAAATGGAAAAAAAAACGAATATTGTGTGAAGAAGATATTAGCACTAAATTTAATATTTGACATTAAAATTAAATGTAAACATAAATATGTTTACATGTAAATAACATGTTTTTCACATTCAAACATATATATGTTTGCAAGAACGCCAAAAGTTATTCATTCTGAACATAAATATGTTTGAACGAAAACAAAAATATGTTTGGCTGTTATTATAGTAATGTTTGAAAATGAAATAATACTTTTGTTTGCATAAAGCTCCAAAGATATATGTAATGCCTGCAAAATTGTGTTTGGGAGAGCCCTTTTTTTTGCAGCGTGTAGTATTTCACTTAGATTTTCTTGTAAACCGGAACATACCATATGTGAACAGAAAAAAAATTGTTCATAAATGGAATGAACGCCGTTAAAAGAGACACCGTTCATAATATATATGGAATATTTATTCCATATATATTATGAACGGTTCTCCCAAACACAATTTTGCAGGCATTACATATATCTTTGTGTAAATCTTTTTGTGAACTCTTCTTCGTATATGGGCCATTCCACACCACATCGACAAGCGGTTGGAACTCACCTTCTTCGATTTCAATGAAATTTTGGGAATTGATTAAGGATATTGAGACATGCACTAACCAATTTTCTCGACCACTACTTCCAGAGATACTGTGGCTCAAAGTTAGAAAAAAGGACCAAAAATCACTTTTGTATGGTTGTTTATATTTAAATATCTCTTGAACTAGAAATACTAGAAATTTCATTGATGTCTCGTTTTAAAGCTAATAGAACATGTTTTCAGAAAAATTAAGTTGTAATTTCTAAACAAGAACATGTGGCCCGTGGTCATGCAGCGGTTGGAACTCACCTTCTTCAATGGGCAACTGATAACTGCTATCGAGATATGCATTGACCATTTTTTTTTATTTTATTCGGTTCTTATAATAAAGTTACTTTTTAATTAAAAAAAAATATTTTTTTTCCTAACACAAGACCTAGAGATCAATTACGTAAAAAATGTTATTATAATTTAAATAAAACATTAAAAATAGATAATTGAACATTTGTTTACTAAAATGATTCATTATGTTTGTCCATCTGATTTTAGTTTATGTTAGATTACGGCATCGGTTTTAAAAGGGAAACGGTTTTAAAATGATAGCAGTAACGGTTTCAATTGCTGCTTCAAAATATTCTGCCTTTAAAAATTTACTTTGAACTTAAATTTAATAACAAAATTTGTGAAAGTTTTTATATGAAAATAATTGTGATATGTGGTACATTAAATTACGTTGTAGATTAAAATTGTCTATAGTTATTCGCCTATAGCTTCTGATAAATTAATTTATTGTTTTATAATTTATTACAATGGAATTGTACTAAAATGGTCTGGGAAGTACTTGCGTACTTTTGATATTGAAATTGTATTGAAAAAAGTACAATTGTACTGAAAAAATCATCACTGCTCCTGACAAATGATCTTGAAAATCTGGTGGTTCAGAGCGACGCAAATCGACAGGATGCTGAAAAACAAATTTAATACTCAAAGTTTTAACAGCGTCCAAATTAAAATCTAATATCTTCTACAAAAATCAAAAAGACTTAATGGGGTTATACACTTAATAAAAGATGTCCTTCCAAATAATTTGAGGTATATATCTTGAAAATCTGATCGTTCAGAGAAACACAAATTGACAGCATGCTGAACAACAAATTTAATACTCAAAGTTTTAACAGCGTCCAAATATATTGAATGCTTTACTGTAGAATAACAATTAATATGAATTTTTTATGATATACATTTTTTTTAAAGAAATTTCAAAAATTTGAACATTAAACAGTTTTTATGGATTTTCCAGTAATGTGAAAAATTGAACATGCCCCTTTTTGTACCAAACCCCAAACAGTTATAATATAAAAATCCTGGTAACGGATAGCATTGATGATGATAGATGTTACTAATACTGAACCGTGGAATAGGAACTGTAACCTTCATTAGTAACAAAAACATTACTACTATCAATTAATTTTATATTAAAAACTATTTTTACTAAAAATTTATTTTTTTTCTTTAGTAATATTTTTATACTAAGGGTGTGTGCGAGTTCGAACCATAATCAATGGCTAAATCAAAATTTTCCTTACATTTTCCATTACGATAGATTAATAAAATAAAACACAATCGTCGCACAATTTTAGTAACACTTCAAATTTGAACACTTCAACACTATATCAACACAAATTTCAAGTGAGCATTTCTAACAAAATTGGAAACTGTTTAATTTTATACACTGAGAAAAAGTGTACGTACTATTATTAATTAATTCTTAATTCAAATTACTTTAAATTGATTGTTAAATGCTTAAATGAAATATGCTTAATAGGCTTAAAGATTTTGTACAAAATAAATTCTACATTAAAAAAAATGTTATTCTTCCGAGAATTGTTTTCGCAATATTGTATATTGTATATATTTTTTTTTTTTTTTTTTTTTACAAATTAACCAACGCTCAGGGGATGCCCCCTATTCATGCAAAGCACAGTGTTGATCGTAAGAAGGGATGATAGGATAAAAGGAGGGAGGAAAGATAGAGTAGTGTCGGTGAATGTTTGTTTTGAACTTCGTCCTTCGGTGCTCAAGAGAACCAATAGACGATGAAATATTTTCATCCCCTATTAAATATATCGCACGTTGTTGGATTCGGTCCAGGAACTCCAAGGAGGATTTTGAGGCCCCTGCCCAAATGTGCGAATTGAATTCCATTTTAGGCCGTATATAGGTAATGTAGACAGTGCGTAAGTCAGCAGGAGTGAAGTATGTTTTACACCGTTTTAAAAAACCGAGGCACTTGGCCGCTTCTTTCGACACGTTAAATATGTGGTCATTCCAACGGAGATCACATTGAATTGATATGCCCAGAACCTCAAGAGCAGCTGACTCTGCAATATCCACAGCACCCATATTCAGGGGAGGTAGGGTTGAATCCATTCTTATGTGAGTTAACAGACAACATTGGGTCTTGCGTGCATTAAAATCAACTCTATTTGCAAGACCCCACTCGGAGATTGTTTAAAGGTCATTATTGAGTATGTCATTCATAGTGCGTCGTTTACTCTCAATCTCCAAAGAGTTTGGGCGCTTGTTGAACGAATATGAATGACAAATGTTACTGTCATCTGCAAAGGAATGAATTGGGTTCTGGGTAAATGACAGAAGGTCATTGATATATACCAGAAATAGGGACGGGGATAGGACAGAACCCTGCGGAACTCCAGAATTGATGAAATGTTGTTCTGAAAGAACACCATCCATCGCAACTCGTATTGAACGACCCTGGAGAAAACTCGATATCCATCGAGTAAAAGATACACCGACACCATATGCAATTAGTTTTGAAACGAGGGCTTTATGCCACACTCGATCAAAAGCCTTGGAAATATCGAGAGCAACAGCCTTGCTCTCCCCGAAAAGGTGAACACAATTATTCCACTTTTCGGAGAGGACCGCCATCAAGTCACCATCGGTCACTGAGCAATTCGTTGTGCTCAAGATAGTTCACAAGGTGGAAGTTAATTACGCTCTCCATTAACTTGGAGAGTGCAGAGCATATTGCAATGGGTCGGTAATTGGCAGGGTTCGTGGCCTCGCCCTTTTTAGGAACTGGCTGGACATTGGCAACCTTCCAACAAGATGGAAAAACTCCTGTCGTGTAGGAGATGTTGAAAAGATTACGCAACGGACAAGCCAGCGTTGACGCGCACTTCTTCAACACATGGGCAGATATGCCATCTGGCCCAGAGGCTTTGTTAATGTTGAGGTTTGCTAAGACCTTATTAACTGCCCGAGTTCGAAAATGTATCTCCGGCATTGCAGAAGAAACAAAATCGACGACAGGCAGTGGTTGATTACTATCTGGGAGCGTTGAATTATTTGCAAATAATTCTGCCAAGAGATTAGCTTTATCAACCGGGTCAGTGAAGGTCTGGCCATTCATACTAAGAGTTGGAGTAGACGATGTCGTCTGATTCTTCACCCTTTTTACAAATGACCAGAAATTTTTACTACCCCTGTGATAGAGTAGGACCTTTTTGCGCGCGTTTTGTTCGTGAAGAAACTTTTCGCGCAAGATCACGGCATTACAGCGATTCCTAGCCTGTATACGAAGTCTTTCAGTATCAGCATTCTTGTTAGAACGCCAAGTCTGAAAGGCTTCCTCTTTCGACCTGACTGCAATCCTGCAAGTCTCATTAAACCAAAAGTGGTCCTTGGGTTTAATGCTAATCTTTTTAGAAGGTATGAAGGACCGCATACCTAATAAAATAATATTTTGTACCATTAAAGCCGCGGCTTTTATGTCTCTGTCTGCGAAACACAATTTCCAATTAAAGTTGCGAAAAAAATCATTTAACGCAACGTAATTGGCTTTTTCGTAAAGCCATACAGTCCTCTTCGGGGCTTTAATCGAAGAGCGTAAACTAGAATACGAAAACTCAGCGGAAACAGTACAGTGGTCGGAGTTACCAAGAGGTGCAAGGACTTTTACATCATATTTTTCATGATGTGAAGTCAGAAAAAGGTCTAGGACTTTTTGGCTTTGCCCACCGACGCGTGGGAGATACGTCGGTTCCTTCACCAATTGAGTGAGTTGATTGCACTCTGCAAACAGCTCAAGATAACAACCCTCCTGTGTTGGAAGACCCGAGTGGCTCAACCAAGTGGCGTTGTGCACATTAAAATCGCCGGCAACAACAATTTCACTGCCTGGGAATTGCTCCAATATATTTGAGATCGAATCAGATAACGCATCCAGCTTATTACAGGTGGAAACCCTCTCTAGATTCGGACTCCTATAAAGAAAGCACAAGTGCATGATGTGTGATTGGATTTGAATTTAACCCAAATTGTATTAAATTCGCTATCCGACACACTATGTTGTTGCTGCAGTTGATACACAACGTCACTCCGAATAAATAAAGCGAGACCCCTATGGGCAGAAAATAATGGCACTAAGTGATACCCAGGTATCTGAAAATCCAGTGGATCTGCATCCTCACTAACCTGGGTCTCACCCAGTGCCATTACTTGTGGCCTATTAACGGACACATACGCATATATAGAGAAGAAATTCGTTCTCAGCCCACGAATGTTGCAAAAATCTATGCGAAATTTTTGCGACATTTTTCTACTGGGCAACTTCAAACCAAACATACATACTACTATTTATTTATTTTAATTTGTATTTTATAAAAGTTGAGATTGAACGTATAATTATTGTTTTTGAGTTTTGGTATTGTTGGACGGCCACATTAAGCACAATTTTAACACACAAATTAGACTAAAAAACGACGGACGGAACATGTTAAAAGGACAAGAGGCGGCACGACACGTCCGTCCCCCATAAGTGCGTTGACGCTACTAAATTGTAATATAAATAACGACATAGGACATTTCTTTTAAAGTAAAACTAATTTATAATGAATTATTGTAATTGAAATATATTTAAAACCAGTTGGGAAGGTTAGATCACATGGGAAATTTTAAAGTAGGTGTAATTATGATAGTTAGGATTATCAAAATTATAGTCGGTCTAAGCCGACTATAAATACCCTACACATATATGTGCTTACCATTCAAAGTGATATATAGGTCACCAGGGTATACGAATCCTGAAAATAACTACAAACATTCAATCGCTGAAGAATTTCCATTCATTTGATACCCATATTTACAAATGGGTAGGTGTACCGAATTTCGATTTTTTTTTTTTGTGAACCACAAGTCTTTTCGCCGGAAAACATTATTATCATGTATTTGAGCATGATGTCAATATATATTTGACCAAAAAAGTTTACCTAATTTTTTTTTCTTAACTTTGAAAATCATGTTTTTATACCCTACACTAAGAGTGAAAGGGTATATTCAGTTTGGTACGCCGTTTGTAACACCCAGAAGGAAGCATCTCCGGTATGGAAAAGTATATATATTCTTGATCAGCATGACCTCCTGAGTCGATTTAGCGATGTCCGTCTGTCCGTCTGTCTGTCTGTCTGTCTGTCTGTCTGTCTGTCTGTCTGTCTGTCTGTCTGTCTGTCTGTCTGTCTGTCTGTCCGTCTGTCTGTCCGTCTGTCTGTTGAAATCCCTAAGACTTTTAAAATTGAAGAGCTAGATAAATGAAACTTATAACTTAGATTACTAATATACCTACGCTGTATGTGCGAAAAAATTGGCGAGATCGGTCCATTGTGACCTATGATCCGACCACTTATGTTCAAATACCTCATACAAAATTTACATATACAGATCAATTTTACTGTATACGTGCTTAGGTAAACTTTTTTGGTCAAATATATATTGACATCATGCTCAAATACATGATAATAATGTTTTCCGGCGAAAAGACTTGTGGTTCACCAAAAAAGAAATCGAAATTTGGTACACCTACCCATATCTAAATATGGGTATCAAATGAATGGAAATTCTTCAGCGATTGAATGTTTGTAGTTATTTTCAGGATTCGTATACCCTGGTGACCTATATATCACTTTTAACGGTAACCACACATATGTGTAGGGTATTTATAGTCGGCTTACACCGACTATAATTTTGATAATCCTAACTATCATAATTACACCTACTTTAAAATTTCCCATGTGATCTAACCTTCCCAACTGGTTTTTTATTTTCTTCAATTTTTGTACATTAATTTCAAAAATTAAATATTTTCTTAATTGTCTTCTAAGCGCCTTACTGTCTGAACAGAATTACTGCGGCGACGTCAATGAATAGGCAAAACAAAAACAAAATGTGTCGTCGGGAGTTCGCCGCTGCGATAGATCTAATTTTATTGTATTCGGAATGTTCAACGACAACCGCTCTGAGCGAACTTCAGTGTTGCACCATTTTTTAAAAATTTCAAAGGAATTTATCTAATCTAATACTTTTTCCTAATTAGTTTTGACATTTGTTTGCTTTAATTTATAAATGTATGTTGAATTTCTATTTTAAAATATAATTCGCCGAAAAACTGATTGAATAGTGAAATAAATATAATTTTGTATGACCTTAGGTTGCCGCATTATAAAAATGTGATAAAAAGTGAAGAAGTTCCGCATTCATTTCGTTCGATCTCTAATCACCACTTTGACGTTGTGCGTTGGCTGCTTTCATTCTGTTCAGAAACTTATGCGGTAAATTGAAGAATTGACATTAATTGCATTAAAGTAAATATCGTTTGATATTCTTTTTTTTTCTTTAAATAATTCAAAATAACAAATTTTTTTAAAAAAATGTAATCTCTTATTGGGTCGTGATAAAATATTGATGTAAAGGAATTGTTTTTTTTTTTAAGTACATATCGATTGTCATTCAATTTTATTAATTCTTATATTTTTGTATTCAAAGGTTTGTTACTTGCTTAAAAATGTGTTGGCATATTGAAATATTTACTTAAAGTTAATGTCAACCGATAGGTACTTTAAAAAACAAACATTTAATAAATATTTTAGCTTGTACGTATATAAAATTATAGCAAAAAACAAAATAAATTATATCATATTACACAACATTTCAATACAACAGTTAAGAAGATTCCAACAGAAATGACAACACGATCTTACATTTTGCATTCATGTACAGTGAGTAGCTCAACGCATTGTCTTTATCCTTGAACAAATATGAGTTTACGAAAAGAGATAGTATGCTTGTTGAACTCTTTCATGCGTAATGAGAAGGTAGAAGTGAAATCAGTGTTGCCACTTGGTGAGCATTGAGTTAATCCAAACTTTTTCATACATTTTGAACCGGCTGTGAGCTTTTTCTTGAGCTTTTTCGTATCAAATATTTGTTTACATTTTTAACTTAAATTATTTTATAAATTAGTCAACATCGCTATTGAACAATTTTAATAAGTTTAAAACTTTAAAAAAACATTAGTTTGGAAAATGACATATATTGAAAGATATCAAGATTATTGTCCATAAAACATTATAATAATAATAATAAAAGTTTGGCACTACAGTCCTATAAGAACCTTGTGCGTTTTATATTTGTACACAGAAAAAAATATTGTACGTATATATAACAATTGATATTAATAGCAAACAAAATCGTATTCCAATTAAAAATATGAATGTATTTACTAATTAATTAATTGTATTCACACATTTTTTAATTAAAATATTAATAGGAATAAATTTAATATAATTTCAATACAACTAAATCATTAATAGTATTAACTAATTTTATTTGTTACTTTAGATTTATTCATTTTAAATGCAACACTGATTTTTTCTTCTGGATTTCATTTTGTTTTTGTTTCTTCTAACATTATTTTCTTCTACGTTGCTATTTTAAAACAGGATATTGCATTATTTAGTGTATGTTATGTTATTAAAGCATTAAATGGCTCAATTTATTTTTGCTGCCAAGAATTTGAACAACCAGCTTATGATGCTCATTTTGTTGCATATTGAATCATTATAAAGCGAATTTCAAATTTTATGTTTGACTCAATTAATTGACCCACCTGTAGAAGTTGTGAAAACTGACTCGGTAAAACATTCGTTAGGTTGAAAGAATTTTACAAAGCATATCAAAAAGAAAAATACTATTTACCTCTTTAATTGAAACTCAGCCGATGTCACTATTAGTGCTATAAAAAAAACTTCCCTCGAAAAGGACGTTTCGAATTATAAAGCGACCATACGGGTGAATGTTACTGATATGGTGACAACGAATTTAGTTGAGTATCGCTGGTTCGAATCGTGGCCTGGGTGTTAATTCTCAATTAATAATTTAAAAATAAAATTTAAAAAAAAAAAAAAAAGTTACTAAATACAATGTATAATATTTTTTATTTTATAAATTAATAAAAAAAAAATTACATTAAATGCTAACATACATATGCCAAAAAGGCGAATGTGTAATTTTTGACATTTGCGTTTTTTTTACTTTTTTGAATGCACTTTTTCCTCATGTGTACTGTGCTAAAATCGTGTGTGGTTTTATTGGATATTTCTCGCCACAAAAGACAAGACCAAAAGGGCGAATTCGAAAAATTGAAAATACTTCCATGCCAAAAGGCGAATATTTTCGTTAGCTATAACTTTTTATTGGTAAAATAGTGGTGTAAAGGCATTAATTGTTTATTTTAAAAGCACCTATCGATCATCATCATTATTTTAAAATATTTTTTGAATTTTTATCATTAGCAAGAAAAATGTTTGACAATTAATGATGCCAATCGATATGTGCTTTAAAATGAAACAAATAATCCCTTTACTATTTTACAGAGTTCGGAAATCCTCACTCACGCTCACTCAAACTCATGAGTTTTGCCAAATATTTTTTTCTCGCTGCTACTCACCTCATGAGTGAGTAGCCAGAAAATATACGGCAAACTCACAACTCATAAGAGAGTCGCGTTTTGTGAGTAGAGATTTTGCTACTCACAAGAGTTTTGCGTTTCACCTCTCCATCCGCATTACACATAAGAGAGTGCAACAAGCAAACTCTCACTTTTCGTCAACTCATATTTGTTCAAAGACAAAGAGAATGCGTTGATCTACTCACTGTACAGGCTTGCAAAGTGTAACATCATTGTTGCCATTTCTGTTGGAATCTTCCCATCTGTGGTATTTTTGAAATGTTGTGTATAATTATATAAATGATATTGTTTTTTTGCTCTAACTTTTTATATGTATAAGATTAAATATTTATGTAAAGGCATTAAATGTTTGTTTTCAAAGTGCCTATTGATTGACATAAACCATAAATAAAAATTCCAAATATGCCAACAAATGTTCAAGCATATTATGGGAAATGACCTGCAACATTCTAAAATGTGTGTTATAAAATTTTCTATGCATCATTTTATGAGATATCAACCAATAACATTTTTACCGAGCTTTCAATAAGGTGGTCAAAAAATGTGGGAAAAAATGGTTAGCAAATATCTCGCGTTTTAAATTACTAAGTATTATAACAAATAAAAGCGAATTAAAAATCCAAACATTTTTTCCCTGCTATAATCATATATAACAAATACCAAATCATTTTTATTATTCTTTGCTGGATATCATGATTAATTTTTGCTAAATTTATACGTATATTACATGCTTTTTAAAACAGCGACGTCATTATGTATATATAATATACATATACGTATACATAATCTACAATAAAGGCACATTGAAGTTTTCGTGGCACCCTGTATATATCGCGTGACAAGAGCTAGACGCAACACAGCAGCAAAACACTGCTCGCAACACAGTACAGCTTGTACTAAAATAAGTTCTCGAATAAAAAGATCACAAGCTTGGATGCTGTCTTGTTATATTCGCATATGTTTGTTGTTTTTATATGCAGCGATCAGTGTTGACAATCTGTATTGATATATTATTTACTATTTTAACATTTATATCAAATTTTCTTCTTTTTTTTTTATTCATTATTTGGAATGATTATAAAGTTATTGAAATACATTTAAAAATATGTAAAAAAATCCCGTATTGAGATTGCACAATGCAACATTTATATTTTGATTTCGCGTTAATTGGAAAAACGTTGCGAATTTGTTTAATGTTTGTTGGCTTAGCTGTGCGTAGGTTTTGGTTTTCAGCATTAGTGCACCCAGAAAAAAATTACCTCAAATCCCATTAAAATTGGTCAATAGGACAATTATTGATTTAATAGTATACAACAAATAAATTTTCTCATATTAACTCAATGGCAATGTCATGGTATTTTCTAGTATTTAATGGTATTTTCTGATTAAAATAATAATTTATCCTATTGACTATTTTTAATAGTAAAAAACTATTATTTATATAGTATTTTTTCTGGGTGTGCATTTATAAAAGAGAGTTTATAAATTAATAAAAAGATGGGGAAAAAAAGAAATATTCTTTAATATTATTAAATATTGACACTTAAAAAATTACGTTTTGAAGTTTTAAACTAATTTAAATTCAAAATATTTTTTTCCGAACGCGCACGTGATAATGGTGCACATAGTCAAGTCACACGCCTAGCCTGAAACACTTGTCACCCAAAAGTCGTGGGAGAACTTAACTGATTTAAGAATATGTTTCGGACATCCCCTCCGAGTATTTTAAGACTAAAATAAAAAAAAAATCGTAGGCAGGTTTTTTAAAATATCGCGGTTTCAATTTTTTTTTTGTGCGGTTTTTTGAAAATATTTTTTTGATAACAATTTTTTTTTTTTTTTGCTCAAACTATTAACTTTAGCCACTAAAACAATACATAAAAATTTCACATAATTTGTTCATCGTTATGGGTCACAATTAGTGGTAAGAAGTGCGAAAACATAGTTTTTTTTTAAATAGTCCTTTTTTGAGCCTTATTTCCTTAAATACCATTAAATGGTCTTTACGCGGATTAACATGCATAAAAGTATGTACCAAAAAAATCAAAAACTTAACCGCTATCTTTAATAGTTGAGAAGATATTACAAATCAAAGTCAAATTTTCGTGAAAATTTTGTCAAAAAACGTCCATGTTTTAGTAAACCATAAATAATTATGTTTTAAATTATCTATTTGCAAATTTGAGCCACATTTTCTAAAAGTAGACTTTATTAGCTACAAGTTGGTATAAACATTTTACTTACTGTTGTGAATATTTCAAAAGATATTGTGATAAAAAACGGAAAATATAGTGTATATTTTTAATTTTTATACCCTACACCTATGAGGTACAGGGTATATTAACTTTGTGCATATATTGTAACGCCCCTTAGGAGGCGTGTCCGGTATGGAAAAGTATATATATTCTTGATCAGCATCACTACCCGAGTCCGTTTAGCCATGTCCGTCTGTCTGTCCGTCTTGCTGTCTTGCTGTCTTGCTGTCCGAATACAGAATAACTTGAGAAATACTGATCAGAATGCGATGAAATTTCGTCTCAATATATTTTAGCCAAAAGTAGGAACTGAGTTTGAAAATGAGCAAAATCGATCAACGGACACGCCCACCTCCCATACAAGTCACTTTTATATAACTCTTTCGAAACTAATATTTCGAAAGTATTCAAGGTATAGTTATAAAATTTAAAACGTATTGTTAGAATTTACCTAAAAATATGTGGTCCAAAAATGGGCGTGATCCGCCCACTTTTTTTTTTCATTATATCCCGGGGTTTTCATAGTAAAAATTTGATCCGTAAATTATTAAAATCAAATCTATGAAATATTAGCCTATCAAAATTTTAAATATAGGCGTGGTCCGCCCAATTATATTTTTCAATTTTTTTTTTTAGTTTTTTATACTTTATATATTTTTTTTTAATTTATGGGGATATAAGACGTAAATTTCTGATATATGAATAATATTCTGAGGTTCAGCATAATTAAAAATTTAAAATTAAGGTATACAATTAAATATTCCTCATTAATATCTCCACCAAAGGTGTAGGGTATTCCATAGTCGGGCCCGACCGACTATAAAAATCCGCCCCATGTGACCGAACTTACCCATGTGACCTAACTTTCCCAACTCGTTTTATTTCAAAATATGTAATAATTACAAGGTAAAGTCACAATATCTTTGGAAAAGTGTACTACAAGAGTTCGTTTTTTTATTCAATAATGTAACTAATATATTCTACTTTTAGAAAATGTGGCTCAAATTTGCAAACTATGTTTTCGCTACGTTTTCGCACTTCTTACCACTAATTATGACCCATAACGATGGACAAATTATGTGAAATTTTTATGGATTGTTTTAGTGGCTAAAGTTAATAGTTTGAGCAAAAAAAAATTTTTATCAAAAAAATATTTTCAAAAAACCGCACAAAAAAAATTTAAACCGCGATATTTTAAAAAACCTGCCTACGATTTTTTTTATTTTAGTCTTAAAATACTCGGAGGGGATGTCCGAAACATATTCTTAAATCAGTTAAGTTCTCCCACGACTTTTGGGTGAAAAGTGTTTCAGGCTAGGCTGGTCATCATGATGTTCGCGTTTTTGTGACTGTTAATTCATAGACGGAAGACGGATCATTTGGGATTGATTTTAAATAACTTCTTCCATTGTGCTATTTCATTCATTAAATCAGAACTGTCACATTTGAACTCAAATAATTATAAACGGCAATTTCGAAACTGTTGAGATCGCTGAATGCAGCCAATGTAAATAGGGCATTATTTATAAAACAAAACATTTTAAGTTTCAACGCAACTCGTCTGGCAACACCACTTACTCGTTGCATACATACAAAAAATGAGCACCATGTTTATACAATTTGGCCTTGTACTTTTATGAGTATGAGAAAAACATGAAATGCGTAATGCTACTCCCTCGTGAGGAGAAAAATAAATGAGTTGAAGACAGCAGTCATGAGTAGTAAAGTTTTTACTCTCCGATGATTATCCATTTATGAGTAAAGATAAACAGTCGGATTTTTTCTCTTACTCATGTCGTGTGTTGTAAAATTAAATGTGTGCTTTCTCACTTATGCGGATTATGCATGAGTGAGTCATTATGTGTATTCATTTATGTGACTCTGCTATACTCTGCTATTTTATCTTGCACCAATAAAGAGTTATAGCTAAAAAACGTAAAGATTCGCCCTTTTGTCATGACTAGATTTTCAATTTTTCCAATTTCTTCGTTTTTTTTGCTATAATTGGTGCAAGATGAAATAGTGATGTTTGTTTTCAAAGCACCTATCGATTGTCTTCATTATTTAAAAATAATTTTCCAAATATTAATATGCCATTTGTTATTTGCCAGACAAATGTTTGGCAAAATATGTTTAAATAATGATGCTAATCGTGCTTTAAAAACAAACAATTAATGCTTTTATATTACGCTATGCCTTTATATCGCGCTTATAAAAAATTATAGCGTAAAAACAAAAATATTTGCGTTTTGGTAATGCTACTCCCATGTTGTCCAAATCCAAAGATATTTTATACACGTTATAATAATTGATGCATTATTCATAATATTGCTTTCGCTTTCATAATATTTATAAAAAATTTATATTTATGAACTTATATTTATGAACTTATATTTATGAACTTTTAAACTATTTAAAAATATAAAATAAAATAAAATATTTTCTTGTATTATTTTTTTATTATTTTAATTTATTTATTTTTTTAACTACTTACATTTTATTTTATATCTACTCTTGCTGTTGCTGCATATTGCTGCTGTTTGTTGTTGAGCGATTTTAAGTACCTTGGGCGCACGTTTCTTTGGAGTTGTAAACAACAAACGAAACGATTTGCTCTTTAAGTACGAAATGACATACGAATAAAAAAACTAAGAACTGTATCTGCCATCATCGACTTCGACGCGTCGCGATGAGTAGTCAAAATAATCAGTGCCCGTCATGAGGCATGACGCGTCAGTAAATATAAATATCCCATACACAAATACTTACCTACTTTGTGTTGTATTTTCTATGCTCCTTTTTGTGGACTTGTTTTTATTTTTCAGTATCGCCTTTATGCTCGGCTGAATTGCACGTGACGTGGAGGCTGCGTTGCTTTGCGTCAAAAAATGAACGCAATTCATAACAATTATGAACGCGTTTATTATATCAATTCCGCTCAAATTGTGCGATTCTTATATACGAAGAATAGTTCATAAATAGAATGATTTTTTCCATACATATTATGAACGATGTCGCAATTAACGACGTTTTTTCCATTTATGAACAAAATTTTTTCTGTGCAGCAAGACAGACGGACATAGTTAAACATACCGGACACGCCTTCTTAGGGGCGTTACAATATATGCTCAAAGTTAATATACCCTGTACCTCATAGGTGTAAGGTATAAAAATTGAAAAAAAAAATTTACTAATTTTTGAAACCTTCAAACTTTAAAATTTTATTTCCCAACATTTTTAAAAATGCTCATTTGCCCGTTTTACATGTTAGTGACAAACTGTGGGTTGTAAAAATTAATCAAAAATTTTTATTAATTCAGCAAATTATAAAATAATGTTATAGTATTTCAAATCATATTAAAAATTGTCAAAAAAACTGACGCAATTTTTGCGATTTTGTAAACCAAGATAAAAACCACTTCTACACCGAAGAAAAAGTGCACTTTAAATTTTAAAGTTGACGCTATCAATTTAAAGATTTGACGAATTTAAAGTTAATTTAAATTGCAAAACTTTATTTGAAATTTATGACATTCAAATTCAATTTATATTAAAAATCTTCACAAATGTTTTTGAAGTTTCCTCTGCAAATATGCACTACTGCACTCTAGAGTTTTGAATGCATTTTGCAAATGACAGTCGACAGTATTATGGTAAAGTCTCCCGGCCGACTTCACTTCACATTAGCGATGGGCATGTGAGCGTGATTCAGCGTGATTCACGTGAATCACGTGATCACGCGTGATTGTGATTGAATCCTAATTTTGCTCACGTGATTGTGAGTGTGAGTAGGCCAAAATATACCGTGAGTGAGTGTGCGTGAGTACAATTTTTTCGTGAGTGAGTGTGCGTGAGTCGAATATTTCATAAAATAAAAAAATCTCAGTCTTAATTTTTTGCGATTTTATATATTTTTGTTGAACTACAGAACAAGGCTCAGAACTCAGAAGGCTTCGGGAAGGCGACTGCCCACATTTCAGAACTATAATAAATCAAACCCTTTCTAACGACCGTCATATACCACCCCTTTTTCAACTCAGAATAACCGTCCGTACTTAGTATGTGGGATCATGTCAATAGTTTTTGCTTGGTCTCATACGACCGTTCATGGAACGCATTTTTTTAGATATACCCATTTTTATAAAAAGTTGAATTTTCAATTTCAACTGTACATGATAACTCTGTATTGGCTTCCTTTTGTTTATTAACTTTAGTTTGTTCTAGAGGTTTGTGTGGGGTCCCGATTTTATTCGAGTTATAAATGTAGTAACCAAACAAATCGCTTCAAAAATAGTTTTTCCCAAATTGAATTTATCCCTGGTTAATTCTACCGCGAACTATTCTTTTAGTGATAACTATCTGGACCCGTGCACGACTCGTGCCAAGATTTTTGAATGCAAGGAATGAAGTGATTTAATTAAAAAAAAGAACATTTTTATTATTTATATCTTCCCCGTAGAATTCTTCCCGGATGAATTATTTCCCGTAGAATTCTTCCCTGTAAAGTTTTTCCCAGTAGAAGTGTGGCGAGTTTTAGTATGGTGAGTTTTAGTGTGGTGAATTTTGGTGTGGTGAATTTTAATTTGGTGAATTTTAGTTTGGTGAATTTTGGTGTCGTAAGTTTCAGTGTGGTGAATTTTAGTGTGGTGAATTTTGGTGTGGTAAGTTTAAAAAAATTGTGGTGGTTGTTACCCTGGTGCGAAATATCTTGTTATCATTATAATAACTGTTGACATACACCATGTGGAAAATATTCCTTCTATTGGGGGTGCCACGCCCAGTGGTCTAATCCCGCCCACATTCCGCGAGACCGTTTAGAATGGTTATATATAACGTTGACCAAAATGATATATGGTAGGTGCCACGCCCAGTCCACCACCCCCACCGACCCAACATACATATTGTGTCAAAATTTGATTCAATTCGGTTCAGCCGTATATTCGGAACATACAGACAGACATGATGAACAGCACATCAAAGGTCTTTCACATTTCCATCTCCGTTAAAAATTGAGGTATATTTTATCAAAATCCCTAACATCATAACATTATTATTGCGTTTTAAAGATGTAGGTTGTATTGGAGGTGCCACGAATGGTCGACCAATCTCACCAACAAAGAATAGCAAAAAAAACACGTGATTCACGTGAATCACGCCTGATCACGCGTGATTGTGATTGAATCTTAATTGAACTCACGTGATTATGAGTGAGTGTGAGTAGAGCAAAAAAGGCCGTGAGTGAGTGTGCGTGATTAGATATATTATTTCGTGAGCGTGAGTGAGTGTCAGTCAAAACTCACTCACGTGCCCATCTCTACTTCACATCACTGCAGTATTTGTTTCATTGGTGTCCAGTTCTGTGAAAACATCAATTCATTCAAAACATTCAATGTTTTGAAAAACAAAACCAAACGACAATACTGTCGCTGAACATGCAACGAATAT
Organism: Dryomyza anilis; assembly: GCA_951804985.1. Taxonomy (NCBI): domain Eukaryota; kingdom Metazoa; phylum Arthropoda; class Insecta; order Diptera; family Dryomyzidae; genus Dryomyza; species Dryomyza anilis. Next base: position 60,269,273 of record OX638135.1, read on the forward strand.
AGTTGGTGCAGCGAGTGAGCCCAACGAGTAACGAGTGAGAAGACGAACATTAAAAACAATAACAAATCTGTCGCTCAGCGTTCGAGGAGAGTAATGTTGCTGTCGGTATTTATGTGTTAATAAAAAATACAACAAACATTATATTAAAAAAAAAATGTTAAAAAAATGTTTGTCGAAAAACAGTATATCAAAAAAAATAAAATTTTTAATTGAATAAAAAAAAAATGTTCGATAAATAAAAAACTTAATATAAAATATTATATGATTTTCTTATAACTTTTGATTTTTTTTTTTATATTTCAATATTAATGAAAATTCCTTTAAGTAAAAAAGATTAAAAAAAAATGTAAAATCCACCAAGTACTAGCTGTCATAAGCAATTCATTTCGGTATTTGAATTTTTATTGCCCATCATCATAGACCTCTTCACTGAAGTTTTGTTTTGTTTTGATTTCCAAGCAGGTGACGACAGTCAATTTTTTGAAACAAAGTGAATGCCTTGAAGTGGGTACCAAATGCACTTGTGCAGATGTCTAATGTACATAGATCATTTAACACCATTTATATTTAGCACATAGTCCAGAGGCACGATGATGAACTATTCGAATATAAGGGATGTCGAAATGGTTAAGAATTACAACAAATATCAATAATGGGAAATAGAGAGGTAACGCAGGCAATGACCATACGATCTGACCAGTGTTACCACCCTAAAATTTGAATTGTCCACAAAATTTTTTAAAAAATACACAATTTGACTAAAAATTACACAATTTTTTTATGATATTAAAAAGTATAATAAAATGTGACGTTGAGAATAAAAAACGGCTTGGTCCATTTTTTGAAAAAAAAGTCAAAGCAGGATTCGCATTCTAGTGCTGGTATAACATTTATTGTATTTTTAAAATTTCAGAACTTTAACCACATTTTTATACCCTACACCTATGAGGTACAGGGTATATTAACTTTGTGCATATATTGTAACGCCCCTTAGGAGGCGTGTCCGGTATGGAAAAGTATATATATTCTTGATCAGCATCACTTCCCGAGTCCGTTTAGCCATGTCCGTCTGTCTGTCCGTCTTGCTGTCTTGCTGTCCGAATACAGAATAACTTGAGAAATACTGATCAGAATGCGATGAAATTTCGTCTCAATATATTTTAGCCAAAAGTAGGAACCTCCCATACAAGTCACTTTTATATAACTCTTTCGAAACTAATATTTCGAAAGTATTCAAGGTATAGTTATAAAATTTAAAACGTATTGTTAGAATTTACCTAAAAATATGTGGTCCAAAAATGGGCGTGATCCGCCCACTTTTTTTTTTCATTATATCCCGGGGTTTTCATAGTAAAAATTTGATCCGTAAATTATTAAAATCAAATCTATGAAATATTAGCCTATCAAAATTTTAAATATAGGCGTGGTCCGCCCAATTATATTTTTCAATTTTTTTTTTTAGTTTTTTTATACTTTATATATTTTTTTTTAATTTATGGGGATATAAGACGTAAATTTCTGATATATGAATAATATTCTGAGGTTCAGCATAATTAAAAATTTAAAATTAAGGTATACAATTAAATATTCCTCATTAATATCTCCACCAAAGGTGTAGGGTATTCCATAGTCGGGCCCGACCGACTATAAAAATCCGCCCCATGTGACCGAACTTACCCATGTGACCTAACTTTCCCAACTCGTTTTATTTCAAAATATGTAATAATTACAAGGTAAAGTCACAATATCTTTGGAAAAGTGTACTACAAGAGTTCGTTTTTTTATTCAATAATGTAACTAATATATTCTACTTTTAGAAAATGTGGCTCAAATTTGCAAACTATGTTTTCGCTACGTTTTCGCACTTCTTACCACTAATTATGACCCATAACGATGGACAAATTATGTGAAATTTTTATGGATTGTTTTAGTGGCTAAAGTTAATAGTTTGAGCAAAAAAAAATTTTTATCAAAAAAATATTTTCAAAAAACCGCACAAAAAAAATTTAAACCGCGATATTTTAAAAAACCTGCCTACGATTTTTTTTATTTTAGTCTTAAAATACTCGGAGGGGATGTCCGAAACATATTCTTAAATCAGTTAAGTTCTCCCACGACTTTTGGGTGAAAAGTGTTTCAGGCTAGGCTGGTCATCATGATGTTCGCGTTTTTGTGACTGTTAATTCACAGACGGAAGACGGATCATTTGGGATTGATTTTAAATAACTTCTTCCATTGTGCTATTTCATTCATTAAATCAGAACTGTCACATTTGAACTCAAATAATTATAAACGGCAATTTCGAAACTGTTGAGATCGCTGAATGCAGCCAATGTAAATAGGGCATTATTTATAAAACAAAACATTTTAAGTTTCAACGCAACTCGTCTGGCAACACCACTTACTCGTTGCATACATACAAAAAATGAGCACCATGTTTATACAATTTGGCCTTGTACTTTTATGAGTATGAGAAAAACATGAAATGCGTAATGCTACTCCCTCGTGAGGAGAAAAATAAATGAGTTGAAGACAGCAGTCATGAGTAGTAAAGTTTTTACTCTCCGATGATTATCCATTTATGAGTAAAGATAAACAGTCGGATTTTTTCTCTTACTCATGTCGTGTGTTGTAAAATTAAATGTGTGCTTTCTCACTTATGCGGATTATGCATGAGTGAGTCATTATGTGTATTCATTTATGTGACTCTGCTATACTCTGCTATTTTATCTTGCACCAATAAAGAGTTATAGCAAAAAAACGTAAAGATTCGCCCTTTTGTCATGACTAGATTTTCAATTTTTCCAATTTCTTCGTTTTTTTGCTATAATTGGTGCAAGATGAAATAGTGATGTTTGTTTTCAAAGCACCTATCGATTGTCTTCATTATTTAAAAATAATTTTCCAAATATTAATATGCCATTTGTTATTTGCCAGACAAATGTTTGGCAAAATATGTTTAAATAATGATGCTAATCGATAGGTGCTTTAAAAACAAACAATTAATGCTTTTATATTACGCTATGCCTTTATATCGCGCTTATAAAAAATTATAGCGTAAAAACAAAAATATTTGCGTTTTGGTAATGCTACTACCATGTTGTCCAAATCCAAAGATATTTTATACACGTTATAATAATTGATGCATTATTCATAATATTGCTTTCGCTTTCATAATATTTATAAAAAATTTATATTTATGAACTTATATTTATGAACTTATATTTATGAACTTTTAAACTATTTAAAAATATAAAATAAAATAAAATATTTTCTTGTATTATTTTTTTATTATTTTAATTTATTTATTTTTTTAACTACTTACATTTTATTTTATATCTACTCTTGCTGTTGCTGCATATTGCTGCTGTTTGTTGTTGAGCGATTTTAAGTACCTTGGGCGCACGTTTCTTTGGAGTTGTAAACAACAAACGAAACGATTTGCTCTTTAAGTACGAAATGACATACGAATAAAAAAACTAAGAACTGTATCTGCCATCATCGACTTCGACGCGTCGCGATGAGTAGTCAAAATAATCAGTGCCCGTCATGAGGCATGACGCGTCAGTAAATATAAATATCCCATACACAAATACTTACCTACTTTGTGTTGTATTTTCTATGCTCCTTTTTGTGGACTTGTTTTTATTTTTCAGTATCGCCTTTATGCTCGGCTGAATTGCACGTGACGTGGAGGCTGCGTTGCTTTGCGTCAAAAAATGAACGCAATTCATAACAATTATGAACGCGTTTATTATATCAATTCCGCTCAAATTGTGCGATTCTTATATACGAAGAATAGTTCATAAATAGAATGATTTTTTCCATACATATTATGAACGATGTCGCAATTAACGACGTTTTTTCCATTTATGAACAAAATTTTTTCTGTGCAGCAAGACAGACGGACATAGTTAAACATACCGGACACGCCTTCTTAGGGGCGTTACAATATATGCTCAAAGTTAATATACCCTGTACCTCATAGGTGTAAGGTATAAAAATTGAAAAAAAAAAATTTACTAATTTTTGAAACCTTCAAACTTTAAAATTTTATTTCCCAACATTTTTAAAAATGCTCATTTGCCCGTTTTACATGTTAGTGACAAACTGTGGGTTGTAAAAATTAATCAAAAATTTTTATTAATTCAGCAAATTATAAAATAATGTTATAGTATTTCAAATCATATTAAAAATTGTCAAAAAAACTGACGCAATTTTTGCGATTTTGTAAACCAAGATAAAAACCACTTCTACACCGAAGAAAAAGTGCACTTTAAATTTTAAAGTTGACGCTATCAATTTAAAGATTTGACGAATTTAAAGTTAATTTAAATTGCAAAACTTTATTTGAAATTTATGACATTCAAATTCAATTTATATTAAAAATCTTCACAAATGTTTTTGAAGTTTCCTCTGCAAATATGCACTACTGCACTCTAGAGTTTTGAATGCATTTTGCAAATGACAGTCGACAGTATTATGGTAAAGTCTCCCGGCCGACTTCACTTCACATTAGCGATGGGCATGTGAGCGTGATTCAGCGTGATTCACGTGAATCACGTGATCACGCGTGATTGTGATTGAATCCTAATTTTGCTCACGTGATTGTGAGTGTGAGTAGGCCAAAATATACCGTTAGTGAGTGTGCGTGAGTACAATTTTTTCGTGAGTGAGTGTGCGTGAGTCGAATATTTCATAAAATAAAAAAATCTCAGTCTTAATTTTTTGCGATTTTATATATTTTTGTTGAACTACAGAACAAGGCTCAGAACTCAGAAGGCTTCGGGAAGGCGACTGCCCACATTTCAGAACTATAATAAATCAAACCCTTTCTAACGACCGTCATATACCACCCCTTTTTCAACTCAGAATAACCGTCCGTACTTAGTATGTGGGATCATGTCAATAGTTTTTGCTTGGTCTCATACGACCGTTCATGGAACGCATTTTTTTAGATATACCCATTTTTATAAAAAGTTGAATTTTCAATTTCAACTGTACATGATAACTCTGTATTGGCTTCCTTTTGTTTATTAACTTTAGTTTGTTCTAGAGGTTTGTGTGGGGTCCCGATTTTATTCGAGTTATAAATGTAGTAACCAAACAAATCGCTTCAAAAATAGTTTTTCCCAAATTGAATTTATCCCTGGTTAATTCTACCGCGAACTATTCTTTTAGTGATAACTATCTGGACCCGTGCACGACTCGTGCAAAGATTTTTGAATGCAAGGAATGAAGTGATTTAATTAAAAAAAAGAACATTTTTATTATTTATATCTTCCCCGTAGAATTCTTCCCGGATGAATTATTTCCCGTAGAATTCTTCCCTGTAAAGTTTTTCCCAGTAGAAGTGTGGCGAGTTTTAGTATGGTGAGTTTTAGTGTGGTGAATTTTGGTGTGGTGAATTTTAGTTTGGTGAATTTTGGTGTCGTAAGTTTCAGTGTGGTGAATTTTAGTGTGGTGAATTTTGGTGTGGTAAGTTTAAAAAAATTGTGGTGGTTGTTACCCTGGTGCGAAATATCTTGTTATCATTATAATAACTGTTGACATACACCATGTGGAAAATATTCCTTCTATTGGGGGTGCCACGCCCAGTGGTCTAATCCCGCCCACATTCCGCGAGACCGTTTAGAATGGTTATATATAACGTTGACCAAAATGATATATGGTAGGTGCCACGCCCAGTCCACCACCCCCACCGACCCAACATACATATTGTGTCAAAATTTGATTCAATTCGGTTCAGCCGTATATTCGGAACATACAGACAGACATGATGAACAGCACATCAAAGGTCTTTCACATTTCCATCTCCGTTAAAAATTGAGGTATATTTTATCAAAATCCCTAACATCATAACATTATTATTGCGTTTTAAAGATGTAGGTTGTATTGGAGGTGCCACGAATGGTCGACCAATCTCACCAACAAAGAATAGCAAAAAAAACACGTGATTCACGTGAATCACGCCTGATCACGCGTGATTGTGATTGAATCTTAATTGTACTCACGTGATTATGAGTGAGTGTGAGTAGAGCAAAAAAGGCCGTGAGTGAGTGTGCGTGATTAGATATATTATTTCGTGAGCGTGAGTGAGTGTCAGTCAAAACTCACTCACGTGCCCATCTCTACTTCACATCACTGCAGTATTTGTTTCATTGGTGTCCAGTTCTGTGAAAACATCAATTCATTCAAAACATTCAATGTTTTGAAAAACAAAACCAAACGACAATACTGTCGCTGAACATGCAACGAATATAGTTGGTGCAGCGAGTGAGCCCAACGAGTAACGAGTGAGAAGACGAACATTAAAAACAATAACAAATCTGTCGCTCAGCGTTCGAGGAGAGTAATGTTGTTGTCGGTATTTATGTGTTAATAAAAAATACAACAAACATTATATTAAAAAAAAAATGTTAAAAAAATGTTTGTCGAAAAACAGTATATCAAAAAAAATAAAATTTTTAATTGAATAAAAAAAAAATGTTCGATAAATAAAAAACTTAATATAAAATATTATATGATTTTCTTATAACTTTTGATTTTTTTTTTTATATTTCAATATTAATGAAAATTCCTTTAAGTAAAAAAGATTAAAAAAAAATGTAAAATCCACCAAGTACTCGCTGTCATAAGCAATTCATTTCGGTATTTGAATTTTTATTGCCCATCATCATAGACCTCTTCACTGAAGTTTTGTTTTGTTTTGATTTCCAAGCAGGTGACGACAGTCAATTTTTTGAAACAAAGTGAATGCCTTGAAGTGGGTACCAAATGCACTTGTGCAGATGTCTAATGTACATAGATCATTTAACACCATTTATATTTAGCACATAGTCCAGAGGCACGATGATGAACTATTCGAATATAAGGGATGTCGAAATGGTTAAGAATTACAACAAATATCAATAATGGGAAATAGAGAGGTAACGCAGGCAATGACCATACGATCTGACCAGTGTTACCACCCTAAAATTTGAATTGTCCACAAAATTTTTTAAAAAATACACAATTTGACTAAAAATTACACAATTTTTTTATGATATTAAAAAGTATAATAAAATGTGACGTTGAGAATAAAAAACGGCTTGGTCCATTTTTTGAAAAAAAAGTCAAAGCAGGATTCGCATTCTAGTGCTGGTATAACATTTATTGTATTTTTAAAATTTCAGAACTTTAACCACATTTTTATACCCTACACCTATGAGGTACAGGGTATATTAACTTTGTGCATATATTGTAACGCCCCTTAGGAGGCGTGTCCGGTATGGAAAAGTATATATATTCTTGATCAGCATCACTTCCCGAGTCCGTTTAGCCATGTCCGTCTGTCTGTCCGTCTTGCTGTCTTGCTGTCCGAATACAGAATAACTTGAGAAATACTGATCAGAATGCGATGAAATTTCGTCTCAATATATTTTAGCCAAAAGTAGGAACTGAGTTTGAAAATGAGCAAAATCGGTCAACGGACACGCCCACCTCCCATACAAGTCACTTTTATATAACTCTTTCGAAACTAATATTTCGAAAAGTATTCAAGGTATAGTTATAAAATTTAAAACGTATTGTTAGAATTTACCTAAAAATATGTGGTCCAAAAATGGGCGTGATCCGCCCACTTTTTTTTTCATTATATCCCGGGGTTTTCATAGTAAAAATTTGATCCGTAAATTATTAAAATCAAATCTATGAAATATTAGCCTATCAAAATTTTAAATATAGGCGTGGTCCACCCAATTATATTTTTCATTTTTTTTTTTTAGTTTTTTATACTTTATATATTTTTTTTTAATTTATGGGGATATAAGACGTAAATTTCTGATATATGAATAATATTCTGAGGTTCAGCATAATTAAAAATTTAAAATTAAGGTATACAATTAAATATTCCTCATTAATATCTCCACCAAAGGTGTAGGGTATTCCATAGTCGGGCCCGACCGACTATATAAATCCGCCCCATGTGACCGAACTTACCCATGTGACCTAACTTTCCCAACTCGTTAAACACGTAAAAGTTACGTCGGAAATTAAACCAGTTGGGAAGGTTAGATCACATGGGAAATTTCAAAGTAGGTGTTATTATGATAGATAGGATTATCAAAATTATAGTCGGTCTAAGCCGATTATAAATACCCTCACATATGTGTGGTTACCATTCAACATGGTATGTCACCAGGGTATACGAATCCTGAAAATAACTACAAATTTTCAATCGCTGAAGAATTTCCATTCATTTGCAAATGGGTAGGAAACCACAAGTCGTTTCGGCAGAAAACATTATTTTTATGTATTTAAGCATGATGTCAATATATATTTGACAAAAAAGTTTACCTAAGCACGTATACAGTAAAATTGATCTGTAGATAAAGAGTTTATATGAGGTATTTGCACCCAAAGAACGAATCAGTTGGGGCAACCGTCATTTTTTGCCAACTGATTTATTTAGATCTGTCAACATTCCACTGATTCAGTTGTTGAAACACCGCGTATCCGTTCACAGAACTAATGAATACAATTGACACTACCAATTTGTTTAGTTGTGGTAGCCAATTTAATTATAATAAATCGGCCAATTTACCTAACCCTAGCGCTCCAACGTTTTGCAACAGCGTTTCCGAGATCGAAAGTTGCCGACGATTCATTGTGCTGCTGACTTCGTATTTGCAACGCGCTGGAGTGCAAGGGCTGCATATAGAAATACAACATATAGAAATGAAATAGTATGAACTCTGTAAAATAGTATGTCTCTTGTTGAAGAAAGTATATTTGGTCATGATAAAACCGAACAGTAACAAAGAACAAGCCTTAAAACAATTTCAAATTTTGTTTAACACGTGGCACGCGCTGTCCGCAGCACAAAAAAAAACGAGTGAAAATTTGAAGCTTGTGCGACTGATGTTGTCCTGCTTTCGGATCGCTTTTATACAAGACAACGGATTTCGCAGTTGAATTAAATAAATATTGGTTGCTACAACCTAATGTTATATAATTTAATCAATATAAACTATTTGTTGAGTCAACTTATATTTAGTTAATTTTGAATTTATTTGCCGTAGCAAAGCAAATAAAAAAAAATGAAAATTGATAAAAAGTTTGTTTCCCCAATCAATGTTGCAGTTTTTTTTTTTTTTTTTTACAAGTTGGCCAACGCTCAGGGGATGCCCCCTATTCATGCAATGCATAGTGTTGATCGTATGAAAGGATTATAGGTAAGAGGAGGGAGGAAAGATAGATAGTATCGTGCGACTGAAGAACGAATTCTCACGGTAACGCGTGGTTCTATTGAGAGCCGAGTGAACTACGAAGGGGTGGGCTTGGTTCGATGCCCGAGTAGAACGAGAGGACACACGACCTGGTGGAATCAGGCCATGTATTTCCCTCGAACACTTACCATTGTAATACCTATAAAACAGGCTTACACACCCTACGGTCCTTCGGTGCTCAAGAGAATTAATAGAGGATGAAATATTTTCATCCCCTATTAAATATATTGCACGTTGTTGGATTCGATCCAGGAACTCCAAAGAAGATTTTGAAGCCCCTGCCCATATGTGCGAATTGAATTCCATCTTAGGCCGAATATAGGTGGTGTAGACAGTGCGCAAGTCAGCAGGAGTGAAGTATGTCTTACACCGTTTTAAAAAACCGAGGCACTTGGCCGCCTCTTTCGACACGTCAAATATGTGATCATTCCAACGGAGATCACATTGAATTGATATGCCCAGAACCTCAAGAGCAGCTGACTCTGCAATATCCACAGCACCCATATTCAGGGGAGGTAGGGTTGAATCCATTCTTATGTGAGTTAACAGACAACATTGGGTCTTGCGTGCATTAAAATCAACTCTATTTGCAAGACCCCACTCGGAGATTGTTTTAAGGTCATTGTTGAGTGTATCATTCATAGTGCGTCTTTTACTCTCAATCTCCAAAGAGTTTGGGCGCTTTTTGAACGAGTATGAATGACAAATGTTGCTATCATCTGCAAAGGAATGGATTGGGTTCTGGGTCAATGACAGAAGGTCATTGATAAATACCAGAAATAGGGACGGGGATAGGACGGAACCCTGCGGAACTCCAGAATTGATGAAATGTTGTTCCGAAAGAACACCATCCATCGCAACTCGTATTGAACGACCGTGGAGAAAACTCGATATCCATCGAGTAAAAGATTCACCGACACCATATGCAATTAGTTTTGAAAAGAGGGCTTTATGCCACACTCGATCAAAAGCCTTGGAAATATCAAGAGCAACAGCCTTGCTCTCCCCGAAAAGGTGAACACAATTATTCCACTTTTCGGAGAGGACCGCCGTCAAGTCACCTGTGGATCTGGTCCTACGGAAACCGTATTGTCGGTCACTGAGCAATTCGTTGTGCTCAAGATAGTTCACAAAGTGGAAGTTAATTACGCTCTCCATTACCTTGGAGAGTGCAGAGCATATTGCAATAGGTCGGTAATTGGCAGGGTTCGTGGCCTCGCCCTTTTTCGGAACTGGCTGGATATTGGCAACCTTCCAACAAGATGGAAAAACTCCTGTCGTGTAGGAGATGTTGAAAAGGTTACGCAACGGACAAGCCAGCGTTGACGCGCACTTCTTCAACACATGGGCAGATATGCCATCTGGCCCAGAGGCTTTGTTAATGTTGAGGTTTGCTAAAACCTCTTTAACTGCCCTAGTTCGAAAATGTATCTCCGGCATTGCAGAAGAAACAAAATCGACGACAGGCAGTGGTTGATTACTATCTGGGAGCTTTGAATTATTTGCAAATAATTCTGCCAAGAGATTAGCTTTATCAACCGGGTCAGTGAAGGTCTGGCCATTCATACTAAGAGTTGGAGTAGACGATGTCGTCTGATTCTTCACCCTTTTTACAAATGACCAGAAATTTTTACTACCCCTGTGATAGAGTAGGACCTTTTTGCGCGCGTTTTGTTCGTGAAGAAACTTTTCGCGCGAGATCACGGCATTACAGCGATTCCTAGCCTGTATACGAAGTCTTTCAGTCTCAGCATTCTTGTTAGAACGCCAAGTCTGAAAGGCTTCCTCTTTCGACCTGACTGCAATCCTGCAAGTCTCATTGAACCAAGAGTGGTCCTTAGGTTTAATGCTAATTTTTTTGGTATGAAGGACCGCATACCTAATAAAATAATATTTTGTACCATTAAAGCCGCAGCATTTATGTCTCTGTTAGCGAAACACAATTTCCAATTAAAGTTGCGAAAAAAATCATTTAACGCAACCCAATTTGCTTTTTCGTAAAGCCATACAGTCCTCTTCGGGGCTTTAATCGAAGAGCGTAAACTAGAATACGAAAACTCAGCGGAAACAGTACAGTGGTCGGAATTACCAAGAGGTTCAAGGACTTTTACATCATATTTTTCATGATGTGAAGTCAGAAAAAGGTCTAGGACTTTTGGGATTTGCCCGCCGACGCGTGGAATATACGTCGGCTCCTTCACCATTTGAGTGAGTTGGTTGCACTCGGCAAAAAGCTCAACATAACAACCCTCCTGTGTTGATAGACCCGAGTGGCTCAACCAAGTGGCGTTGTGCACATTAAAATCGCCCGCAACAACATTTTCACTGCCTGGAAATTGCTCCAATATATTTCAGATCGAATCAGATAAGGCATCCAGCTTATTACAGGTGGAAACCCTATCTAAATTCGGACTCCTATAAAGAAAGCACAAGTGCATGATGTGTGTTTGGATTTTGAATTCAACCCAAATAGTATTAAATTCGCTATCCAACACACTATGTTGTTGCTGCAGTTGATACGCAACGTCACTCCGAATAAAAAGAGCAAGACCCCTATGGGCAGAGAATAATGGCAATATAACCAGGTATATGAAAATCCTGTGGATCTGCACCCTCATTAACCTGGGTTTCACCTAGTGCCATTATTTGTGGCCTATGGATGGACACATATGCATATACCGAGAAAAAATTCACCCTCAGCCCACGAATGTTGCAAAAATCTATGCGAAATTTTTGCGACATTTTTCTACTGGGCAACTTCAAACCAAACATACATACTACCAGCGCGCTGCAGTTGACACAAACAAATGAGAGCGCAAGCCAAGCCGTGGTGAGTGTTATGCCTTCACCACGGCACAGATTACTCACTCAGTGCAGCCTCAGTTGCGCACACTAGTAGCTTGGAGTAGGAAAGGGGAGGGACAGAATACGAAAAAACAAGTATATGCAGTTGCGGCAAAGAGCATAAAGAAGCCCCTTGCGTTGACAATTGCAAAATGAAGCGGCAGTGCGTGGGTGAAACTGTTTTTTTTTTTATTTATTTTTGTTCTATTTTTTTTTTTCTGTTGCGAGAGTGAGTTATTATTTTTCTGTTTTTATTGTTTTTTAATATCCTTCACCATTTGAGTGAGTTGGTTGCACTCGGCAAAAAGCTCAACATAACAACCCTCCTGTGTTGATAGACCCGAGTGGCTCAACCAAGTGGCGTTGTGCACATTAAAATCGCCCGCAACAACATTTTCACTGCCTGGAAATTGCTCCAATATATTTCAGATCGAATCAGATAAGGCATCCAGCTTATTACAGGTGGAAACCCTATCTAAATTCGGACTCCTATAAAGAAAGCACAAGTGCATGATGTGTGTTTGGATTTTGAATTCAACCCAAATAGTATTAAATTCGCTATCCAACACACTATGTTGTTGCTGCAGTTGATACGCAACGTCACTCCGAATAAAAAGAGCAAGACCCCTATGGGCAGAGAATAATGGCAATATAACCAGGTATATGAAAATCCTGTGGATCTGCACCCTCATTAACCTGGGTCTCACCTAGTGCCATTATTTGTGGCCTATGGATGGACACATACGCATATACCGAGAAAAAATTCACCCTCAGCCCACGAATGTTGCAAAAATCTATGCGAAATTTTTGCGACATTTTTCTACTGGGCAACTTCAAACCAAACATACATACTACCAGCGCGCTGCAGTTGACACAAACAAATGAGAGCGCAAGCCAAGCCGTGGTGAGTGTTATGCCTTCACCACGGCACAGATTACTCACTCAGTGCAGCCTCAGTTGCGCACACTAGTAGCTTGGAGTAGGAAAGGGGAGGGACAGAATACGAAAAAACAAGTATATGCAGTTGCGGCAAAGAGCATAAAGAAGCCCCTTGCGTTGACAATTGCAAAATGAAGCGGCAGTGCGTGGGTGAAACTGTTTTTTTTTTTATTTATTTTTGTTCTATTTTTTTTTTCTGTTGCGAGAGTGAGTTATTATTTTTCTGTTTTTATTGTTTTTTAATATTGGGCGATGCGCTTAATTTATTTTAATTTAAAATGTGTTTTTTTTTGCTGTATTATTATTGTTGTTATTGACGGCACTAGACGACACTAAGCACGATTTATGTCTAACAAAACTAAGACGACGGACGAAACGACGGAAAATTATAAATATATGAGATCGGCGCGACACGTCCGTCCTCCATTATTGCTCAGACGCTACTGTCAGAACACAGGTCACAATGGACCGATATCGCCAATACAGCGTAGGTATATAAGAAATCTAAATTATGAGTTTTTTCATCTAACTCTTAAATTTTTTCAGTAGTAGGGATTTCAACAGACAGATTTACAGAGCTAAGTCGACTCAGGAGGTCATGTTGATCAAGAATATATATATACTTTTCCATACCGGAGATGCTTCCTACTGAATGTTAATAATATTTTTCATATTGATATACATTAAAAACATAAAAGTGTGCATCAAACTTTGTCAAGATTTGAAAAAACACCATTTGAAAGGAATACAAAGGAGTTTGTCATTTCCGAATTATTCAATATAAATTCGAAATCTTTAAATCTATATAAAAAATTGTTGGTATCACTGTTAATAATAATCCAAATACATTCTGTATTACTGTTTGAATTTTAATATAGTTCGACAAGAAAATTTTTTGTATTTCTAGAAGTTTTCTGCTTAAGTTTCTTCTTCAGTTTTTAGTGGGGCCTCTGTGATTGGAATAATATAACAAAATTTGTGAATATTCAAAGTACATAGGTAATAAATTCAAAATATATTCGTACATATATACTGTCTAAAGATACCTCGCACTGATCTAGAACTTTTAAATTATTGCCATCGAGTTATAGAAGGCGATTGTGTTTTATATATCCAATCGAAATATTCTTGAAACTCTTTAAATTTTGCTTTTGTAGTGCAATTTTATTTTATTTGTAAATTACACAAAAAATACACAAAAATTAAATTACACAAAAAATACACAAAGAGATCAAAAATGCACTGTTTTTGTGGAATTACACAAAAAGTGGCAACACTGGATCTGACGCTCATTGACAGAATTTTTGTACTCTTACATAAAATTAAAAGTGACTCTTTAGAAGCAATGGTTCGTGAATTGTTCAACGCGGCCGCGTAAGACCTATAGCAACAACACACATGAACACATGCAACTATCAGTTTCTGTTATTGTCATGTGTGCTTGCCAAGTAATAGCATGATCGAGTCGACGCTGCAGCGCGACGCGTGCGTATTCAGTGTTGCTTAGTGGCAATAAATTTATATTATTTTAATGTTGTATTTATTTAAAAGTTAAATTTGTATGTTTTGATAATAAATGCATTAAACACTATGAAACAGTAAATAATAATAAACACTAATAAAATATGATATTTCACTTAAAATTAAATCACTAATAATTTATTTTTTTTTTTATTAAGAATTGAAATTTTCACCGAAAATTCTAGTTTTCACTAAAATTATAATTGTCACTGAAAATCAAATTTTCTACTTAAAATTCAATTTTTCACTTAAAATTAAAATTTTACTATAATAATATTTTTTTAATTAAAATTCAATTTTGTACTAAAAAAAAAAAATTCTCTAAAAAGCTTTTACTAAAAATTCAATTTTTAACTAAAAATTTCAAAAACATAAATTTTTCAACAATGTTACTAAAAATTCAATTTTTTAATAAAAATTCAATTTTTTAATAAAAATTTAATATATCACTAAACATTCAAAAATAATAATAACTAAATAACACAAAAGAAAAGACCCAATAGGGGATAAAATTCAGGAGAATTTAAATCTAAATTTAAAGAGAAATTCAAATTTAAAGTGTTTAATTATTTTAGATTGGTTTTAACGGACCCATGTATATTGCTTATTTTTTAAAAATTACAAATATATAATTATTTGTTATTATTTTGTAAAAGGTTTTGGGACATACAATTTGTATCTAAATTAATTAAAATCTCAATTCGTTGTATTGTAAAAGAAATATACATAGAATTATCCAGAAATACTGTACTTTGTGAAAAAATATTATTTTAGTTAAAATTGAATTTTAATTGAAAATTTAAATTTTAAGTGCAAAATTGGATTTTCAATGACAATTATAATTTAGTGAAAACTAGAATTTTCGGTGAAAATTTATATTTTTAATAAAAAAAAAATTAATTATTAGTGATTTAATTTTAAGTGAAATATCATATTTTATTGGTTTTTATTATTATTTACTGTTTCATAGTGTTTAATGCATTTATTATCTAAACATACAAATTTAACTTTTAAATAAATACAACATTAAAATAATATAAATTTATTGCCACTAAGCAACACTGAATACGCACGCGTCGCGGTGCAGCGTGGACTCGATCATGTTATTACTTACAAGACAAGCGCTCATGACAACAGCAGAAACTGATAGTTTCATGTGTCCATGTGTGTTGTTGCTATAGGTCTACGCAGCCGCGTTGAACAATTCACGAACCATTGCTGTCGTTTCTGAAAATGAACTACGACCAGTGTTAACAGATGGGCAGATAAACCTATTTTTGACAATTTTTTGAGAATGTAGAAAGGTTTCAAGTTTTCCCAAAAAAATCAAGTTTTTTTAATATATCCAGTTTTTTTTTAACATTTCTAACTAGTTCAATGAATAAAATACACAAAACAATGATTTTCTTCGAGTTCTTTCATTACTAAAAAAACATTGTTTGATCTTTCGTCGATTCCTGTCGCAAGAGCAAATTAAAACGTACTTTTCTCAAATCAATATTAAAAAAAAAAAATTGTAAACAAATTTGAAGTTCCCACCTTAAGTGGAATTCTTCGTCCGAAGGATTCTTAAAGAAAACATGGACGGAACCTTGCAAATTTTGTACAGTCTTTAAAAAATTATGAAAAAATTTGACATGCATATTATAAAATTATTATAATTTGAAAAATTATTGAATTGTTTTTATTATTAATTGATATGTTTTCATCCTATTAATATAATAAATCTCTTTGTTGGTTTGTCCTTTTGTTTGTTTGTTTGTTCCACTTCTCCGTCTAAACGGCTGATCCGGTGAAATTTTTACCACAGATGCGGTATGGTCTGGAAGGAATGATAGGCTATATATGGGCGGGATTGGACAAAGGGGCGTGGCACCTCCCATACAACCTAAACTTTTAATACGATATAACTCGGCACTTTCACAAGCTACGACCATGAAACAAAAAACTCAAATACAAACAAAAAATTTAAAAGCAAAAGCACAAAAGCAAAAGCACAAAACAAAAATACAAAAACAAAAGCAATAACATAAAACAAAAATCCAAACTAAAGGAAAAACAAAAAATGAAAGAAAAACGAAACAAAAAATCAAAAACAAAAGCAAAAACAATTTTTTTTCGACATTGTTTTTTTTTTTTTGGAAAATGGTGATTTTGACCGTTGCATTGTTTTTGTCGATCAACATTTTTTTTTTCGAAATTTTTTGAACATTGTTGTTTTTGTTGAATATTTTTTTTGTAAAATGTCGATTTCGACCATTGCGTTCTTATTGTCGTCCAAAATTTTTTTTAACAATTTTTTTTTTCGAAATTTTTCGAACATTGTTGTTTTTGTCGAATATATATATTTTTAAATTTCGAATTGACGTTAAAACTGCTGAACCGAAATGAATAAAATTTTGTCACAATATGTATGTTGGGCGTGGGCAGAGTATATGCTATATCTCGGTAAGATTGGTGGACTGGGCACCTACCATATAACGCATATCAGCAATTGGGATATCAAATTTAATTTAATTTTGGTCAGCGTTATTTTTAACCATTCTAAACGGTTTCGCCGAATGTGGGAGTGATTGGACCATTAGGCGTGGAACTCCCCATAGAAGATACATTTTACATTACGTGTATGTCACAGTTACTATGATATCAAGATATTTCACACCAGGTTAACCACCACCCAAAATTCTTTAAACTCACCACACCAAAATTCCCCACATTAAAACTCACCACGCTAAAACTCACCATACAAAAACTCACCACACTAAAATTCACCACACTAAAATTCTTCACACTAAAACTCACCACAATAAAACTCACCACAATAAAATTCACCACACTAAAACATCTACTGTGAAAAACTCTACGGGAAAAAATTCTGCGGGAAATAATTCTACAGGGAACAATTCTACCGGGATGAATTCCACAGGAAGAATTCTTCCGGTAGGAATTCTACGGGAAAGCGTTCTATGGGGAAGAATTTTACGGAGAATATTTCTACTGGGAAGAATTCTACGGCGAAATGTTTTACCGTGAAGAATTCTAGGGGAAGCGCAGTCTGATTAAGAATTGTCTTTGAGAAAAGTTGTTAAGGCGGAGAATTATTATTTGGTTACTACATTTATAAAACCAATAAAAAACTTCAACAGCTAAGCATGGGCCCCTCATATAAATAATAAAAATGTTTTTTATATTAATAATATCGCCCCCATATCTTTGAATACACAAAATCTTGGCACGATTCGTGCACGGGTCCAGCTATAATATATATATATATATATATATATATATATATATATATATATATTAATTTAGAGCTTATCATAAATCTTGATGATATCAACGTTGACATCTACTTGATCGTTAAATAAATCCATCAGTATAATTTCGTTAAACACTCATTGATTTCGACAAAAATATAATAAACAAGTTCATCAATATCAAATGATATCATTTATTCTAATTAACTTAGCAATCAAAAGTTGCTGTATACATATATCATACAACTCAGAGAGTGGGACACATCTCCTCAGGATTGAATTCAATTTAGAATTAATTTCCATCATGCTAATTATCTACGTCAGAAAAACACAGACTTAAAATAAATCACCATTAACAATTTGTGGTTATCGTCTTTAAATTATAATTCAGAACTCTGTCTATAATTATTAAAAACTCAACATAAAAACGACATAATGAGCTTTGATTGTAATAATCATGAACAAGCGATATCAACAAGATTACGATATAATAAGTAAACGCATATTTTTGTCATATAAATGCAACAATCATACAACCATCGTTATTGATGTTAGAGTACATTGAAATCTCCAAAATCATTTCAAAATTTAAATGCTGATTTCTAAAACAATAAGTTTAATGTTTTGGAATTCATTGAGTAGATCACCTGTCTTCATAAAAGAAGGCATTGTATATTGAAATCATAAACAACACAAATCGTTATAATAATGTCGAGATTTGACTATCGACATCAACTCCAACAAGATTCATCTCCAGCCTTCGTCATGTAATTCAGCGTAGATTGAAACAATTCATTGCGACTTCTTAATAGAAGTCAGATTAGATTTAAATCGCCAACATCAGATCATCATCATTATAATAATTTCGAAATTAAAACGTCGATATCATCAATGAGATCATCATATTCATCACCTGTCTTCGTCATAGAATTCAGCGTCGATTGAATGAAATCATTGCGTTTATCACCTGTCTTCTTAATATAAGACAGAGTAGATTGAATTCGCCAACATCACAGATCATCATTATAATAATTTCAAAATTTATATATCGATATCATCAACGAGATCATCATATTCATCACCTGTCTTCGTCATAGAATTCAGCGTCGATTGAACAAATTCATGACGTTCATCACCTGTCTTCTTAATAGAAGTCAGAGTAGATTGACATCGTCAAAATCATTTTCAATGTAATCGATATTCAAGAGGTTGAACATTCATTTCACCGTCTAATTAATGCAAAGCAACTAAACTTCGATATCACTAATAAGAAGATCATCGATTTAATCGCCATATTTTATCTGAGATATCATGAATTGATAATTTATATTATCATGAAAAAGTAATAAATAAATAAAAACAAATAAATAAAAGTAATAAAATCAAAAATCAAATAAATTAAAATATTGTTTTCATTTTAATTGTCACTTTATAAGATTGTTTTAAAAGAAAAATAAAACTAAAATACCCCGTTGCGCAGCCCTGGTACAAAACAAAATGTGCACGACTCGTGTATGGGTCCAGCTAGTTATTAATATGTTAATTTTTGTTTAATTACACTAATCAAGACGAATTTTCCTATGTACACCCAATACAGCAGTTTTATATAATTCGCTGGTGCTGATTTAGACTGGATACACACACAAAAAAAAATATTAGCTTGGCGTTCAGTTGTTTCATCGAATATTCATTTGCATCTACCAAATGTAGTCAGCCTCAACTGAAATTCATTTATGGTAAACAGTAGTATGAACCGTAATCAACTATTAGTTGAAGCAACTGCAAACTTGATTGGGGAAACAAACTTTTAATCCATATTAAATTTTTTTATTTCCATTGCTACGGCAACTAAATTCAAAATGAGACATAACAATATTTAGTTGACTTAACAGATAGTTAGTTATATTAGGTTGAAACAACCAATATTTATTTGATTCAACTGCGAAATCAGTTGTCTCGTATAAAAGCAATGCCAAAGCAGGACAAAATCAGTCGCACAAGCTTTAGATTTTTCACTCGTTTTTTTGGTGTGCTACGTACACCGCGTGCCACATGTAAAACAAAATTTGGAATTTTTTACTGTTCAGTTTTTTATGCCCAAATACACTTTCTTCAACAAGAGACATACTATTCTACAAAGTACTTGTTATTGTGTTTCTATATGTTGTATTTATATATGCAGCTCTAGCGCTCCAACGTGTTGCAAACACGAAGTCAGCAGCACAACGAGTCGTCGGCAATTTCCGATCTCGGGAACGCTGTTGTAATGCTGAATTCGTGTTTGCAACACGTTAGGGATAGGTAAAATGGCCGATTTCTCATAATTAAATTGGCTACCACAATCAAACAAATTGGTTGTGTCAATTGTATTCAATAGTTGCGAGAACTGATACGCTGTTTTGCAACAACTGAATCAGTCGAATGTTGACGGAACTAATTAAATCGGTTGGCAAAAAAAGACGGTTGCCCCAACTGATTCGTTCTTTGGGTGCAGTTTTTCTATTACCCTGAAAATCAACAAAATCATATTTTTCATTTTTGTAATTTTTTTTTTAGTTCAAATCGACATTTGGTTTCTAAAATCAACAATATTTATTAATTTTTGTGGAATTCATATACATTTTATTCATATTGATGAAAGTTTTCTAAAACCTAATTTTCTTATTTGTTTATATAAGCTTTTTGAATATTTCATTTTGACCAATATTACAAATTGTTAGAAAAATCCATGGTTGAAGTATATACAGGTTAAGTCATCTTTCAAAATTCAGTCGTCATTTACTTTCTTTTTGAACTGAAACTGTTTGAAAGAGTCAACATTTGTTTACGAAAAATTTAAAACAAAACATGTAGAGATTTTGCTACTCACAAGAGAGTTTTGCGTTTCACCTCTCCATCCGCATTACACATAAGAGAGTGCAACAAGCAAACTCTCACTTTTCGTCAACTCATATTTGTTCAAAGACAAAGAGAATGCGTTGATCTACTCACTGTACAGGCTTGCAAAGTGTAACATCATTGTTGCCATTTCTGTTGGAATCTTCCCATCTGTGGTATTTTTGAAATGTTGTGTATAATTATATAAATGATATTGTTTTTTTTCTCTAACTTTTTATATGTATAAGATAAAATATTTATGTTAAGGCATTAAATGTTTGTTTTCAAAGTGCCTATTGATTGACATAAACCATAAATAAAAATTCCAAATATGCCAACAAATGTT
Source organism: Dryomyza anilis (assembly GCA_951804985.1). NCBI lineage: Eukaryota > Metazoa > Arthropoda > Insecta > Diptera > Dryomyzidae > Dryomyza > Dryomyza anilis. Next base: position 60,290,326 of record OX638135.1, read on the forward strand.
CAAGCATATTATGGGAAATGACCTGCAACATTCTAAAATGTGGGTTATAAAATTTTCTATGCATCATTTTATGAGATATCAATCAATAACATTTTTACCGAGCTTTCAATAAGGTGGTCAAAAAATGTGGGAAAAAATGGTTAGCAAATATCTCGCGTTTTAAATTACTAAGTATTATAACAAATAAAGCGAATTAAAAATCCAAACATTTTTTCCCTGCTATAATCATATATAACAAATACTAAATCATTTTTATTATTCTTTGCTGGATATCATGATTAATTTTTGCTAAATTTATACGTATATTACATGCTTTTTAAAACAGCGACGTCATTATGTATATATAATATACATATACGTATACATAATCTACAATAAAGGCACATTGAAGTTTTCGTGGCACCCTGTATATATCGCGTGACAAGAGCTAGACGCAACACAGCAGCAAAACACTGCTCGCAACACAGTACAGCTTGTACTAAAATAAGTTCTCGAATAAAAAGATCACAAGCTTGGATGCTGTCTTGTTATATTCGCATATGTTTGTTGTTTTATATGCAGCGATCAGTGTTGACAATCTGTATTGATATATTATTTACTATTTTAACATTTATATCAAATTTTCTTCTTTTTTTTTATTCATTATTTGGAATGATTATAAAGTTATTGAAATACATTTAAAAATATGTAAAAAAAATCCCGTATTGAGATTGCACAATGCAACATTTATATTTTGATTTCGCGTTAATTGGAAAAACGTTGCGAATTTGTTTAATGTTTGTTGGCTTAGCTGTGCGTAGGTTTTGGTTTTCAGCATTAGTGCATTTATAAAAGAGAGTTTATAAATTAATAAAAAGATGGGGAAAAAAAGAAATATTCTTTAATATTATTAAATATTGACACTTAAAAAATTACGTTTTGAAGTTTTAAACTAATTTAAATTCAAAATATTTTTTCCGAACGCGCACGTGATAATGGTGCACATAGTCAAGTCATCATGATGTTCGCGTTTTTGTGACTGTTAATTCATAGACGGAAGACGGATCATTTTTGATTGATTTTAAATAACTTCTTCCATTGTGCTATTTCATTCATTAAATCAGAACTGTCACATTTGAACTCAAATAATTATAAACGGCAATTTCGAAACTGTTGAGATCGCTGAATGCAGCCCATGTAAATCGGGCATTATTTATAAAATAAAACATTTTAAGTTTCAACGCAACTCGTCTGGCAACACCACTTACTCGTTGCATACATACAAAAAATGAGCACCATGTTTATACAATTTGGCCTTGTACTTTTATGAGTATGAGAAAAAGATAAAATGCGTAATGCTACTCCCTCGTGAGGAGAAAAATAAATGAGTTGAAGACAGCAGTCATGAGTAGTAAAGTTTTTACTCTCCGATGATTATCCATTTATGAGTAGAGATAAAAAGTCGGATTTTTTCTCTTACTCACTCATGTCGTGTGTTGTAAAATTAAATGTGTGCTTTCTCACTTATGCGAATTATGCATGAGTGTGTATTCATTTATGTGACTTTCCGAATTCTGCAAAATACCATATGGGACTTAAATAAAAGTAATTTAAACATTTATAACTTTAAACGGATACTGTGTACCTATATTTTAAAAATTAGAATGGTGTAAAAATGTTAGTAACCCAATAGGCCATTGCACTTAATATTAACTTGCGAATGCTTTGAAATTAATCATTACTTTCAAATCGTAGAGTTGAGGTTAACGTTTAAAATACCTTTAATCTAAATTTAAGAATCATAGCTTTTTCAATAAAAACTAGTTGCTTAACCTTAATTTGAAAATTCCCTTATTTTCAAATCAATATTAACACTGATTCTTCAATTGATTTCAACGTTTACTTCAAATCAAAATTTAGCCGTATTTTCTACTCGATATCCATTAACCTACATTTAGTTTTTTTTCTTTTAAATATTGACTTAATCCTGCAAAATAAGTTAAAACGAGTTGGGAAAGTTAGATCACATGGGTAAGTTCGGTCACATGGGGCGGATTTTTATAGTCGGTCGGGCCCGACTATGGAATACCCTACACCTTCGGTGGGTATATTAACCCTCAGAATATTATTTATATATTAGAAATTTACGTCTTATATCCCCAAAATTTAAAAAATTTATATAAAGTATAAAAAACTAAAAAAAAAAATTGAAAAATATACGCCTATATTTAAAATTTTGAAAGGCTAATATTTCATAGATTTGATTTTAATAATTTACGGATCAAATTTCCACTATGAAAACCCGGGAAATAATGAAAAAAAAAAGTAGGCGGATCACGCCCATTTTTGGACCACATATTTTTAGGTGAATTCTAACAATACGTTTTAAATTTTATAACTATACCTTGAATACTTTTCGAGTTATTAGTTCCGAAAGAGTTATATAAAAGTGACTTGTATGGGAGGTGGGCGTGTCCGTTGACCGATTTGGCTCATTTTTAAACTCAGTTCCTACTTTTGGTTAAAATATATTGAGACGAAATTTCATCGTATTCTGATCAGTATTTCTCAAGTTATTCTGTATTCGGACAGCAAGACAGCAAGACGGACAGACAGACAGACAGACGGACAGACAGACAGACAGACAGACAGACAGACAGACAGACAGACAGACAGACGGACAGACAGACGGACATGGCTAAACGGACTCGGGTAGTGATGCTGATCAAGAATATATATACTTTTCCATACCGGACACGCCTCCTAACGGGCGTTACAATATATGCACAAAGTTAATATACCCTGTACCTCTTAGGTGTAGGGTATAAAAAGGGGATCCTCATATAGAACAATAAAAAGGGAATTTTTCAATTAATTATCCCGTAGACTTCAAGCCCGAGCGTCAAGACAATTTCAAGCTCTCGAATATAATTCTGTAGCCTATTCAAGGTTTGCGGGGGCGGTCGGTATATTGATTTAAATATTCACAGTAGTCTAAACACTAAAAGATTTCGGTCAGCTATTAGATTTGGACGCGCGTTGTTATGTTATATTTTTTGTCAGGGTTTCTAGTGCAATCATATAAAACATACTGTTTTTAGCGTCACTACATTTTTGGTCCTAATTTTAACTGCGCTTTTTGGTAATGTTATTACCAAATCATTTTCAAGTTCAGAGTAAGCGCTAAATATATCACTTATTTTATATTTGAAACTGATTTGAAAAACAAACTAGACCTTAAAGGCAATTATGATTATTTTTTCAAACGCTTACCCTGTGGCATATTGGGAATTCTGAGTTTTTTTATAGTTCAAGTTTTTTCTCACAAAAAAAAGTTTTTTTATTCCGAAAATAAAAGGTTTTTCAAAAAAATATCTGGCAACACTGACTACGACAGTAATTCGCAGCAACCGAACAATGACCGGCTAATGGTTGTTTGCAAAACCCCGAACAACGACTGTCGGCTATTTTGCAACAACCGAACCACGACTATCGGTAGTTGTGTTTGACTGCCACAGCTATATAAAAAAACCGAACATCAACCGCCGTCGTAACAATGTGAAAATTAAATAGCATCAGCAGCAACAGTAGTCATTTTTATACCCTACACTAAGAGTGAAAGGGTATATTCAGTTTGGTACGCCGTTTGTAACACCCAGAAGAAAGCATCTCTGGTATGGAAAAGTATATATATTCTTGATCAGCATGACCTCCTGAGTCGATTTAGCGATGTCCGTCTGTCCGTCTGTCTGTCCGTCTGTCTGTCCGTCTGTCTGTCCGTCTGTCTGTTGAAATCCCTAAGACTTTTAAAATTGAAGAGCTAGATAAATGAAACTTTTAACTTAGATTACTAATATACCTACGCTGTATGTGCGAAAAAATTGGCGAGATCGGTCCATGGTGACCTATGATCCGACCACTTATGTTCAAATACCACATATAAAATGTACATATAAAGATCAATTTTTATGTATACGTGCTTAGGTAAACTTTGTTGGTCAAATATATATTGACATCATGCTCAAATACATGATAATAATGTTTTCCGGCGAAAAGACTTGTGGTTCACAAAAAAAAAAATCGAAATTCGGTACACCTACCCATTTGTAAATATGGGTATCAAATGAATGGAAATTCTTCAGCGATTGAATGTTTGTAGTTATTTTCAGGATTCGTATACCCTGGTGACCTATATATCACTTTGAATGGTAACCACACATATGTGTAGGGTATTTATAGTTGGCTTAGACCGACTATAATTTTGATAATCCTAACTATCATAATTACACCTACTTTAAAATTTCCCATGTGATCTAACCTTCCCAACTGGTTAAATTTGAATTACTACTGGTGAATGTCATAGTTTTAGTTTTCAGAAATGTGCTACTGGCTACTAGGGATGTTTATCCCGGGTTACCGGTATTTGAGTCAAATCAATCCCGAAAAACTCATCCCGGAATCATCGTTAAATCCCGGGATTTTCGGGATTAAAATAAACGCTAGATCAATTTTTAATAGTTTATTCAAAAGTCTTTCAATGTTTTTATACACATTTCGTGAAAAAGTAAATATAACATTTATTGGACTAAAATTTTAAAACACTGACGTCAATAATAATGAATTAACTTTTTGACTTTTAACAAATTCACAATTGTTAAAAATTACGTCTCTTTCGACTAATAACACTGTTCGGCAAAATTAGCACTTTTGTTCCTCCCTGTCTTTATTCATATCATTTCTACATAATTTTAATGTGCTGATTCGGACTACGTTTTTAGTTTTTTCCCTGCAATTTTTATTTTTGAATTTTTCAATGCATTAAAAAAAACTTTTTTTATAAAATAATTATTGTCCTTGAACAAGTCAACTTGAATGTCGTTCAAGATTTGGTTGCAATAACCGGTTAAAGTTTAAAAATTAAGAAAAAAAAGGAATTTATCACCGGAAAATCATATTTAATAATAAATGTTTTATTTTTATTTTAAAATATTAAAATAACTATAGATTGTACTCATTTCGACAATGGTATTATTTTTCGGTGCCTTTTTGATTATTGAGATAAATAATTTTTTTATTGAATTTCAACTCTATAAAAATAATTCACTTTTTATTTAAAAAAATATTAATTATAACAGGATTTTACTGTTACTTTTTAAATATATGATAACAATTATAAAGTACTAGGGTTTTTAAACATACTGTTTCTAATGTTCTATAATAATGCGCACTGTTTTGGTACTTTTGTACTATTACATTAAAATATCAATTAGTTTTAATCTATATTTCAATTGTTCTTTTTAAATAATGTTTTTTAAATTCATATAACTGAAAAAGTAGAAAGGACACAGAAAAAGCAATACCATGGTTAAAATAGGTATTCTCTCTAGTATTACCAATGATTTAAAATATAACATTTATTTTTTACTAAATATTCCTAAATATTCTTTACTAAATATTCTTCAAGTGGACTTAATGCCATAACATTCATTGATTTATTCCTGGGCTATAACCGTATTAATTTTAAATCAATAGCTGTCTAATCTTTTCATATAAAATTTTGTTTGTAAAATGCAGTGTAATAATATAAAATGCGTTTTTCTCAAAACATTACGTATAGCGAAAAAACTAAAAACGTAATTCGAATCAGCACATTAAAATCATATATAAAAATGTTATGAATGAAAACAGGGAGAATTTTGAGCCGAACAATGTAATCATTCTTATCGAAATACAGAAAGTACTTATAAATAGTAAATAATTATAATAATGCTGGCGAATTAAATCCGGGTTATGAATAGCGATAAAACTGGAACCGTTGTCTCTGAATGTAACCTTTATTAATAACAAAATACATAAATAAATAAATAAATAAATAAATTCACTATTTTTCACATTCATTACAATGAAATTATGCGTACTACAAATTTCTATCATATAAAATCCATTTGACCGAGAATAAATCTTTTTACAAAACCTGAATTCGATTAAACTAACAGTATAAAATTCACTCAAACGATTGAGTTTACATAAAAAAATCAACGTTCCTAAATTGAGTAAATTTTTAAAATTGTTATTAATTAAAAATCACATATTACTTTAAAAAAAATGTGTCCACTATAAACTATTTTTATTTTAATTATAATTTTTTTTATAAAATATTGTTTTCCACAAAAAACCAATATCCGAATAAAAAATGGATAGTTCATTCAAAATTAAAATTTTCTTATATTTGTACTAAAAAAAATAAGTTTTCAATAAAAAAATAATTAAAAAAAATTTGATGATCAACTGGGGTTTATACACAGAAAATAAACTGGTTCATAATATTAACGAATCCTGTTCATAGAGGCAAATTCATACGTTTTAATGCAAGATACATTGTGACAATGTACATTGTCTTGTAACTTGATTGTGAATTTAATGATCAGTTCATTTTCAGTAAGAATCAGTGTTCATAATACGCACAAATAAATTTAATGAATTTTTTCATACTTCATTGAATTATATTCATTGAAATTCTGCAGTAGACATGTTCGATTTTCGTGTTCGTTTCTAGTAGCGTTAGCTGCGCTCTGCTGTTACAAAAAAAAAACATTTTATTAATTCGCACAAAGACGCGACAAATGTAAGAAGTAGTTGCGAAATTAAGTGAAATGAAGTGCGAAATTACATTTAATTTAATGTATATATTAATTGAATTTATATTAAAATAATAAAATGAAAAAACTTTCTGAATTCACAATTCACTTTTTGTTTATGATCTCGTTCATTAGAGTATGTATTCGATTCATTGCGACGATGAACTCTCGCATTCAATATAGCTAATAAAATATTCATTGTGATTATGAATATTTGTCATTTTGTTTTATGATCCGAACATTGTAATTCAATAAATTTGTACATTGAAGTATTACTGGAGATTCGTTGTGACAATGAACAGTTACATTGGACCAATTTTAACGAAATATTCTTTGTGATAATGTACTTTTTTTATTGTAGATATGTACTTATTTGGTTCAGTGTATATCGCGGATTTCGCGGATTGAAAAATAGTCCGGGATTGACATCCCTACTGGCTACTGCTGCTGCTGTTGTGTTTGAAATAGTCGCAGTCAGAGCATTTGCTACTGCTATTGCAACATTTCAGTTTTTTTAAACCCTGAAAGTATTCAAATACGGCTAACGGGAGAACTTTACTTTATAGGGCCGGTCTCAAAAAATAAAATAAAAAGTTGCCACGCCACCAAAAAGGGGCGGAGAGTATCAAAAAACAACAAATTTTTTGCCGTCCGCTCCCTTTGAACCGCCCATAAATCGAAAACCGATCGAGATGGTTTTTGAATTATAACCAAGTATGCGGGCCAAAAAAAAAAAAAAAAAAAACTTGTCACACGATGCAGAAACCTGATCTAAAAAATAAAATAAAAAATAAAAAAGTGACTTCAAGGTCACCGTGTACCCCATAAAAATAAAAACCTGTGTTTTTTGTTTAAACTCAAATTCCAGGAAAAGGGAAGTGGCAAAATGAAAAACTAAAAAAATTCAAAATTCTTGATATATACAGTAGCATGGCCATGGTAATTTTTATGGATTGTAAATTTCGGGTACACTGAGAAAAAAAAAATGTTATTCAAAAAAGTTAAATATGTGTTTTGTACACTTAGTTACTTATTGTAATAAAAAACGCATTTTTGTACTCGAAGTTAATTGTTATGAAGCGCCGCATGGAAATCGCGCGATTTTTTCCAAAAAAAAAAAATATTTTTAGTCTAATTTTTTTTCTGGTTCTAGAATTTATTTATTTGACATATAAATTTCCATGGCATTATTTATCTGAATGTAAAGGATTTTCAATATTTTATTATTTTCTTTTTGTCACTCCCCTTTTCCACAGGGGTTTTTGATTTTTTCAGGGGTAACAAGTGACCTTGAGGTCACTTTTTTATTTTTGTATTTTTAAGGTCTGGTTTTTGCATCGTGTGACATTTTTTTAATTTTTTTTTTTTGCCTCGCCCACTTCGTTATAATTCAAAAACCACTTATGACCTCGGTCGGTTTTCGATTTTTAGTTGGTTTGAGGGGTCCGAGCGGCAAAAAAAAAATTTTTTTTTTCGTCACTTTCCCCATATTTAAAAGGTGGTGATAATTTTTTTTTTGTGAATTTCGACCGGCCCTATAAAGTAAAGTTCAGCCCGGCTAACTTTCATGCATGCACACTTTTAATTATACAGTGTTTTACACCGGCCAGCGTCTTTAATTGCTTATATTTTAGAACCATGCAGTTGATTGTAAAGAAGTAAAAAAATAAGTTTTTTCCTTGTTTGTCATTTTATTGAAACGTATGAGTGTCGCGAACGCCATCATGGAAATATCCATATTCCATGTTAAATCAACGAAAACAAATTTAATCGTTTAGACTCTGAAATTGATAAAAATGTGCATGAATGTTCTCTCATATTAAACTAAGAAAGAAGATATTTCATATGATATATGAAATATTTATAGACCTCAGATTTTTATGGTACGGTATCGAATTTGGAAAAAAGGTTAAAAAAATCACTACACCTTACATACTTACATACAAACATATATATACCCTGGTGACCTGGGAAAGATGAAATTTGGCAAAAATGTAAAGAAGAAAATTAGCAACGACATATGTTTTTTAAGAATTTGGGGTTTCGAAATATTACTTCCCAAAATCTAACACTTGTAATAAACGTTTTACCTTTGAAAATTTATACATTATATCAAATAACATCTCAATACCTTTCAAACGATATATGATTTCATCTTCTATATAAACTACTTTAAAGATACACACAATTATGTTAACTAACCTCTGTTATTTTTTATGTTTTTTATACCCTACACTAAGGGTAAATTCAGTTTGTTACGCCGTTTGTAACACCCAGAAGAAAGCATCTCCGGTATGGAAAAGTATATATATTCCTGATAAGTATGACCTCCTGAGTCGATTTAGCGATGTCCATCTGTCTGTCCATCTGTCTGTTTGTTGAAATCCCTACTACTTAAAAAATTGAAGAGTAAGATGAATGAAACATAGATTACTTATATACCTACGCTGTATGTGCGAAAAAATTGTGACCTGTGATCTGACCATTTATATTCAAATAACTCATATAAAATGTACATCTACAGATTAATTTTACTGTATACGTGCATTGGTAAACTTTTTTTGGTCAAATATATATTGACTTCATGCCAAATACATGAATATAATGTTTTCCCAAGGAACGACTTGTGGTTCCCAAAAAAAAAAAGCGAAAATCGGAACACCTGCCCATTTGTAAATATAGGTATTAAATGAATGTTCAGCGATTGAAAGTTTGTAGTTATTTTCAGTATTCGTATACCCTGGGGACCTATATACCACTTTGAATGGTAACCACACATATGTGTAGGGTATGTATAGTCGGCTTAGACCGACTATAATTTTGATAATAACGCCTACTATAAAATGTCCCTACTTTAATTTCCCATTTGATCTAACCTTCCCAACTGGTTTTCACTTGGAAATGTCACTATAATAATAGTTTGGCGCTACCGTCCTGAAGAATTTAGGCCGAGCTCTCTCACCATTTAAGATGTGCGTGTTATATTTGTACTCAAAATGGTGGGACCTACAGTTTAACCCTTTCAGTAATTTGTTACCATATGTTAACAGCATTTTAAAGATTTTTTAAATACTCTCTGCTATAATATATTTCTGTCGAAATAAGCTAATTGATAGTTTATGATATCTATTATGTGTTGATAAATAAATTTAGTTGATAAAGAGACTTATTAACTGTGAGGTGATATTTTGAGCAATATATATAAATTGCATATTCAGGTTTAAAGCCATTTTTAGTATTTCTTATGTTTAAAATATATTTATACTTGCGTATTTATTTTTTATTAAATAATAGTGTATTCAGTGTCGAATGGATTTATTTGAATATTTGTTTAAATTAAATTAACTATTTTTATCTTTTTTATCAAAAACATACCATATGGTTACATTCCATAAAAACGTAAAAAATATATTTTTAAAAAACTTAAAGTGAATTTGTCTTATTGGGCTTAAAATGATTCCAGAAAGAACATAGAAAGAAAGCTTTAAATAAAAAATATTTTTCTGAAAGGGTTAATGTCAAATCCGAACTTACGAGAGCAATGTTTTTGCCATTTACTGCCCAGAGGTAGAGCGGTATAAAATATGTTTTCCATGAAAATATGTTGTTAGCTCCGCCCAGCTTTGAACTTGGGATCTTTCGACTCGCAGACCAACGCACTGACCTCTAAGCTTCCGTTTTTTCGGGAACCATAAAAGCTATAGGCCCAAACATTTTAATGGTGTTGAGTTTAGTGAAGTACAACATTTGTACCAAGTTTTTATTGTTAAGTTTTATCAAAAACACCTACCTGATGCTCCAATGTTGCCCGCTGTCGATGTCAAAATGGGCAAGGATACCATAATCATGCCAGTGCCGGACCACACGTATTTCATGAAGAACTGTTCCAACATGATAAACCACAGTTTTTGTGTGAATATGTTATTCATCTGGTTGACCAACCGATTGTAGGCCTGTCGCAACTGCTGTAGCTCTACCTTATGGCCCCCATAGAACGCAATTTCCTCCGCATTTGTAATAATGCGCGAATGTATGTGTCTCAAGTAACCGTAACGATTCGCCTCTTCAGATACAAGTTGACCGAATTTCGGAGACACTACACGCATTATGTGTGCTGTCAACGAGATCACGGTGATTGAGAGTGCAGGACCTATATTATTTGGTATCAAAAACCACATAGTCACAAGAAATGTCATAAAAATAAATTTAATTGTGCAGACCTGAAAATATGTTTGATTTCATTCTTTGCGATGAACGCATAAGCGCCAGTCCGATCAACATTAAGTCGAAGCATGGTTTGGTCAGACTGCTGTATAGATGTGCAACGGAACTCGCAAATACAGATATATCTTCAGTTAATCTATTTACATATAACAATAAAATATTAGTTATAAAGGCGCTATAGTAGTTTTTAAACTGGACTTAATTTTAATGTATAGCTTTTTGACATTTATTTTCATAGGAAACCCGTCAAAAAAGCCGTAATTAAATTTAAGTTGCAGGTTAATTTTGACTATAGTTACGGGCCAAAATGTTTAAGCGTAAAATTAATAGAACATAAATTGAGAAAAATCCAAATAAAATAGATAATTCATTTGAAATTGGGAAAATTCCAAATTAAATTGTGATAGTAAAATTGAAATTGAGAAAATTTCATGTGAAATTCAGATGTAAAATTTAGAAATTTACAAAGGATATTGAATTTTTGTTTTGAAATTGGATACAAATAAAATAGTGAATAGCATAGAAATTTTCAAATTTAAAATAGAAAATCGTAATTTCATTTGAATAGTTATCAATTTAAAATGGAAAAATCTCAATTTCATATAGAAAAACTCAATTTCATTAAAAAAATATGAAATTTAAAGGATAATCTCAATTTAATTTTTTAAAATTTCCAATATTAATGTTCAGTGTAATTTTTTATAAAAATTATGTACAAACACAAAAACAATTACCTGTGATCTGCGTTTTCGATGCGACCGTCCAAATTGGATACACGATAGTAGTTCTGATTCTGGAAGTAAAGGCGGTACGAATGTCTGACCAGACGTGTCCTAATAAGGAATAACAAAATTTGTTGATTACTAACCAAATAAGACATTGAATTAATGTAACAGTGTTCAAAGACAATATAAATATAAGTACACGGTTAAAAATCTTGGACTAATTTTTAATCCATGAATTGTATTACAGACATTATTAATACATTTTGAATTAAAATGAATACATTCCCAAATATTAACATTTTTTGTAATCAAATCGGTATCAAAATTGAATATTCTTCGGAATATATAAATTTGAATACAAAAAGTATAGTATATAATACAAAAAAACACGTGCTCTCTATATTTCTTTCTCATTATTATCTGTTCTGAAAAAATAATACAGTTTGACTTACATTATAATACAGTAACGAAGAATTTAAAAATGCTGTCATTACGTGTGAAGACAGTTTAACAACGATTTTATAAAAATGGAGAAATTGAAAAACACACTTCATTCTACAGCCTCAACACAACGCTCATGACATGTTTCTAAGTCTGAAAATTTGGTTACAGTTTGATATACATTTGATAAAAGTTCCAATAGAAAAATTTGGAGTAAGCTCGGAGCAGAAGTTTTTATATTCTAAGAATATTTATAACACAGTAATGTACTAAAATTTAATACAAGTTATATTAAAATAAATACAAGCGCAGTATTACATTATATGGGCCATTCCACACCAAATCGACCAAAAAAAAGTAAATTTTGAGATTTTACCTTTTCGATTTAAATGAAACTAGGGCAGCTGATAAAGCACATTGAGATATGCATTGACCATCGACCACTACTTCCAGAGATACAGTGCTTCAAAGTTACAAAAAATGGTCCAAAAATCACTTTTTGTATGGTTGTTCATATTTCAAAATCTCTTAAAGTATAACTGCTAGAAACTCCGTTGATGGCTCGTTTTAAAAATCGCATATTTGCGTTGATTTAATACAACTGTTCATACCAAATTTCAAGATGGTATTTTGATTGCATCTTATTTTCTAAATTTTTATTTATTTTTTGTATTGAAACAAAAAAAAAATTTTCGACAGTAAAAGTTGCAATAATTCTTGAATGCATTTCTAACTCTGATTTCTAAAATAACGTCAGTTTTGTCATAATGACTCTAGTTTTTGAGATATTGATTTTGGGATATAGTTTTTACATTTTTCGAAAAATGGTATGTACCTCAAAAACTACACCGAAAAAAATACACTATTAAAAATAACTAAAAATGTCTTTAAAATAAATACACATGTATTTGATTTCCGTCCAAAAGCATATGTATTTATTTCCTTTAATTTTACAATAATATGTAGTTATTTTACTTTGTTGTGATAATTAATTAAATAACATATTTATTTTTACTAATGTGGAAAATTATATGAATGAATATTAATATAATTATTTTAATACTAAAAATAAGATACAAGAATTATAAATCTGAAAACTTTTTAGTTGTATAGTACAAATACAACTAAAGATTATTACCCACAACCACAAGAAAAATCTACACATAAATATATAAAAATATAAATAAAACAAATATTTTCCTGATCATAAGATGGAAGTACCACTAAGCATCATTAGTTCTGACGACTCAAAGGAATGGCAAGCACTTAATTGTTTCTTTTCGGTTAAAACACACAGAATAATATGCTATGGTATAACCATGCGACGGTAAAACCATACCATGGTAAAACCATATGGATGACATATCAACTATTACTGCCTGAACAGAATACAGGCGGCGATCGAAAAATGAGAGAGCGAACATTGAAAACAACAACAATTTGCCGTCTCAATGCTAACGTCATGGTGCACCAAATCAGAAAACTACTCATCTGCAGCTGCGTGCTATATTTGTATACTGCAGAGTTGACAACTAAGTTTTAAAGCCAAAAATATTCAGCGGTAAACTTAGTTGGCAGCTCTATAGTCTTCTCTCATTAAGACGGTTCGGTTAAATGCTACGGACAGTTTTGGTTTATTTATATAGCTCTTTCGCAGTCATCCGTCGTGTGCAAAAAAAAACAACAAAAACAAAAAACCAGTTTCTGCAATGGGAGTTTTCGTAAATCATTTCAGAGCAGAGTTCTGAAAATGAACTGAATATTCCGAATTTTCTCAGAGTCGAACGCAATCTGAACTCAACCTGAAGACTCTGATTTAAATTACAAACAACTTAAGCAGCATTTGTCAAATTCGTATGAAGTCTTGTGTTCGACTAGTAAAATGAACGTCAAAATCACTACTGTTCAACCAGCTCGATAAAATAAAATCGAGCACATCGAGTCTGTTCAGAACAACCGACTTCGATAATCTGAGCGAATAAACAGACGCAAATCACTGACTCTGAATGTTCAGAGTTTAAAAACAAATGCAAATGTTTTTTTGACAGTTCAGAACTAATAAAAGAAAACGCCCAATATAAAACAAAAGAATTCGTTTATACCTGCACGAGGGACGACCTTTCGTAATTCGTTCGTTAGTGATCCCACACGAATTCAAATAAAAGCAAAAAACAAAACATCAATACAGATTGTGCAATATGCAATACATGGTGTAGTAAAAAATAAGACAAATAAAGGCAAATGTATTTAAAAACCAACATAATGTAGTAGAAATGTATTTTTTCCAAACAAAGACATAAAATGTATATAGTTTGCTACAGTAATTTTTTCGGTGTACAGCTTTAACAAATTAGTGGCTTTTGACAAGTTTTCCATATAGATTCGAATATTATTTTAAATTGGACATTCTTTTTTTTATTATTGGTAACGCTAAACATTTGGTTTTAAAATTATAAACAAAACTTAGCTGTTTTTGAAAGTAAATTATTGTTTCATATTTTATATAATAAATTCAATTGTAATCAAATTTTTATAAAAACAATTAACTTTAAATAATACATATTTTTGTATACAGGGGAATTTATAGTTAATTTATAGAATATAATTTATAGAAGAATTCATAAAAATTTGTAAATAATTTATATTTTAATATTAAACTATAATACACAAAATATTTGCATAATACATTTTATGTATTATGTAATACACGTATTTCATAAAAACTACAGAAAACCAATACATACTACATATTCTGAAATATGTAAAATACGAATTTCTAATACATTGAGTTGTAAAATCCAGACAAATTAATACAAATGTATTAAAAAACGATCAAAATGTAGCAGAACTGTATTTTTTCAAAACGAAGACATAAATGTAGTATAATTTACTACAGTAATTTTTTCGGTGTAGGGACAGTTTGATGAAACTGACGCCATTTTCGAAATCGGTGTTAGAAATACATTAAAAAATTATTGCAAATTTTACTTTTGAAAATTAATTTATAAAATATGCTGCTATCAGAATACCATCTTGAATTTTGGCATGAACATATATATTAAATCAACCAAATTACACGATTTTTTCACAATTTTAAAATATATCCTTTTTAAGGACATCAATTTTGAAGTGCAAGGATAATGACCACGGCCAACATGTCAAAGTTTAGAATTTACAACTTAAATTGTCTGAAAGCCTGTTCTATTACCTTTAAAAGGACCCATCAATGAAGTTTTTAACATTTCTACTTTAAGAGATATTGAAATATGAACAACCATTCCAAAGTGATTTTTGGCCGATTTTATGTCACTGTATCTCTGGAAGTAGAGGACGAAAAAAATAAAAAAAAATTGGTCAATACATATCTCGATACCCAAATTTCATTGAAGTCGAAGAAAGTGAGTTCCAACCGCTGGTCGATTTGGTGTGGAATGTCCCATATTCCATAATGTATTAAATCCTTTTATTTTTAATATACATTGTATTAAAAGTTTCTCTCTTTCTCACCAATGAAAATATTCCAAATTGTATTAGAATTAAATACAACTGCAGATTACAAATTTATTTTAATACTTGACATGCATTAAATTTTAATACATTTCTGGTGTGGTCATATATGTAAGTCAGTTTGTATTAAAATTAAGTCCAACATTTCTAACCGTGAAGGAACAGTTTTATAGTTGGTGCAATGAAATGAGTAGGAGTTTAAGTAGAATAAAAATAGTTTTAGTAAATAGATGCTTGTATTGAGAAAATGTCAAAACAAAAAAAATGTATTCCTCTAAAAACCACTAAAATCATTCTCACTGCTTTTTTTCACTTCTTCATTTCGACGTCATTATACCAGGGTATATTAAGTTTGTGCAAATGTTGTAACGCCTCTTAAGAGGCGTGTTCGATATGGTAAAGTAATACATATTTGCTCAGAACAACCCGAGTCCGTTTAGCCATGTCCGTCCGTCCATCTGCATGTCCGAAAACATTGAAACTTGTGAAATAATGCTCAAAATACAATAAAATTTTGTGCCAAAATATTTTACCCAAAAAATGGTTCTGTGTACGGAAACGAGCTAAATCGGTCAACGGACACGCTCACCTCCCATACAAGTAACTTTTATAAAACTTTTTAGGAACCAATAACTCGAAAAGTATTACATATATATTTATAAAATTTAAAACATATTGATAGAATTCGTCTAAATATATGATCCAAAAATGTGCGTAATTCACCCACATTTGATTTTTTTATCATTATTTACGAATTTTTTTATAGTGGAAATTTTAGTCGTAAATTATTGAAAATTATCCCACAAATATATTCACCAAGAGTGTAGGGTATTCCATAGTCGGGCCCGATCGACTCTAAAAGTCCGTCTCAGATGACCTAACTTTTCTAACTCGTTTTAAAATTAAATATACATATCATATTCATATGAGCATTTATATAGAAATAAGAAAAATAACACTACTTTCGCTTGGTTTTCAAAAAACTTCCCCCAGAGAATACAAAATTGAAATCCTAGTAAGCGTCGAAACTTAACGCACGAATAAAAAAAAATTTAATAACAATTATTCAAATGTTTGAAGAATACATTCGAAGTCTATAGTTTTTAAGTATAACAACATCACCAAGCATCTTCTATGCAAGGAATAAATGTTCATCGATATGTTCACCAATATTTTATTTTCAAAAATAGTCCTTAAGGTGAATTATATACTTAACTAAGTGTCTACACCTGCCATAATTCAAGGATATAGCTGGCAAAACAAACAAATCTACTACCCAAGCGAATATCTAATACTGTTGGTTGGTCATTGTATATCTAGCCAAAAAATGTCAACGACGTCACGTACAATTGTAAAATTTTGAAATAAATAAAAAAAAAAAATGTTCCATTGTTTAATTCATTTTAAATGCGTTTAAAATTTAAAAACCGAACGAATCACAATGTTTTTTTTTTCAAAAACACACTAGATTAAAAAAAATAAAATAAATATGACAGTTAATGGCTAACGTTTATACAGACATAGAAAACAAGACATAAATCTTGTCATCTATGGCTAGTAAGTGATTATCAACTTTATGTTGTATGTCGCCGATCGACGAAAATCGTACAGAATTTGTCTGACTTTCGTGTGAGAAAGTTTTTTGTATAGCACAGAGTCTCACAATGTGACGACACAACGTAAGAAGTCAAATTGTACGTGTGCTGTAAGTCTCCAACGAACGATTTCGACGTAAAAATCGACGATAGCTTCCCAGGTATCGTCTGTAATTAATTTTGGTCCAAAAATAAAATTAAAAACTGTCACGTCCTTTTAAATGATTCTAAAGTGACGATATATAATTTTTTTCGCAATTTGATCCTCTGGTACCCCACTAAAATCAATAAATGACCGACGCAACTCGTTTCAACAAGTACTTTTTTGGATAATGCGAAAAACCCACCAAGAATAAAAAAGACAGTACTCTTCGCAATAATGATCTGTGTGATCGAAAAAAAAATTGACCGAAAGGTCTCATGGTTTCCTCCAAAAAAAGGAAACTGTTTCGGTCGATATTCAGTTCTCTATTTTTAGGCGGAAACACGAAACCCATCTGTAAAAAATATTGATTATTTGGTAATTTTCCGTCCATTTAAAGTACCGTGGCAATTATTATTTTTTTAATTACAGCTGCAATCAATTCAATTATGTTGCCATTACAAGTCATGATGGGTTTCGGCCGTATCAATCACCTCTCTCCAGTCGCTTCTGCATTGCGCGCCAGTTTTGCACTCCAAGTGTTGTCAGGTTGTCTCGCACTTGGTCGCTCCACCGGAGATTCGGACGCCCTCTCCTACGTTGACCACCACTGGGTACAGAATTGAACACCTTTTTTTGCTGTTATTTCCAAGCCAGCGTAGGCGCTGGATCTTAATGCGCCTGACTATGTCAATGTCGGCGTAGAGCTCATACAGCTCGTCGTTCCATCTGATTCTGTACTCGTTTTCAACGCATATCGGGCCATAGATTTTCCGAAGAATCTTTCTCTCGAACGCTCCTAGAGCTCGCTCATCGGTGTTGGCAAGCGTCCATGCCTCAGCGCCATAGAGGAGGACTGGCATGATGAGCGACTTATAGAGCGTAATTTTTGTCCGTCGAGAGAGGGCTCTGCTCCTCAATTGCCTACTGAGCCCAAAGTAACACCTGGTGGCAAGAGTTATTCTTCGGCTAATCTCCAGGCTGACACTGTTTTCCTTGTTGATGCTGGTTCCTTGGTATACGAAGTACTTCACATCTTCAAAGTTGTGGTTGTCAATAGTGACGTGTTGTCCAAGACGCCGGGACTCTTTTTTGTTTACACTAGGTACTTCATCTTGTCCTCGTTCACCGTAAGACCCATTCGACGCGATGGCCTCTCTAAACTGGAGAATGCTGCACTGACTGCTCGTATGCTCTGCCCAATGATGTCGATATCATCAGCGTACCCGAGCAGCATGGAACTCTTGTTGAAGATAGTTCCATTGTGATGGAGTTGTGCAGCTCTTACAATATTCTCCATTATTAGGTTGAAGAAGTCACTCGATAGCGAATCGCCTTGTCTGTATTAAACGTATCGGTGAGATTGTTTCCAATTCTCACTGAGCAACGTGTGTCGCTCAGGGTCATCCTGCAAAGCCTTATAAGTTTCGCAGGTATACCGAACTCAGACATGGTGGTGTATAGGCGACTTCTTATCGGACTGTCGAAGGCAGCTTTGTAGTCGACGAAGAGGTGGTGGGTGTCGATCTGCCTCTCTTTGGTCTTTTCCAGGATTTGGCGCAATGTGAAAATCGGTACTATGGTGGACTTGCCAGGTCTGAAGCCGCACTGACATGATCCAATCAGTCTGTTGACGATGGGCTTCAGTCTTTCACATAATACGCTCATTAGAACTTTATACGCCATGTTGAGGAGACTTATCCCACGGTAGTTGGCGCGTATCGTGGGATCCTCCTTCTTAAGAATTGGGCAGAGTATACTAAGACTCCATTCGCTAGACATGCTTTCATCTGACCATATTCTGCTGATGAGCTGGTGCATGCTCGTTATGAGATCATCGCTTCCGGTCTTAAACAACTTAGCAGGCAGACCATCCGATCCTGCGGCTTTGTTGTTTTTCAGCCTGTTGATGGCTGTGCAGACCTCGGCAGCAGTACCCATGGAGCGGGAGACGTGTGTCCACTGCTTGCATATATCATCGAGAGGGGGAGTGCCTTGGGCAAGCAGGTGTGAGAGTCGAGCGGCATAGGCTTGTTCGGTCTGTGGTGTGTGCAGCTTACTGACGTCTAGCTTTCTTTGCGTGGGCTTCCGTGCGTTTTTCGAAGCGCATAAGCGTGTGCGAACCTTAGCTGCTACAAGGAAGTGATCCGAGTTGATGTTGGCATTTCGGATCGAGCGTACATCCATCACACTAGAAGCGTGCCTTCCGGCAATCACAACATAATCAATTTGGTTGCGCGTGTTCTGGTCGGGTGACCGCCACGTGGCCTTGTGAATATTGAGATGCTTGAATCTAGTACCACTAATTACCATGTTTCGTGCTGCGGCGAAGTCGATCAGTCTCATTCCATTATGGGAGGTGTTGTCGTGGAGGCTGAATTGTCCAAGCTGTCCAGGCTAAATTATTCAATTACAGCCGCGGTAATGATAAATAAACCTAGAAATTTTCAAGGAATTTTGCTAACAATTTTTTTTTAAATTTGTTTTTTATGTTTGTCAAAGATATGTTTTTTGAGTTACCAAATTAACAAAAAAACGTAAACAATTGTATTAAAAATTGTCTCTGCTAAATACAAATACATTGATTGAAAACGCGAAATTGAGAACATTGAGAGACTACGCAACGGCGGAGGAATGCGGCGTAAAGCTCGATGAACCAATACGTAATATATACAGTTCACAATTTTATTACGTATGTGAGTGAAAACCTAAAGAAATGTGCCACTCACGAAATTATACAGCATAAGTGTCTGAACAGAATGCATGCGGACAATGAACAACGTCATAGCAGCGATGAGAGAGCGAACGAAATGAAAGCGGATGACGAATAACGAATTGTTTTCCCTCACTTCTTCTTTTTTATATCATATTTTTATAATGCGATGACCTAAGGTCATACAAAATTTTATTAAATTCTTCATTCAATCAGTTTTTCGTCGAATTCAATTGTTAAATAGAAATTCAACATACATTTATACCAAAATTAATTAGGACAAAAGTAGATAAATTCCCTTGAAATTTTAAAAAAATGGTGCAACACTGAAGTTCGCTCAGAGCGGTTGTCGTTGAACATTTGCGAATACAATAAAATTAGATCTATCGCAGCGGCGAACTCCCGAAAACAAATTTGATTTTTGTTTTGCTTATTCGTTGACGTTGCCGCATTCATTCTCTTCAGACAGTAAGGCTGAAAAGCTGGAGTAATAATACTTATAGTACGTTACTTCGTGCTGAAATGGCATTGGAATGGGACGTAACCAGAGTGGAATATAATATTCCACTAGTGGAATATTTTACAACTGAAAAGAATATATTTTTTTGATAAAATATTCGAATATAAAAGTGGAATATATATTTTTTGAAAAAGAATATTTTTCTTTAAATATATTCTTTTTTAAATTGTATTTCCTCTTTCATTTTATAAGTATTTTAGTTATTCTTCAATTAATAAAGTTATGCGTTATTTTTTGTACTAATTCTGTTGTTTGTGGCGCGAGTTCTATTTTTTTGGTATTCATTTTACAAATTTTTGGTAATTTCAAATATACCATGATACAAATACTTAAAGGTACGATAACTCTCTAATTTTGATATAATGTTCTTATTTATTAGCATAAGGTTCAGATTATAAATCATAACAAAATCGAACATTTAAAAAATATCACACACAATTCTATAAATATCAAGGTATGCGTAGAATCCTTTTTTTTTAGATTCAAAACCACAATTTAACAGTCAAAACTAAATTTTCAAATTAATATTCATTTATTCTTTAAAAACAAATTTCATTTTTAAAAATTTTTAAAAAAACTTAAAATTTGTCACAGATTTTCTTAGTGTAGAGTGATCGTTTTTAATTTGTAACTTTATTATTATTGGAATTAGTTTTTTTTTTTTTTTTTAATACAAAAATTTATATTGGTTGTTTCTTTCGAAATTTTGCAAACATGTGATACTTCAAAAATAAATAGTTTTTGTTGATTCGAATGCTGATCTCTAGGCAAATATAGTAGCAAAATAATTTTTTCTGGTGTCAATTATATAAGGAATTTTGCGATGTATTTTATTCGTTTACATGTTTTTTAAATTATGTTTATAATTATTAAATTATTATTAATAATTTTTAATGGTCAATTTATAATTTAGATATATTCATTTTATTTAAAAAATATTACATAAACATTTCTAACAAAAATATTGATATGGCATTAATTGATATTATGAAAGTGGAATATAAAATTTGAAAGTAGAATATTTATATTCCATTTTTTGGTAGTAAAAGAATATTTTCTTATAGAGCTGGTCACACTGGACGTAACGTATCGATAAATACGATAACGTATACGTCTATTATAACTCCAGCTTAACAGCCTTTTGGTCGCCGATCGACGAAAATCGTCCAGAAATTGTCTGACTTTCGTGTGAGAAAGTTTTTTGTATGCTGTATAGCACATCGTCTCACAATGTGACGACACAACGTAAGAAATCATATTGTGCGTATGCTGTATGTCGCCAACGAACGATTTTGACGACAAGCTTCCTAGCTATCGTCTGTAATTATTCGTGGACCAAACATAAAATTAAAAATTGTCACGCCCTCTTAAATGATTTTAAAGTGACGAAACAAACATTTTTTCCGCAATTTGATCCTCTGGTACCCCACAAAAATCAATAACTGACCGACGCAACTCGTTTCAACAAGTATTTTTTTTTTGGATAGTGCGAAAAATGCACCAAGAATTAAAAATAAAAAGACAGTACTGTGCGAAATAATGATATGTGTGTGATCGAAAAAAAAATTGACCAAATTGGCTTCCTTCAACAAATGAAAAACTGTTTCGGTCGATATTCAGTTTTCTATTTAGGCGTTAACACGAAACCTCTCTGCAAAAAATATTCTTTATTTGGTCATTTGCAGTCGATTTAAAGTACTGTTTATTATTTTTTTTAATTACAGTCGTGGTAATGATAAATAAACATAGAAATTTTCAAGGAATATTTCAAACAACTTTTTTTAAACATTTGTTTTATTTTTATTTTGATGCTTGCGGACAATGAACAACGTCACAGCAGCGATGAGAGAACGAACGAAATGAAAGCTGCTGACGAATAACGAATTGTTTTCCCTCACTTCTTCTTTTTTATATCACATTTTTATAATGCGATGACCTAAGGTCATACAAAATTGTATTTAATTCATCATTCAATCAGGTTTTCCTCGAATTCTATTGTAAAATAGAAATTCAACATACATTTATAAATTTTGTTTTGCTTATTCGTTGACGTTGCCGCATTCATTCTGTTCAGACAGTAAAGCTCGACGAACCAATACGTAATATATACAGCATACAATTTTATTACGTACTAGCTGGACCCGTGCACGACTCGTGCCAAGATTTTCTGAATTCAAAGATATGGAGCGATTTTATTAATATAAAAAACATTTTATTATTTATATGAGGGGCCCGTGCTTAGCTGTTGAAATTTTTTTATTCGTTTTATAAATGTAGTAACCAAATAATTCTCCGCCAAAACAACTTTTCTCAAAGACAATTTTTTCTCAGACTGCGCTTCTCCGCAGAATTATTCCCAGTAGAAATCTTCCCCGTAAAATCCACATAGAATTCATCCCGGTAGATTTGTTCCCGTTAGAATTCTTTCCCGTAGAATTCTTCCCCGTAGAGTTTTTCCCAGTAGAAATTTTAGTGTGGTGGGTTTTAATGTAGTAAGTTTCGGTGTAGTGAGTTTAGATGTGGTGAATTTGGAGTGGTGAGTTTAATTGTGGTTAGTTTTGGTGTGGTGAGTTTTAGTGTGGTGAGTTTTAGTGTGGTGAATTTTAGTATGGTGAGTTTAAGTGTGGTGTTTTTAAGTGTGGTGAGTTTTAGTGTGGTCAATTATAGTGTGGTGGGTTTTAGTGTGGTGAATTTTAATGTGGCGTGTTTTAGTGTGGCGTGTTTTAGTGTAGCGAGTTTTAGTGTGGTGAATTTTATTGTGGTGAGTTTTGGTGTGGTGAATTTTAGTGTGTTGAATTTTTGTGTGGTGAGTTTAAGTGTGGTGAGTTTTAGTGTGGTGAGTTTTAGTGTGGTGAGTTTAAGTGTGGTGAGTTTAAGTGTGGTGAGTTTTAGTGTGGTGAGTTTTAGTGTGGTGAGTTTTAGTGTGGTGAGTTTTAGTGTGGTCAATTTTAGTGTGGTGAGTTTTAGTGTGGTGAATTATAGTGTGGTGGGTTTTAGTGTGGTTAATTTAAGGGTGAATTTTAGTGTGGTGAGTTTTAGTTTGGTTAGTTTTAGTGTGGTGAGTTTGTTTTTCTTTTTCTTTCCTTTTTTTGTTTTTCATTTAGTTTGGATTGTGGTTTTATGTGATTGGTTTTGTTTTTGTATTTTTGCTTTTGTTTTGTTTTGTGTTGTGCTTTTGCTTTTTTGTTTTTAATTTTTTTTTTGAATTTGAGTTTTTTGTTTCATGTTCGTTGCTGGTGAAAGTGCCGAATTATATCGTGTTTAGGTTGCATGGGAGGTGCCACGCCTCTTTGCCCAATCCCGCCCATATATAGCCTATCATTCCTTCCAGACCATACCGCATCTGTGGTAAAAATTTCAAGACAATCGGATCATCCGTTTAGACGGAGAAGCGGAACAAACGTGATTGCTTTTGTTTTTGTATTTTTGCTTTTGTTTTGTTTTGTGCTTTTGGTTTTTTGTTTTTAATTTTATTTTGTGTATTTGAGTTTTTTGTTTCATGTTCGTAGCTGGTGGAAGTGCCGAGTTATATCGTATTGAAAGTTTAGGTAGTGTGGGAGGTGCCACGCCTCTTTGTCCAATCCCGCCCATATATAGCCTATCATTCCTTCCATACCATACCGCATCTGTGGTAAAAATTTCAAGGAAATCGGACCAGCCGTTTAGACGGAGAAGCGGAACAAACGTACAAACGTACAAACGTACAAACGGACAAACGTACAAACGTACAAACGTACAAACGAACAAACAGATTTATTATATTAATAGGATGTGACTGAAAACCTGAAGAAATGTGTCACTCACGACATTATACAGCATAATGTATGACTAGCCATTTGTAGTCTCCACACTCAGAAAAAAACTATAAAATTCATAGAAATACCTAATGATTCAATTATTTTTTACAATTAAAATTAATCAATGCGATTTTTCCTATTAATATTAAAGTGAGGGAACTATTAATTTTATAGTGGCGTCTGGCTATTGGTTTCAATAGTTTTTACTATTAAAAATCAATGTGATGTCCTATTAATACCGGAATGCTCTATTGAAAACATAGTTTGTCATATTCAAATAAACTGACTTATACTATTTTGACAATATGATTAAATTATTAATAGAATTATTAAGACTATTGATTTAAATATATTGCAATATAAAATCATTTAAAAGTAATAGGATATCATATTATTTTAAAAGGATTTAACTATAAAATTTCTATGGTAGCATACTATTAAATTTATAGTTTTTTCATATTAATTCAATGCGATTGATCGTATAAAATCAATGCGATAATTTAATCCAATTTTTTTTAAAAGATGTTGAAATTATATTCTTTTTTCACGCAATATTAAATTTTTTTTTAGAATACTTACAAACGCTGAAAAATAGTCAAAAAGGTAAGTAAACGTGTTAATAATATTTTTAAATAAGATTTTTTATTAAATAAATAATTCAGAGACAACATTAATACAGTACATTAAATAGGTACATCTTTACAAATTGCATTATTAATAATATTTGATAGGGAATGCTTTGGTTCTATTATTCAATATATGCAAATGGATAGGTGGACCATCAAAATCTAATATATTTTTTACATTTCGAATGTCAAAGAAGCTGCTGTGTCTGAAACTGCCGTGTCCTAAAAAGAAGCTGCTGTGCGATGAAGGCCAAGTCTCTGTCTTTAAACTTATTTTTTTGGCTTTATTTATATTTATTTGTATTTTGAGAATTACTTTTAATATATTTTAGATATAATTTTTATATTCGCTTTCTTAGTTTCTATACTTTTTCTACTTTTCACTGAACGACATTCTCGCACGCACGAAACAATAGACAAGAGTGACGAATTTGACAATCGAAGAGTGCACGTTGTTCTTTGTATTCAGGGTTGCATTTTTCGTATTTAGTTACCTACTACATTGGGAAAGTACCAAATTTTAGCAATTTAGTACTTTTAGACTACTAATCATATCGGTAACTTTTGTGAAGTAGTTAATGAGCCATTAATATATTTTTAATTTGAATAAAGAATTTATTGTATTACTAAAGATATTATTTTTATATTTTGAACAGTTTTATATTACATGATTTTAATTTGACTCAGAGACAGTTTGAATCACACAAACTCCCAGTGCACAATTTAATAATAACGTTAATGTTTCTGAATGATACTGACAACTGACATAATTTTAATTATATAATGGTTTCAAAATATTTACATTTTAAATTAAATTCACTATGGCATAAAACTCTTAATTTTGAGTAAAGAATTCTATATTAATTATATTTTTAACCAGGGATGTGCGATTATTCAAATGTTCTGATAAATCAGAACACTGATTGATATATAAACAGTTTTATTGAACAACATTTGAAATTTTTGTCAAGTTCCATAAATTATTAAAATATATAAAATCTTTACATTTATTATTTAAATATTTAAATAGTTTCTTTATTATACTTTAATTGTTTTATTTTTAAAGCAACATAGAAAAGGTACTTTTTTCTAATTTTAATGGTTTTTTCACATTAATATAATAGTTTAAATTATGTGACTAAAACTATTAATAATCAATAGTATTGCACTATAAAATACACTATTAAAACAATAGTCAAATTACTATTTTATCAATAACATGTCCTATTAAATTAATCTTGACTACCTTATTAGCTAAATAATAGTACAAAATACTATAAATACTATTGAATTAATAGGAAAAACTATTGTTTCGCGTCCTTTAGAATCAATAGTCGTACTATTGGCTTTCTGTTTTCTAAGTGCACGAGTCATCATGCAAGTGTGGAGTAGTTATATTATATACTTGTTTTATTTAAAATTTCTACCTTTAATATTTTATTTTAAATTTGGTTAATTATTATTTTTTTTTAATTTTGATTTAATTGTCATTCTAAAATTTTCATTTTTTATGAATTTACTTTTTTTAAAATTGTTCTAAAAAATTATTTAATTGAATTTTTTAATAAATAGTTAAAAATATAAAACCACATTTGAACTATATTGGAGACCACCCCTTTACCAAATCCTTCTTTGCAAAGATTGAGAACTTCCGAAGAAGAGGCAGTACATATCGGAGCTGTGGGCGTTTATAAAATTCCTGCATTCTGGAAAGCCAATC
Organism: Dryomyza anilis; assembly: GCA_951804985.1. NCBI lineage: Eukaryota > Metazoa > Arthropoda > Insecta > Diptera > Dryomyzidae > Dryomyza > Dryomyza anilis. Next base: position 60,316,953 of record OX638135.1, read on the forward strand.
CACAGTTATGGTTTACTCAGGTGGAGACAATATTTCGAATGCATCGCATAACTCGTGGTGAAACGAAGTTCGACCACATTTTGTGCAATTTTGATCCTGCAACGTTGGAATTCGTCAGCGATATAATTATATCCAGCAGAAGGATGCAAGTATGAAGCGTTAAAAAAAAACTTATTGCCGTGTTTGCAGAGTCAACGGAAAAGAAGCTGCGCCGACTTTTAACAGGACATTCAGTTGGAGACCAAAAACCATCGCACTATTTACAATTTATGCGAAATGCCGGATATGGTCAGGTGAGTGAGTCTGTTATTAAAACGCTTTTCCTGGAGCAATAGCCGGAAAATGTACGCTTCATTTTGGTGGACAACAAAGGCACCCTTGACGACATAGCGGAGCAAGCCGATAAAATATTAGAGCAGTTCTCCCCGTCGATCTCAACAGTTTCCAACTCCTCATTTTCGACCATCCTTGCTAAAATAGACGCCCTTGAACAACAATTCGAAAACCTTCGCACCAGATCTTCGAAAAGAGCATGTACACCAAAAAACGATTCTCGTAGACGTTCCAGAAGTCGAACGACTAATAAAGATTGGTGCTGGTACCACAATAATTTCAAGGATAAAGCCTCAAAATGCAATTCTCCTTGCTCTTTTCCAAAAAACTAAATGTTTTTCGGAGCTTGCGGAGTCCGAAAATTTTTCAATAAACTTCTGCCGCCTATTCATTAAAGATCTCAATTTGCAACCGAAGATGCAAATGTTCCCGTTAGTCTTTTCGCGACAAACGGAACAAACATCCAAACTTTCGGAACCGTTGTGTTGGATCTGGATCTTGGTTTTCGCCGAAAACTCAAATGGAGATTTGTGGTAGCTGACGTATTGGTTCAGATTTTCTGACCCATTTTCATTTGCTTCCTGACCTTAAAAACAAAGAACTCGTCGATGGTAAAACTTTTATCAGGTCAAAAGCACAGCTCACGCAAGAACCTTCTTTAGGCATCACTGCTGTTTTAAAAAACAACTCTCCATTCACACAACTTCTGTTGGAATTTCCGAACATTTACAGAGTGTTGAACATTCTTCAGAAATTGCCTGAGCATACCATCTATCATCAAATTGAGACGAACGGTCCGCCATGCCATACAAAATGCCGTCGATTAGATGTTGACAAACTAGGTGTCGCAAAAAAAGATTTCGAGTTTATGCTTGAGGCAGGCATTATTCGACCGTCGAAATCTCAGTGGTCCAGTGCACTTCATATGGTGCTCAAAAAATCAGGTGAATGGCGATGTTGTGGTGACTAGTTTGGACGAACATTTAAGTCATCTTCGGCTTGTGCTTTAAGGACCACGGCATTATTTTGAATCAAGCTAAATGTATATTTGGTCAAAATCAAGTTAACTTCCTTCGCTTTAAAATAAATTGTGATGGAATAATGCCGACTAGTGAGAAATTAGAGAAAATTCAAAACATTCCAAAGCCTGGGACAAATCAAAACTTGCAACAATTTCTGGCGATGATGAATTTTTATCGTCGATTTATTCCAAATGCTGCTCATACGCAAATTTCTTTAAATGTTTATCTCAAAGGAGCTACAAAAAAATAAAAGGCCAGTTATTTGGACATCTGAGGCAGAAGAAGCTTTCAAATTAAGTAAGTCACAACTAGCTAATGCAACCATACTCGCTCATCCTGTAATTACAGCATCGTTAGCTCTGAAGTCGATGCGTCCAATTTCGCTATTGGAGGAGTTGTTGAACAACAAGTTCATGGACATTGTCAACCCTTAGCATTTTTCTCGAAGAAGCCTAGTCCAGCTGAAATGAAGTACAGCGCATACGATCGAGAACTGTTAGCAGCATATCAATCCATTCCCCATTTTCGTTACATGCTAGAAGGTCGGAAATTTATACATTTTTCCGATCACAAGTCACTTTGTTTTGCATTTATTCGAAACCCTGAAAAAGCCCGTCCCCGCCAATGGCGTCATCTTGATTCATTGGACAATTTACAACTGACATTCGACACATTGCTGGTCGGGATAATGTTGTTGTTGACGCGCTTTCCAGAATCAATGAAATTGCAGAAATTGATTATCATCAATTTTCTTTGGCTCTACAAAATGACAAAGAATTACAACAATTGCTTTCCACGGATTCAAGTCTAATCTTCAAGCAAATTCTGCTGCATAATTGTTCAAGTCCAGTATACTGTGATATCACACAAATACAAGCAAGACCATTCGTTCCAGTCGATTTTCGCAAACCTATTTTCGATACACTTCATGATTTGTCGCATACAGTTTCAAAATCCACTCGAAAACTTATAGCAAAACGTTTTGTTTGGCCGTCTATGAATCGAGATATCAACAAATGGACTACAAACTGTCAGCGGTGTCAATCTTCGAAAATGTCTCGCCACACAAAATCTACCTATGGTACATTTTCTTTGTCAACGCGCAGATTATCCGACATACATATTGACATCGTTGGACCCTTGCCACAATCCGAAGGATTTCGATACCTTCTTACAATCGTCGATTTAGCTAAGTATCTTGGAGCAAATGTTATAGCGTCGTACCACCCTCAAGCGAACGGGATGGTGGAGAGATTTCATCGCACACTTAAAGCTGCGATAGTCTGTCACGGGAAACAGCATGGACTAAAACAATTTCAACAGTTTTAGTCGGAATTCGTGCCACACTTAAAGAAGACATTGGTGCATCTTCTGCCGAAATGGTATATGGAGAAACATTGCATTTACCGGGAGATTTATTTCGCCCTGTATCACTTTCATCACAATCTCTTTCTGATGCGTTAAGTCAACTTCGTAAAGTCAAAGCTGATCTTAGACCTACGGATTCCACGAATTATTCGTCTCAAGCTACATTTATAAATAAAGATTTAAACACCTGTTCAAACGTCTGGGTAAGAATCGATATGGCAAAGAAACCTCTTCAACCGAAATATTCAGGACCATATTTAGTTTTGGATAGAACAAACTAAATTTTACAAGATTCAACTTGAAAATAAACAAGATTTTATATCCATTGATAGGCTGAAACCAGCGTATTTGGAAAATCAGAAAATTATTTCGTCAGTACTACCAAAAGCTTCGATCGTTGATAATTCACCCATGCACATCGTGCGTTTCGAACTGCAAGGGGGCTGATGTGGCGTAGTTACTTTATATACTTGTTTTATTTAAAATTTCTACCTTTAATATTTTATTTTAAATTTTGTTAAACTAAATCGAAATTAAAGATAGAAATTAAAATCTTCTACAGAAAAGATCCTTAGGTGAATGCCTACATTTGGTTTTCAGTCAAGAAATCCATATCTAATACCGTTTTCATGGAAAGTTACTATGAAAATTAAGGATTTACAACGTATTTGGCGGTCAATATGTGATAGAACATAATTTTATAGTATGATAAAATTTTTCACACATTCAGGATATTAAATGTAAAGCTTAATCCTTGGTACCGATAAAGGATCATTCGATTTTAAACTACGAAAATTTTAGTATTTTGCAGTTTTATATAAAATAACAAATACTTTTCAGTGCTCAGTATTAGAGAAACTATAGCTGTATCTGTGTATAGGCCACATATAATGGCTTTAGGTGAGACGCAGGTTAGTGAGGGTGCAGATTCACTGGATTTTCAAATACCTGCCATTGTTCTCTGCCCATAGGGGTCTCGCCCTTTTTATTCGAAGGGACGTTGCGTACCAGCACCAACAGCAGCATAGTGTTTCGGATAATGAATTTAATTCTTTGTGGATTAAATTCAAAATCTTGTCACACATCATGCACTTGTGTTTTATTTATAGGAGTCCGAATCTAGATAGGGTTTCTACCTGAACAGTTTCCACGCAGTGAAATTATTGTTGCTGGTGACTTTAATATGCACAACGCCACTTAGTTGAGCCAGTCGGGTCTATCAACACAGGAGGGTTGTTATGTTGAGCTGTTTGCCGAGTGCAATCAACTCACTCAATTGGTGAAGGAAACGACGTACCTCCCACGCGTCGGTGGGTAGAGCCAAAAAGTCTTAGACCTTTTTCTGACTTCGCATCATGAAAAATATGATGTAAAAGTCCTTGCACCTCTTGGTAAGTCCGACCACTGTATTGTTTCCGCTGAATTTTCGTGTTCTAATTTACGCCGAAGAGGACGTAATGGCTTTACGAAAAAGCAAATGGGGATGCGTTAAATGATTTTTTTTCGCAACATTAATTGGAAATTGTGTTTCGCAGATAGAGACATAAATGCCGCGGCTTTAATGGTACAAAATATTATTTTATTGGGTATGCGGTCCTTCATACCTTTTAAAAAGATTAGCATTAAACCCAAGGACCACTCTTGGTTTAATGAGACTTGCAGGATTGCAGTCAGGTCGAAAGAGGCAGCCTTTCAGAATTGGCGTTCTAATAAGAATGCTGATACTGAAAGACTTCGCATACAGGCTAGGAATCGCTGTAATGCCATGATCGCGTGTGAAAAGTTTCTACACGAACAAAACGCGCGCAAAAAGGTCCTTCTCTACCATAGAGGTAGTAAAAATTTCTGGTCATTTGTTAAAAGGGTGAAGAATCAGACGATATCGTCTACTCCAACTCTTGTTATGAATGGCCAGACCTTCACTGAACAGGTTGATAAAGCTAATCTCTTGGCCGAATTATTTGCAAATAATTAAACGCTCCCAGTTAGCAATCAATTACTGCCTGTAGTTGAATTTGTTTCTTCTGCAATGTCGGAGATACATTTTCGAACTCGGGCAGTTAAAAAGGTTTTAGCAAATCTCAATATTAACAAAGCCTCCGGGCCAGATGGCATATCTGCCCATGTGTTGAAGAAGTGTGCGTCAACGCTGGCTTGTCCACTGCGTAACCTTTTCAACATCTCCTACACGACAGGAGTTTTTCCATCTTGTTGGAAGATTGCCAATGTTCAGCCAATTCCGAAATAGGGCGAGGCTACGAACCCTGCTAATTACCGACCCATTGCAATATGCTCTGCGCTATCCAAGGTAATGGAAAGCGTAATAAACTTCCACATTGTGAACTATTTGGAGCGAAACGAATTACTTAGTGACCGGCAATATGGTTTCCGTAGGACCAGATTCACCGGTGACTTGATGGCGGTCCTCTCCGAAAAGTGGAATAATTGTATTCACCTTTTAGGGGAGAGTAAGGTGGTTGCTCTTGATATTTCCAAGGCTTTTGACCGAGTGTGGCATGAAGCCCCCATATCAAAACTTATTGCATATGGTGTCAGTAATTCTTTTACTCGATGGATATTGAGTTTACTCCAGGGTCGTTCAATACGAGTTGCGATGGATGGTGTTTTCTCAGAACAACATTCCATCAATTCTGGAGTCCCGCAGGGTTTCGTCCTACCCCCGTCCCTATTTCTGGTTTTTATCAATGACCTTCTGTCATCGACCCAGAACCCGATCCATTCCTTTGCAGATGATAGTAAAATTTGTCATTCATATTCGTTCAACAAGCGTCAAAACTCTTTGGAGATTGAGAGTAAAAGGCGCTCAATGAATGACACACTCAATAAAGATCTGAAAACAATCTCCGAGTGGGGTCTTGCAAATAGAGTTGATTTTAATTCAAGCAAGACCCAATGTTGTCTGTTATCCCACAAAAGAATGGATTCCGCCCTCCCTCCACTCAATATGGACTCTGTCGATATTGCGCAGTCAGCTGCTCTTGACGTTCTGGGCATATCAATTCAATGTGACCTCCGTTGGAATGATCACATATATGATGTGTCGAAAGAAGCGGCCAAGTGCCTCGGTTTTCTGAAACCGTGTAAGACATACTTCACTCCCGCTGACTTGCGCATTGTCTACACCACCTATATTCGGTCTTCTTTGAAGTTCCTGGATCGAATCCAAAACAACGTGCAATATATTTAATAGGGGATGAAAATATTTCATCCTCTATTGGTTCTCTTGAGCACCGAAGGACCGTTGGGTGTGTAAGCCTGTTTTATAGGTATTACAATGGTAAGTGTTCGAGGGAAATACATGGCCTGATCCCAACAGGTCGTGTGTTCTCTCGTTCTACTAGGGCATCAAACCATGCCCACCCCTTTGAAGTCCACTCGTTTCTCAACAGAACCTCGCATTACAGAGAGAATTCGTTCTTCAGTCGCACGATACGTTTGTGGAATAATCTCCCTGCGTCTGTTTTTCCCGACAATTTTAATGTTGGGAAATTTAAAGCAAACATCCGCCGACACTACTCTATCTTTCCCCCTCCCCTAAACCTATAATCCTTTCTAACGACCAACACTGTGCATTGCATGAATAGGAGGCATCCCCTGAGCGTTGGTTAATTTGTAAAAAAAAAAAATTACAGTAACTTAAGCTAGCACAACTTTGTGCATTTTTTTGAGTTTTTCATACTTCAAGGACGCATATCTTTGAAACCACTGCAGTTAGGAAACTAAAACCATTCTACAAAATTTCATTAATTTCTGAAATGGTGCTACCAAAATTTTAATATTTTCGGTTGATTTGACGTGGAATAACCCAAATATAAAAATATGTGACCATCTGTGGCATTAGAATTAGTTTTGTATTTTCTTTAATTATGGTGAAATAAAATATTAAATGTGCCTTCGTACTATTTTTAGTTTTCAGGGAACAAGAAATAAAGCGTTAGGTGCAATAAGGGCGTTATGTGAAAAAGTAAGTTTTGAGATATTTGCGTTTAAAGTTTATGGATGTCCGTATCTCAAAAAGTAATGAACCGATATTATTGATTTAAATTTTCCATTAAAATTTTAACTTTTGGCTTTATTATGCATTTCTCACTTTTTTTGTTTTAATGCTTAAATTACACAGTGCAGCAAAAGCCCACTTTTTTTTGGTGTCAGAGATTTGACCATTGTTTTATAGTCCTTGAGAAACCTGAAGGAATTTTACCTACGAAACGTATGCCCTATCACGTCGTCATGTTTACGAGATATATGACCATAAAGGTCCTTAAGTGACCGCAATATTACACACAGAAAAAAAAAGTGTGTAAATATAATTAAAATGTTAATCAATCCAATTAATTTTTAATTGAAACTCAGCCGATGTAACTTTTAGTAGCATTGAATTCCATATTCGTAATGTTAATTGGAGAAACTTTAATTAATTTTTTTGTCATGTTGATATTAAAGTTGTTATATATATTATATTTTTTATTGGGAATTTTTAAATCATTAATTAATTAATTAGTAACATTAATTAAAAATTTCATTCGATAGAAATTGGATCAATTTAAATATTTTGTTAAATTAAATAAAATATTTGTCGAATAGAAACATATGAAAAAAAAATAATTTAATTCAGTATATAACATAAAATAAATATTAAATAAGTATTTATACTGTTTGATATGCTTTGTAAAATTACTTCAACCTAATGAATGTTTTACCGAAGTCAGTTTTCACAACTTCTACAGGTGGGCCAATTAATTGAGTCAAACATAAAATTTGATATTCGCTTTTTAATGATTCAATATGCAACAAAATGAGCATCATAAGCTGTTTGTTCAAATTCTTGACAGCAAAAATAAATGGAGCCATTTAATGTATTAATAACATAACATACACTAAATAATGCAATATCCTGTTTTAAAATAGCAACGTAGAAGAAAACAATGTTAGAAGAAACTGAACGACGCCGCCGACGCACAAACAAAAAACAAAATGAAATCCAGAAGAAAAAAAACAATGTTGCAATTTAAGAAAATGAATAAATCAAAAGTAACAAATAAAAGTAGTTAATACTACTAAAGATTTAGTTGTATTGACATTATATTAAATTAATTCCTATTAATATTTTAATTAAAAAATGTGTAAATAAAATTAAATAATTAGTAAATACAATAATATTTTTAATTGGAATACGATTTTGTTTGCTATTAATATCAATTGTTATATTTCAATATCTCGAAATCCTGATGTAATAGAACATGATTTTATAGTATGATAAAATTTTTCACACATTCAGGATATTAAATATAAAGCCAAATCCTTGGTACCGATAAAGGATCATTCGATTTTAAACTACGAACATTTTAGTATTTTGCAGTTTTATATAAAAATAAAAAATACTTATCAGTGCTCACTATTAGAGAAACTATAGCTCGTACGGCTTTAACATATTTGGCTACTTTTCATGATTTTTTATGCTGTATATTTGGACAATATGATACATTTGCAACTCCTTAATATGAAATTAGTCGATTATGAAAATCAATAATATTGGCATTAAAAGGATGTGATAGAAATTTAATATGTACTACAGATATGAAGCCTTGGATAGTGTCTAAATTTAATAATTAAATTTGGGCGTATAAAGTTTAAGAGCTATAATCATTATATAAATGAAAGAAATAAAGATAATTGTGCATAGTCTAGATATACTCATTGATATGAATAGATATAGGTATAAATAACGGTCAAAATGACTTAAAACTTAATTTACTCTGTTAAAATCTGACTCTGTAAAAAAATTAAAAATACAAAAAATATATATTTTTTTATATGGAGATAACGCCCTTATTGCATAAAACGACAAAAAACTGTATGAAATCGATCTGGGATTTCACAGGATGGTAGAAGGCACTACTGGGATAATTCGGTACGAATATTGCAAAAAGGGCGTTATGATGCCTAACCGCCTTATTGCACCCAATGCTTCAATTAAAAGATATACTTGAAATTGAAAATAAAAGTCATTTTACGAAATGAGAAGTTTTATCGGCAATTGCAAAGTTTTTTGACTCTGCTGGCGGGTTAGCACCCACAATTGTCATCGCCAATATTATCATGCAACAACTCTGGCTTGATCAAATTGATTCGGATGACAAGATACCTCCTCTAAGATTACAACAATGACACGCTTTTATAAATTCATATTCATTTATCAATGACATAAACATCCCTCGATGGATTGATTTTGCCCCATACTCTTCGGTGCAGTTTCATGCATTTTGTGATGAGTCTGAAAAGGCTTATGCTGTTATATTCGCGTAGAATTCCAAAACATTATCACCACCCATTTGCTATCAGCAAAAACTAAAGTAGCTCCGGTTAAAACGGTTTCATTTCCCCGATTGAAGTTATGTTGTGCTACACTTTTAGCAGATATAGTTGATGCTATATGTCAATACAAAATATGTCAATACCAAATTTTGATCCTTTCTGCAGGACTGATTCGACTATTGTGTTAGCTCGGTTGATAAACACCCTTGCTCATGGACAACATTTGTTGTATATAAATTCAGTAAAATCACAGAGAAGGTATGCCATTCGAATTGGTTTCATGTAGATTCCGCCGACAACACCGTCGAACCCAAAAACCTCATTCAAAACAAATTATGGTGGTCAGGTCCATCATGGTTCAGTAGAGTCAATGAACTTATGGGGGACGGTCGTGTCGTTCCGTCTCTTGTCTTTATAACTTGTTCCATCCACCGTTTGTGTTTCAAAATTTTGTTTAATGTGGCCGCCCAACAAAACATCAAAAACAATAATTTCACAATCAATAACTACATTAAACTTTTATAAAACACATATTAAAATAAATAAATATACAAACAATTTTTTTTTTTTGATTGCCAACGCAAAGGGCTTTTCTATGCTCTTTGCTGCTGTCGTATTCCCTCACCCCCTACTAGCATACTCAGTTGATTCTGCAGTGAGTGCGCGATTTATGCCGTGGTGAAGGCATAACACTCACCACGGCTTGGCTTGCGCTCTCATTTGTTTGTATCATCTAATGCGCGCTGGTAGTATGTGTTAGACATCTGCACAAATGGTTTTGAAGTTTCTTCTGCAAATATGCACTACTGCACTCTACAGTTCTGAATTCATTCGCAAATGACAATCGACAGTATTATGGTGAAGTCTCTCTGAGCGACTTCACTTCAGTATTTGTTTCATTGGTGTCAAGGACTGTCAAAACATCAAGCGATTCAAAATATTCAATGTTTTAAAAACAAAACCTAACGACAACACTGTCGCTGAACATGCAACGAATACAATGGGTGCAGCGAGTGAGCGCAACTAGTAACGAGTGAGAAGACGAACATTGAAAACAACAACAAATCTGCCGCTCGTTCGACGGAAGTAATGTTGTTGTTGGTATTTATGTGTTAATAAAAAATACAACAAACATTATTTTTTCAAAACACTCTAACTCTCACTAAGAACTCGGTGTCATAAGCAGTTCATTTCAGTATTTGAGTTTTTATTGCACATCATCATTGACGTTTTCACTTCAGTTTGATTTGTGTTTTGTTTTGACTGTACTTGGTTCTTGTTGTTGTGAGCAAGACATTCATTTGATTTTCAGATCAACTGGATTTTCAAATATCTGGGTATCACATGCTGATATTATTTTCTGCCAGCGGTCTCGCTCTATTTATTCGGAGTGACGTTGTGTATCAATTGCAGCAACAACCATGATGTGTCGGATAGTGAATTTAACTTAATTTGAGCTAAATTCAAAATCCAAACACATGTCATGCACTTGTGCTTTTTATATAGGGGTCCGAATCTAGACATGATTTCTACCTGTTATAAGCTAGACTGCCTGTCTGATTCGATCTCATATATTGCAGCATTTTCCAGGCAATGAACACAGGAGGGTTGTTATGTTGATTTGCTTGCAGAGTGCTATCAACGCACTCAATTGGTGAAGGAACCGACGTACCTCTCACGCGTCGGTGAGCAGAGTCAAAAAGACCCATTTCTGAATTCACATCATGAAAAAATGAAGTAAAAGTCCTTGCACCTCTTGGTATCTCCGACCACTGTACTGTTTCCGCTGCGTTTTCGTATTTTAGTTTACGCGCCTCTTCGACTAAAGAGGACTGTATGGCTTTACGAAAAAGCCAATTGGGTTGAGTTAAATGATTTTTTTCGCAACTTTAATTGGAAATTGTTTTGAATTGTGTTCTGACAGAGACATAAATGACGTGGCTTTAATGGTACAAAATATTATACGCTGACATGTCCGCTTGCGTTCCGAAAAAGGGCGAGGCTACGAACACTGCCAATTACCGACCCATTGCAATATGCTCTGCACTCTCCAATGTAATGGAGAGCGTAATTAATTGCCCCCTTGTGAACTGTCTTGAGAACAAGGAATTGTTCAGTGACCGAAAATACGGTTTCCGAAAATACGATTTCAGTTGGACCAGATCCACAGGTGACTTGATGGCGGTCCTCTTCTAAATGTAGAATAATTGTGTTCACCTTTTCTGGGAGAGTAAGGCTGTTGCTCTCTATATTTCCAAGTCTTTTTTATCGAGTGTGGCATAAAGCCCTCGTTTTAAAACTTATTGCATATGGTGTCTGTGAATCTTTTACTCGATGGATATCGAGATTTTTCCAGGGTCGTTCAATACGATTTGCGATGGATGGTGTACTTTCGGAACAACATTCAATCAATTCTGGAGTTCCACAGGGTTGCGTCATATCACCGTCCCTATTTCTGGTATTTGTTAAAGACCTTCTGTCATTAACCCAGGACCTAATTTATTCTATTGTCAAGAATACTCGTTCAACAAGCGCCCAAACTCTTTGGAGATTGATAGTAAAAGACGCACTATGAATTACACACTCAATAATGACCTTAAATCAATCTCCGAGTAGGGTGTTGCAAATAGAGTAGAGTTTAATACAAGCAAGACCCAATGTTGTCTGTTATCTCGCAAAAGAATGGATTCACCCTTCCCACCTCTTAATATGGGTGCTGGGATATTGCGCAGTCAGCTGCTCTTGACGTTCTGGGCATATCAATTCAATGTGATCTCCGGTGGAATGACCACATATTTAATGTTTCGAAAGAAGCGAGCAAATGCCTCGGTTGTTTTTAAAACGGTATAAAACATACTTCACTCCTACTGACTTACGCACTGTCTACACTACCTGTCTACACGGCCTAAAATATTTCTTCGTCCATTGGTTCTCTTGAGCACCGAAGGACCGTTGGGTGTGTAAGCCTGTTCTATAGGTATTACAAAGGTAAGTGCTCGAGGGAAATACGTGGCCTGATTCCACACTCTATCTCAAACACTCTATCTTCCCCTTCTTTTAATCTATTATCCATTCTTACGATCAACACTGTGCTTTGCATGTATAGGGGACATCCCCTGAGCGTTGGCTAATTTGTAAAAAAACAAATTAAGGTGGTCAGGTCCATTATGGTTACCAAAATTCAAGCTAGAATGGCCTATGTACAAACAAAATCCAGAATTTGTAACAACTTTGAAAAGTAAACCCATCCAAACATATTTTTTATTTTTTTCTAATTACCAGGATATTCTAGGGCATTTTTTTCGCTTCGCCGAGCCCTACGTATTCTATCATACGTATATCGTTGTTCTTATCGGACTCACCCAAGTCACCGAACAGATTTTTGTCAAACTATGAGAGTTTTAACAAATTCCGAAATAGACAATGTTCGAAATATATTAATAATCGTCACTCAAAAAACCCATTTTGCTCAAAGATCTTTTGGATAAACAGGTTATTGACCATAAAAGTCTGATTCTCACACTTAGCAACCGAAATTTGTTGCACGTAGGTGGTCGTTTAGCAATGTCACCGTCATTGGCATATGAGTAACGACATCCCATTATACTACACTACGATTGTAATTTTTCCAGATTGCTGGTGCAATTTATACACCAACTGTCTATTAACGGCGGGAACCCAGTCTTGCGCCAAGAAAACATGGTCTGATACCGACTGAATACTGGTTAAGCCTTAGAATGATAAGAAGTGCTCAAAACTGGCTCTAAGTATTCGGCCAATACTGGCAAAAAATAATTGGCCAATATAAAATAACAATAATGGGCCAGGACTGGACCATTTGAAATACCCAGAAGTGGTGGAAGACTGTTAAATGTTGGAGTGATAAGAAAGGCGCAAGACTGGCGCTAAGTATTCGGCCAAGACTGGCAAAAAATACTTGGCCAATATCGTATAACAATAATAGGCCACGACTGGATGATTTCAAATACCCAGAAGTGGTCGAATACTGGCTGATATTTGGAGTGATAAGACTTTGTCGAGACTTGCCACATAATTTTGAGTACAAAAACCGCGTACAAACCCATACACAAACAAATATAGTAATTATAAATGTACAATCAATAAATTTAATTAAATATTATAAAGGCTATAAGGGCTAAAATATATTTCCTGGCTGTAGGTGCTTTTACTTCATCTGTAACAAAGAAAAACGTTTGTTGAGAATATATATTAATTTATTCAGTAAATCTAACCGATTTTGTTGGATTTAAATTGCAACAAAATACCTAATCCCGAGACAATTTTTTTTGAATTTTTCGGAATATTTCGGTAATATTTGCGGAAAACGCACAGATAAATAGAATATTTTGGGAAGTGTATGGCAGGTCGAAAGGTCCCATGATTAAACCTGGACTGGGGTTTAATGTTCTCATAGAAAAACATTTTTCTATACCGCGCTACATCTCGGTAATCAATGGCAAACGTAGGAGAGTAAAATATTGCTTATGAACAGCTCTCACACCACCGTTCGGAATCGGCATTAAACTGTTGGTCCCACCAATATAACACGCACAGCTCAATTGGTGAGAGACCTCGGCCTAAGTTCTTATAGCACTGTAGCGTCAAACTATTATATTATTATTACATTCATTATGTAGTAAGGGGATACTTTAAAACCCAATGGTTATAATAAAACTTACATCAATTTGATTGACTGTATAGTTTGGCGCTACTGCTCTGAAAAACTTAGGCCGAGCGCTTTATCTACTATGGGTCAGAAACCGCATTAGCGTCTCATAAATGCTTTACGTGAAAGTCATCGGAAATGAATGAAATAAATTGTTTTAGAAAGATAAATTATTGAATTTTCAAAATCATGTTCAAACATGAAAAAAAATATTTTTTTAAGGTTTTTTTAGCAATGTATTTAAGAGCCTTTTTTCGAAATGTTTCGAACCAAAAGTATATTTTGGAAAGATATATTCAGCTTTCAAACAATTTTTTAAAATTGTTATGATATTCTTATTACACTGTTAAAAATTAAAGAGTAGGTGCATATTTTGAATTCTAGAACTTATACTTTGGTTAAACTTTTAACTAACACGCTGTTTCTCGTCGAAAGAAATTTTAATGACTTTTTATATACAATTTAATGATTATTCATAAAAATTGAAGCAGAAAGTGCGCATGTTTGCGCAAAATATGTCAGAACCCAAAATGTAAGACGGGTAAAAAAAAAAAATTATTTTTGGTAAAAAAAATATTTCTAACGCAAAAGAGTTAATTAAATATAGTTTGTGATACTACTTACGTACTGACAAACATTTCAATGCATATTTCATATTTCATAAAAAATTGGTCAAGCCGTTTAGAATTTATAGCAATTTTATTAAAAAATTATTTAACCTGGAAAATATGCGACGAATCTTCATTCTAATATTTATACCATATAAACATAAGAAATATTACTGCTGGCATTAATACAAATAACTTGATACCAAAATAATAAAAATCGGATATTTTCAAACAAAATTGAAATTTAATATATAATAATTTAGTCCAAAATTTTAACTGTTTATCTATTAAAGAATGTTACAGATAAATAAGTGTTTAAAACACATTTTTCAATTTTCATATAAGAAAATTTCCACTCCCCTTTTTCATATTTTCTTCATTTTTCACAGAAAGATGTGTATAACTAATAACTATACGAATCCAAAATTTCATTCATTTATCTCTGTTAACAATGCCAGGGTTATACATTAAACTTTTACATATGAGACTGCCACTGCCACTCCCTCTTTTCCGATTCCGCCCATTTTTATGAAAGGATAATATACCATTATAAGCTACTAAGTTCAAAGTTTCGTTCATTTATTTCTTAAACTTCCAAAGTTAATAAGGCTAATAAGTGCGAACATTATTTGTATGACATACATATATAATAGTGCAAAGCCTTTTTGCGATTCCACCCATTTTTATATCACAAGATACAAACATAGAGTAAATAAATCCAAAGTTTCATCAATTTATCTCTTAAAATAAATAAGTTATAAGCATAAATAATATTATTAAACTTTTATAAGTAAAAAGTGCCCCTCCTCCTTATCCAACTCCGTCCATTTATTCACAACTGCAAGATACATCTTTTAACTAACTGTATCCAAAATTTTGTCCATTTATCTCTCGTACAACAGATTTATGAAACGCAAAAGTGCCTTCTGACCCACTGTGCGCTCCCACAATTTTTGAACTGTGTGGTTTGTATTCAAATGCAATATGTACATTAATGCCGAACGTCGTGGCAAAAGCTTTTTTATATGCGGTGATTTACTCTTAGAGGTTTTACATTGTCTGCAGAAAGAGAGGTAGCTCGATAAAGAAAAAAATGAGTCGAACCTGCAACGCTTTGAAACAGCGTCTTGGCTCGTAGTCCAACGCACTAATCATCAGTGCCGCCTACCCTACAATCAAATTGATTACACGGTGCGACACCAAAAATATACAAGAACTCCGACCTATATTTTTGGGTAGGTATCGAAAAATCAATGAATATACTCATTTACAGAATGTCTTCGAGATTTTTTTTAATTTGCACTTCTGTGTGCAAATTCGTATTTTTCTCCCATGAGTTACTTACACTGAGGGAAAAAAGTAATAAAATTAAATAAAAAAGTAATAAATTTAAATACTTATCGACACGTTTTTCACCCGTAGTCTTTTGTATTTAAATTAAATACTTTTTATTTAAACTTGATGTAAATACTTTTTATGCAAATTTATTACGTACTTAATAAAATTTGAAGTAAATACTTTTAATTTAAATTTAAAAATTTGAAGCAAATACTTTTTATCACTTTTTATTAAGGTTATAACATTTTAGTTTAATCACAACATCATAAATATGCAAATTGATATTTTAAAAACTATTTATTTCATATAAAGAAGATTAGGAACAGATAAAATTATTATTTTATTTTACTTTTTTCGAATTTTTTAATAAAATTAAATATCTTTTTTATTTATTTTGAAATTAAATACGGACGTAATATTTTTTGTAGCCGCGGTAGCTCAGTGGTTAGTGCGTTGGACTGCGAGCCGAAAGGTCCCCGGTTCAAGCCTGGACTGGGGCTAACAACATCTTATCATAGAAACATTTTTCTATACCGCGCTACCTCTCGTCAGTAAATGGCAAACCTACGAGAGTAAAACCATTGCCTATGAAAAAGCTCTCACCCGGATTCGGCAATAAACTGTAGGTCCCACCACTTTGAGTACAAATATAACACGCACAGCTCAAAAAGGTGAGAGAGCTCGGCCGAAGTCCTACACAGGACTGTAGCGCCAAACTATTATTATTATTATAATATTTTTTGTATGGAGTATTACGTTTTTTATTACAAAAGTATTTAAATCAAATTTAAATAAATTTTATTTAATTTTATTACGTCACTTTTTTCTTAGTGTATGTAATTAAAACTTAGCATCTACTTAAGTTATTTTAAAAGTGTATACACCGAAACAAAAAATTGTAAAAAAACAACGTCAAAATAACATTATTGCTTTACAAAACTCGTCCAACATTAAAAAATTTCATATTGATATGTCTTTTTATTTGATATTGAAAACGTGTAAAACTGTCAGTTTTAATGTAAAATTGACTTTACTTTAGAGCTGAAAAATGTAAATTTGATATGAAATCATATTAAATTAACATTGAAAATGTAAAAAAATACAATAAATAATATCAATATTACATGGAAAATGTTAAAAAAACATGCAATCATATCAATTTTACATGAAAATTGTAAAAATTATATCAATTTTACATGGACATTTTTAAATATATTTATACATTAAAAATGTATAATAAGCTAAAATGTATACTAAATATAAATAATGAAAACAAATTTTTTATTTAAAATTAAAATGTAATAATACTAATTACAAAAATTTAATTTAAAAAAAAATAATTAAAATAATTTATTTCTTAAATGGCATTTGCCACTTACTTACTAACAGTATAATTTACAATTGTACAGTTTGTCCGTGGTGATGATGACGTTGAAGCCTTGTTAAAATCTTGTGATTCAATCCATCTACCTACTTTAGAATTACATGTGACAGTACTAACAATATCTTCTGGATACTAAAGAAATATTATGTTTATTGTTTATTAATATTTTAATTTAATATTTCATATACATTTTTGGTTTTCCAAATAAATATTTTTTCCCGTAATTCAGCTTTTAGCGCAGTATTTTCTTTGCCTAGAAATACAACTTCTAAATCATTTTTGTTAATGTACCGCAGGTTTTCAGCCGTAAATCCGCATTCTAAATAAAAACCAGTTGGGAAGGTTAGATCACATGGGAAATTTTAAAGTAGGTGTAATTATGATAGTTAGGATTATCAAAATTATAGTCGGTCTAAGCCGACTATAAATACCCTACACATATGTGTGGTTACCATTCAAAGTGATATATAGGTCACCAGGGTATACGAATCCTGAAAATAACTACAAACATTCAATCGTTGAAGAATTTCCATTCATTTGATACCCATATTTACAAATGGGTAGGTGTACCGAATTTCGATTTTTTTTTGTGAACCACAAGTCTTTTCGCCGGAAAACATTATTATCATGTATTTGAGCTTGATATCAATATATATATTTGACCAAAAAAGTTTACCTAAGCACGTATACATAAAAATTTATCTTTACATGTACATTTTATTGGTATTTGAACATAATTGGTCGGATCATAGGTCACAATGGACCGATCTCGCACATTTTTCGCACATACAGCGTAGGTATATTAGTAATCTAAGTTATAAGTTTCATTTATCTAGCTCTTCAATTTTAAAAGTAGTAGGGATTTCAACAGACAGACAGACGGACAGACGGACAGACAGACGGACAGACGGACATCGCTAAATCGACTCACAATGGACCGATCTCGACAATTTTAATGTTCGCGAATATAATGGAAACAGATCATTGAAGATATTGAAGAAAATAATGATAAATTAAAAAAAAAATCATTCTTAAAAATAATAATAAACCACTATAGTTTAAAGTAGGAAAATGTCCATAGTAGTAGAAAATTCTATTACCTTCAACATGTTACGATACACAGATACGATACACAGATTTAAAGTTATTTAATTTTTAAAAAAGGTATATGCGTCATATTTTCATTTATTATATGCCCTGTATTTTCAAACCTTTTGGCAAAAAGTAAGTACAAAATATGGGTTGGCTTATTTTCAATAAGCAAGCCGCGAAAGCTCAGGTAGCCGCGGTAGCTCAGTGGTTAGTGCGTTGGACTGTGAGTCGAAAGGTCCCCGGTTCAAGCCTGGACTGGGGCTAACAACATCTTTTCATAAAAACATTTTTCTATACCGCGCTACCTCTCGTCAGTATATGGCAAACCTCCGAGAGTAAAAACATTGCCTATGAAAATCTCTCACCCGCCGTTCGGATTCGGCAATAAGCTGTAGGTCCCACCACTTTGAGTACAAATATAACACGCACAGCTCAAAAATGGTGAGAGAGCTCGGCCTAAGTTCTTATAGAACTGTAGTGCCAAACTATTATTATAATCCATAAAAAAATGTGATCCAAATCCAAAGTACAACTGAATATTTTTGACGAAATCCGTCCGATTTACAAAAGAATGCCTTATAAGAATGTAATTTGTACGAAACTACTTTACATACAACGCTGATTTAACAAGAAATGTTTATATATTAACATTAACAATTGATATGGCAATGTTAGTTAAAATAATGACAATTTTACATTTTCATTATCAATTTAACATTAAAATTGTTAATCTATAAAGTTTCTTGTTAGATTAACATTGTTTATTGTTAAATTGATATGAATTGGAAATTGATATGTAAGTAATGTCATTTTGAAATGCCATTTTTTTTTAGTGTAACTTTTTAAAAAACCAACACATTTATCTTACCAAAACTTTTTAATTTATTAAAATAGGGTTAAAAAGACCTGAGTTATAGGTCATTAAACAACAAAACAATTCAAATATGAATACATTTTTCAATTTTGAAAAATCGTTGAAAAAATTATCTTGCTAGGTAATCCACACATTTTTACAGTTATTAAAAGTAAATTAAATTATCTTACCAGAACTTTTGGATTTATCAAAATTTAACAGGAAACAACAAAGTAATGTTCGATTAAATCATTGTCCTTTAAATAATAAAATGTTTTAACCTAGTCATTCCCACACTATATTTACCAAATCAAGTCAACTATGAGATTTAAAGCTCTTGGATTTTGGTTAAATTTTTTATGCAAGGGTCAATTGAAATGTTTTGGTCAATTATTTTTTAATTTTTTGGACAACTTTATCCTGAGATACAGTGATCCAAAGTTACAAAAAATAGACAAAAAAACACTTTTGTAGGTTGTTCATAACTTTGTTGTTTCTTGTTAAATATTAATAAATCCAAAAGTTCTGATAAGGTAATTACTTTTTTTACTTTTTTTGGTAAGCTAAATGTATTGGTTTTTCAATAAGTTATACACTTTTAAAATAACTTACGTAGATACTGAGTTTTAATTACATAAGTAACTCAAGGAAAATGAGAGTTTGCACACAGAAGTGCAAATTAAAAAAAACTCGAAGTGATACAGAAATTCTGTAAATGAAGATATTCATTGTTTTTCCTTGCTTATACAAAAAAAAAATAGGTTGGAAATTTTGTACACGACATTTTTTGGAATTTGAAGCACAGTGTTATTAATTGCTTAAATTACCGATAAACACAAAACGCATGTTTGCCGTAATCACCAAACGTATTAAAACATTAAAAACTCACATTTGATTGTTCTCGATAACGATATGCGCGTCGTATGCGTTGAACATCATCTTGCAGACTCTATAAAGACAGTACATCAATGGATAATTTCATAATTATTCAACGTAACTTATCTGTATTACGCTGATAGAATCATCAATTCTCCTGAAATATAACAAATTATTTCTGACTTTTCTACTTATTTGAATAGACAATTCACAAGTGCAAATTTGCGTTATTTGAAAAAAAGGCAAATAACCCATATAATGGCCTACTTCAGAGCCTACGTCATTATCTCGTCCTTTTAGTTCAACTGGAGTTGATTTATCAGGCAAATTTGAGATTAAAAATTAAACCGGGAACGCATGTCTTATTACAAAAGGATATGTCTGCGTTTTTGTGTGTTTTGCCACAAAAGCTATTCATTTCGAAGTCACGAGTGATTTGTCTACCCCTACAGTTTTGGCAGTCTTTTATCGGTTTCCCATGTTGGAAATGCCAGGCCTGACGACGGGTTGAAGACTCAACCAGCACTGGCAGACCAATGCTTGGTTAATAAACCTTTGCCCAAGACTCAACCAGAACTGGGAGACCAAGGCCAGGTAAGGAAGTTCTCGCCAAAGAACTGTCACAAAAAGGACTGATTAATGAGATCTCGCCCACGACTGGCCCAACCTTGACCTTGCAAGACTTGGTTGACCGTTGTTTGCCCAATACATAGCCAATATTGGGTTTTGAAGTCTCGAGGTATAAGTTGTATAAGTTGTCGCCCACGACTGGGCCAAGCTTGGACAGCCAAGGCTTGGTTTAGTGTTACTCTCCCAAGGACCAAAATAAATAAAAAATTCAGAAATATTTTGTTATGTTTGTGCATATATTAAAGGATAATTGATGCTTCTATAGCATCATCGTAATACAGGTAAGTCACGTTGAGTAATTATGAAATTATCCATTGATGCACTTTCTTTTTAGAGTCTGCAAGATATTGTTTAACGCAGACGACGTAAATATCGATGTCGAGAACAACCAAAGGTGAGTTTTTTTTCCAGTATTTAATACGTTTGGTGATTACGGCAAACATGCGTTTTTTGTTAACCGTTAATTTAAGCAATTAGTAATCAATTTGATTGTAATGTTGGCGGCTCTGAAGATTAGTGCATTGGACTACGAGCCGAGACGTTGTTTCAAAGGACCGCAAGTTCGACTCACCACGACTGCAAAATCATTTAATAGACCTTTTTTCATTATAGTGCTAACTCTCTCTCTGCAGACAATGACAAACCTCTGAGAGTAAAGCACCGCCTATAAAAAATTTTTTACCACGCCGTACGGAGTCGGCATTAACTGAGCGTCCGCCATTTGAGTATAAATATAACACGGACAGCTCAAAAAGTGTGGGAGCGCTAGGCCTAGGTTCTTCAGAACATGCAAATTGATGTAATTTTAATTGTAACTATATGGTTTACTTGCTCCTTAGGACACAATGAATAGAATAATGTTTTACTCTCGTAGGCTTGCCATTGACTGCCGAGAGGTAGCGCGAAAACATGTCGTTAGCCCCAGTCCAGGTTTGATCATGGGATCTTTCGGCTATGTCCAACGCTCTGAGCTACCGACGCTACTTTGAGAATGTATACACACAGAAAAATAGAGCATTATACTATGATTGGGTACATAATTGTAGCGAGTGTACATAGAATGGTCACTGAGAATCATAGTTTGGTTGTGTGTGACCATGCTATACACAACCATAGTATGATACTCAGTACAATAATATGATCACATAATTATGATCCCATTCTTAGTATGCATTTCAATTATGTAATTTTTCAGCGTATACCACCATCCAGGATTGCTTATTGTATTAAGCGTTTGATTTCTAAAATTAAACGAACATATTTAAACATTGTTACTACTTAATTTTCACTCTTAAGATTTTTTCGTGTAGATGTAACATTTGTTAAGGTTGTTGCAATTTAAATCCAACAAAATCGGTTAGATTTACAAAATAATTAATATATATTTTCAACAATGTTTTTTTTTTGTTACAGATGAAGTAAAACCACCTTCTGCCAGAAAACCCATCAATTATATAAAAAAGCTTATTATTACTTTTACTTTGCATCCATGTTATCTATAACATTATTGTAGTGTTTAATTAAATTTATTAATTGTATTATTGTGTTTGGTGGTGTATGGGTTTGTACGCGGTTTTTGTACATGGTTCAGCCAGCATTCGACCACTTCTGGCCTTGGCCCATTATTGTTATACGATATTGGCCAAGTATTTTTTGCCAGTCTTGACCGAATACTTAGCGCCAGTCTACATGGGTTGTAGCTCGCTGAGGTTCTCCCCAAAAAATATACTCTGATAATGGTACAAACTTCGTCGGTGCTTCAAAAACCATGAAGAAAAATTTTAATAATTTTTCTCCGCACCCGACTCCATACCCTCCCACTGCACCACACATGGGAGGTTTGTGGGAAGCTGGAGTTAAATGTTTTAAACTGCATTTTAGTAAAGTGGCCGGAAACATAAAGTACACTTTCGAAGAATATAAAGAATTGACGCATGTCTCAATTCGCGCCCACTATGTCCAATGTCCGACAACCCATCCAATTTAGAACCACTGACACCCGCACATTTTTTTGTTGGAGGACCTCTCATGTCCCTAGCAGAACCCGAGTGCTTAGACACGTCAGTGTCAATTGTTAACAGATGACAAATACTCAAAGCCATACACCATCAATTTTGTATCCCTTGGAAGTCCGAATATCTATCGGAACTTCATAAACGCATTAAGTGGAAAATACCTGTAGACAATAATAAAATTGATGATTTAGTCGTCGTTCGCGGGGAAAACTTGGCACCCAATGAACGTATTATTAAAGTTTACACCGGAAGTGAAATCCGCACCGCTCGTGGTAATATTACGCGAAAACTCGTCCCGTTACCCAACAATTAGCAATATAAGTTTTAATTAAATAATGAATAAATATATAAATAAATAAATAAATAAATAAATAAATTAATGAATGTAGGAATGGATAAATAAATATTAAATATAAATCCACTGAACACAATTTCTGAAGAGGTAACCCTACTTTCCATTTACAGCATGAAGTCAACACCTTCTCAACATCCCAAAGCGGGACCGTGTTGCTTGTGACAAGGCAAACCCTGCATAAGGAAGTGTCGCCATTTTTTGCATAAAAACTGCGAGTGGTACTACTTCACCGGTATTGCTCTAATTGACTCGCATATAATTGCCACGCTATTGCCTTTCCCATACGCGAAAGGATTGTCGCAGCACATCGCGCTGTACTGCAAAGAGAATCATCACACTAGACTGATTCAAATTTGTATGAAAAATATAGAACTATTTTTATTTCGCTCCGCGTCGAGTTTCTGAAACTAGGACCTCTAAAACTGAGAAGAAGCTTTTAAAACCCCAAAAAAAGTGATTCTCTGATGTTGCGGAAAGAGCTTAAAGCACATTTTTGAACTTTTAACGACTATTCTCAATAAAATTATTATTACTCCTAGATATCACTAAATTTTCTTTTTTATTTAATTTTAAATCTGTTACTGAAATTATGATTTTTGAAATTATAAATTTTTAGTTAACCGTTATAGTTTCTTGACTTGCCAAACACGTAAAATGTTGACGTTTTTTACAAATAGTAATTGTAACGGTCGAAATTTTTCAAATTTTATTCTAACGAGTTTGGGATAAAAAATCTAATTATTGCACATACAATTATCTTTAAAATGATTTGTCACACTTATATTTTTAGATATCATTTTATTAGTACATAGTAAAATTCTGCACTCCTGCCTAAAACACTCTCAACCCAAAAGTTGATGCACACCCCAAATTATTCAAGAAAATGTTTCGGATATCTCTCCCGAGTATTTTAAGATCAAAATAAATAAAAAGTCATTGGCACATTTTATTAATTATCACGGTTTAATAATTTTTCGATGTTTTTTGTTTTTTTTAATAATAAGTTGAATGTATTTTTTTGCTTAAACTATTAAGTTTTTCCACTAAAAAAATATTTATAAAAGTTTTACATAATTTGTTTACCATTATGTTTCATAATAAATAGTAACAAAAGCGGAAAAATAGTTTTTTCAAAAATAGTCCTTTAATGAGCATTATATTCTTTAGTTGTCCTTACATAGAATAACGTGTATACAAATATTTCCCAAACAAAAAAAAAAAAATGAAGAGATATTACAATTCAAAATCCAATTTATGTGAACATTAGTCTAAAATATTTTAAGATTTGAGTAAACCATAAATAATGAAGTTCAAACTCATCAATATTCTTATTGAATCACGTTTTCTAAAAGTAGAATTTATTAGCTACATTCCTGAATTAAAATCTAACTCCTGTCGTGGATAATATCAATTTTATTTTTATACCCTACACTAAGAGTGAATGGGTATATTCAGTTTGGTACGCCGTTTGTAACACCCAGAAGGAAGCATCTTCGGTATGGAAAAGTATATATATTCTTGATCAGCATGATCTAGCGTTGTCTGTCTGTCTGTCTGTCTGTCTGTCTGTCTGTCTGTCTGTCCGTCTGTACGTCTGTCCGTCTGTCCGTCTGTCTATCTGTCTGTTGAAATCCCTACTTCTAATATGAGAGATATCGTATTATTAATATATAGTAAAAGTATGCGCACCTAGCCTAAAAAATAATATATCTAGATTGAAATCAAACCAGTTGGGAAGGTTTGATCACATGGGAAATTTTAAAGTAGGTGTAATTATGATAGTTTGGATTATCAAAATTATAGTCGGTCTAAACCGACTATAAATACCCTACCCATATGTGTGGTTACAATTCAAAGTGGTATATAGGTCACCAGGGTATTTTTTTTAGTGTTTATTAAAAAGAATATAATATAATGAGAAAAAATGATAATTAAAACAAAATACGGACAGTATACTGCTATTCTTTCGAAGGACAAGAGGTTAAACGGTATGTCATTCCAAATGAAGGACGAATGACTACCGTATATACATATATGGGAAAATTATAAGTATTTCCTATTCTTTGAGGTTTGCCCAGAACCAACCTTTTTTGAAAATTGGTACCTTTAGGTTTTGGTCACAAATAAACCCAAAGGAACCAATTTGTAAAAGTCCAATTATTGAGTTAAATCCTGGACAAATCCTAAAGAAATTAGTTTTTTCACAGATGTATTTACACTCAGAAAAATATACTATAAAATCAATATTTTTGCAATTAAAATTAGTCAATAGAATAAATTATTATTTCAATGGTTAAATACCATTAAATACTACAACATACCATTAAATTGTTTTTGTATTTATATGAAAATATTTATATTATATATACTATTGAATCAATAACTATTCTATTGACCAATTTTAATAGCATTTTTTTCCGAACGTATGACATATGAATATCATTAAATAATAAAAATCGTTATATTTTCATTTAATTGTCAATACCGAATTTAATTAATTTACCTGAATGCCAAAGACAACTTGCTCTCCAGAAAACGTATCATTGAGTTGACAAATGTGGCTGGTATTGAAATACCAAACCATTTAAGCAGTACGATGGCGAACTGTCTCACGTCCTTGCGCACAATGAACTTGACGATGGCGCCTTCCAAGGCCGCCACATATATGCTGAGGAAGGTGCGCGAGATCAGGCAGACGGTGTGCACTGCCAGCAGGCCAGTCTCGTAGCAAAACGGCTTTGGTATCATGATGGTCACTAATTTACGCAATTGTTGTATAAATTCCGCATTTAGGCCTGGCTGTATCTGGCTCTGTTGCTTATTTTTCAACTGCTGCGCGACCAGCAGTTTTTCGGCCTCCGCCAATTTGGAATCTGCATCATCGTTGAGATCAGTTTGTGGTGGTGGCGTCAAACTGCCGCTTGGTAGTGAACCTTTACCATTTTTACTGCCAGCAGTTTTGTTGTTATTCTTGTTATTTGAAATATTTGTTCGCAACATTGGATATGTTATCTTTATGGTATAGGCAAATATGACCGCTCCTACCAATACATGACTAAGTGCTGTCTTTGGCAAGCCGAATTCCTCATACTTGTCAATCGCCTGATCGACCATTTTAGAAAAAACTGCCATTGTAAAGTTTATATAAATGGTTATGAATTCTGAACTAGAACAGATGGTATTGCGAAATTCCTTTTCTTATATTTTTATTTTTCAAATAATTTGATTTATTGGTCCCAACAGCAGTATATTTGCATTGTTCCGTTTAAACCGCGTTGCAATTATGGACTAGGAACCTATGAAGTATTTAAAACTATATGTTACAACTTAATTTGTCAATGTTTTAAAATTGTAAATATTTTAATAAATATCACACCAATATTAGATAAAATCGTTTTTTTTTTTGGACGAAAGACATTTTTTTTTTGTTGTTTGGTGCAAGTTTGAACAAAGTTTAAACTTTTACACATTTTTAAAACATCAATAGTTCCTAATAAAAACCGACGAAATTCAGTGAAATAATCAGGGACTGCAAACAACAAATTCTCGAACCAGACCCGGAACCGATATTAAGAAAATGTTAGGAACTGGTAACCGTTTCAAATTACCGTGGTGAAATTAGCAACACTTTCGAAGTTCATATCTACGGAACATATTTTCGAGGATTACGTAAGTCAATCGGAAACAGTCTAATTTTATAATAATATCGCCATCGCTGATAATAATAAAACAGAGACCGAAAACTAATTACTATTATCAAATATTTATGTAAAAAAGTCATTCTGAAGGAATGATGTACAACAAAACTTAGGTACCATTAGAAAAAATGATTCATTTATAGCATTATTTTTATTTTAGAACTTTTTAATAATTATATTTCAGAAATATAAATAAAAGTTTATAGCATTATTTTTATTTTAAAATCTTTTTAATAATTATATTTCAGAAATATAAATAACAGTCATCAATAATTATTGTTTTTGATTTATTATATAAAAATAATTATTATTTTATATAAATATTTATAAAAGTCGAAAATAATTAATATATATGAGATATTTAGAAAATTCTCCTTAATGTACGGCTAAAATTTACCTAAAAATCTCAAAATCACGGGATTGATGCAGTTAGTCGAGACAAACATTTTGACACCCATAAGGATAACCCCCTCATTCTTCAAAAAGGTCAAATTATTTTTGATTATTTATTATATTTGTATAAATATTTATTACGAATTATAATTATTTCTGACATTTATAAATACTACTCAAAAATAATTACTATTTTTTTTATAAAAATAAATCAAAAACGAGTTGGGATAGTTAGGTCACATGGGGCGGACTTTTATAGTCGGTCGGGCCCGACTATGGAATACCCTACACTCTGGGTGGATATATTAGTGGTATCATTTGGTGGGATAATTTTTAATAATTTACGACTAAAATTTCCACTACAAAAAATCGGTAAACATTGAAAAAAATCATATATGGGCGGATCACACCAATTTTTGGAACATATTTTTTTTGGCAAATTTTAACAATATGTTTTAAAATTTATAACTATATCTTGAATACTTTTTGAGTTATTGGTTCCTAAATAGTAATATGTAAGTGAGTTGTATGGGAGGTAGGCGTGTCCGTTGACCGAGTTTGCTTTAATCCAAACTCCAAACCATTTTTTTGCTAAAACGTATTTAAACCAAATTTCATTACATTCTGACCATTATTTTTATACCCTACACTAAGAGTGAAAGGGTATATTCAGTTTGGTACGCCGTTTGTAACACCCAGAAGGAAGCATCTCCGGTATGGAAAAGTATATATATTCTTGATCAGCATGACCACCTGAGTCCATTTAGCGATGTCCGTCTGTCCGTCTGTCTGTCCGTCCGTCTGTCTGTCTGTTGAAATCCCTACTACTTTTAAAATTGAAAAGCTAGATAAATGAAACTTATAACTTAGATTACTAATATACCTACGCTGTATGTGCGAGATCGGTCCATTGTGACCTATGATCCGACCACTTATGTTCAAATACGTCATATAAAATGTACATATAAAGATCAATTTTTATCTATACGTGCTTAGGAAAACTTTTTTGGTCAAATATATATTGATATCATGCTCAAATACATGATAATAATGTTTTCCGGCGAAAAGACTTGTGGTTCACAAAAAAAAATCGAAATTCGGTATACCTACCCATTTGTAAATATGGGTATCAAATCAAAGAATAATCTTCAGGGATGGAAAGTTTGTAGTTATTTTCAGGATTCGTATACCATGGTGACCTATATATCACTTTGAATGGTAACCACACATATGTGTAGGGTATTTATAGTCGGCTTAGACCGACTATAATTTTGATAATCCTAACTATCATAATTACACCTACTTTAAAATTTCCAATGTGATCTAACCTTCCCAACTGGTTTAAGTTACCTTGTATCTTGTCAGACAGCAAGACAGACGGACATGGCTAAACGGACTCGGGTAGTGATGCTGATTAAGAATATATATATACTTTTCCATACCGGACACGCCTCCTAAGGGGCGTTATAATATATGCACAAAGTTAATATACCCTGTACCTCATAGGTGTAGGGTATAATAATAGGGGAAAGGTTCCGTAGGTTGGACATAGTTTTGTATTTTGTCTATAATATTTTGTGTGAAAACAAGTTAGTGGAATAATATATAATAATGTATGCATACCAAAGTGCCGTAGGTTGGGCCATCACGAAAAATCGTTAAAAACCTTTCAAAAAGACCGAAAATTAATTATTTTAATGATTATTGATGATTATTCATTTTCATATTTTATACGTAAATGTGAACCGAAAACCCTACATTGAAAAGTCATTCAAAATTAATTAAAAATGTTTTGATCTCACACTCTATATTTAAAAAAATCAATATTAAACTTGCGTTTGAGCAATTATATGCTAGGAAAATCTTTGTGAGTGCTTCTAATAATGGGAGAATGGGTGGCCCAACCTACGTTTTTATAAAATTTTGAGAAAAATTCTACATGTTTTTTCTGCATAAAATTTTGATAGAAAACTCGTTTACATTATAAAAGGTATTCATTAAAGCATTTAACTTTGATTTTATAATGAAAATTGACCACCTAATCAACACTTTAAAAAGTGAGCAAAAAAAAAAAATTTTTAGTTTAGTTTTGATAAAAGTTGGAGTGCATGTTACTTGAGATGCACCATGAAAACTTTAAGATCGCCAGTGTAAAAAAACAAAAAAAAAATAGCGGTGGCCCAGCCTACGAACCGGCACTACCTACGGATCTTTCCCCTACCTTTTAAAAATATTAATAAAATAACTTTTTGAACCGAGCTTTCAGGGGGTACATATATTTGTAAATATCTCGAGTTCCAAATAACTCACATGATCAAGAGTTATATCAGATGAAAGGTATTAAATAAACATTTTTCACAACATTTTTAAATTCATTTACTACTTGAACTTGAAAACAGTAATTTTCAACCAAAATTTTAATTAAATAATGCATTCAAAAAATTAGAAAACTATCGAGAAAGTAAGATGATACACAGCTTGTAATATTTAAAAATTAGACCACACTCTTTCGAAGAAATTGAGCTCTCAATGACATATAAAAAAAAAAAACAAACATAAATGGGTAACATTTGCGGATGAAATAAATTATGTGAAAGCATTGTAATTTTTTGCTATGTAAATAGACATACAAATAAAAAACCAGTTGGGAAGGTTAGATCACATGGGAAATTTTAAAGTAGGTGTAATTATGATAGTTAGGATTATCAAAATTATAGTCGGTCTAAGCCGACTATAAATACCCTACACATATGTGTGGTTACCATTCAAAGTGATATATAGGTCACCAGGGTATACGAATCCTGAAAATAACTACAAACATTCAATCGTTGAAGAATTTCCATTCATTTGATACCCATATTTACAAATGGGTAGGTGTACCGAATTTCGATTTTTTTTTGTGAACCACAAGTCTTTTCGCCGGAAAACATTATTATCATGTATTTGATATCAATCTATATATATGACCAAAACAGTTTACCTAAGCACGTATACATAAAAATTTATCTTTACATGTACAAAAAAATTTATCTAGACAGACAGACAGACGGACAGACGGACAGACAGACGGACAGACGGACATCGCTAAATCGACTCAGAAGGTCATGCTGATCAAGAATATATATACTTTTCCATACCGGAGATGCTTCCTTCTGGGTGTTACAAACGGCGTACCAAACTGAATATATCCTTTCACTCTTAGTGTAGGGTATAATAAAATTAAGCATTTAAAAATGTTTGATTTTTCCACAATTTATTTGTTTTATATAACATTTTAAAGAAGGTACATGAAGATACACAAAAAACGTTACTGAGATTTTTGGCATTTTTTTACAAGTAATAATTTTTTTGTTTAGAAAATGTATAACTTTTTGTCACGTTTTAGTTTTCTTTCTGCTATATCTCGCAACCTAATTTTTTTCGCGTCAAGTAAAATTTTTGTATTATAGCGCAAGGTTGTCTGTGTCAATAATAAATTTTTATTATTGTCAGTGGTTGGAATATGAAAAATAATACAAAAGCAAAACTATGTGAAAATTAAAATGGGCTATATCTCAAAAACAAAAGTCAATATGAAAAAACCATGTCATTTTCAAAATCACCGTCACAATTTTAACTAAAAATTGCTGTAATTATCACTGCAGTGAAATTAGTGTAATAATATATTTCTACGACTTCATTCAAAATTGAAGTTAGAACTATTATTCGTTCTTAGTAGGCATATATTTCAGAAATAGTACGTGTTGGAGAGTTTAGTGCTTTAGAAACCCTAGCTCAGTTTCAAAGACGAATATTTTCCTCAAAGACATTATGATAGTTTTCTGACTTCTTCTACTGGGTATAACTCTTTAACGGAATTGTTAATAGAAAACCATAAAAATTAGTGGTAAATCGTTAAGATACAAACTTAAAGTGTTCAGTGGAAATCATCCGTAGGAAGTGCCCTATAATCGCTCCTTAACCATTAAAAACGTACAATGAACCATTTCGCAACAAAATGACGAACTATATTAGTTATCCTTTGAACCCTTTAGGACTAACCCATAGCGCCTAACCCAGACGTGCAGGGGCATAAGTTTATACTACACTTTTTATCGGTAGACTACATAGAAGCACAATATAAACCAGTTGGGAAGGTTAGATCACATGGGAAATTTTAAAGTAGGTGTAATTATGATAGTTAGGATTATAAAAATTATAGTCGGTTTAAGCCGACTATAAATACCCTACACATATGTGTGGTTACCATTCAAAGTGATATATAGGTCACCAGGGTATACGAATCCTGAAAATAACTACAAACATTCAATCGCTGAAGAATTTCCATTCATTTGATACCCATATTTACAAATGGGTAGGTGTACCGAATTTCGATTTTTTTTTTGTGAACCACAAGTCTTTTCGCCGGAAAACATTATTATCATGTATTTGAGCATGATATCAATATATATTTGACCAAAAAAAGTTTACCTAAGCACGTATACATAAAAATGGATCTTTATATGTACATTTTATATGAGGTATTTGAACATAAGTGGTCGGATCATAGGTCACAATGGACCGATCTCGCCAATTCGCACATACAGCGTAGGTATATTAGTAATCTAAGTTATAAGTTTCATTTATCTAGCTCTTCAATTTTAAAAGTAGTAGGGATTTCAACAGACAGACAGACGGACAGACGGACATCGCTAAATCGACTCAGGAGGTCATGCTGATCAAGAATATATATACCGGAGATGCTTCCTTCTGGGTGTTACAAACGGCGTACCAAACTGAATATACCCCTTCACTCTTAGTGTAGGGTATAAAAAAATTGAGTTCTATTAAAAAATATGTGATTATGCCGCACTGTGTAATTATACCCTACAGCTCTATGGTACAGGAAATATTAACTTTGTGCAGATATTGTAACGCCCCTTAGGAGGCGTGACCGGAATGTAAAAGTATATATATTCTTGATCGGATTTACCACCCGAGTCCGTTTAGCTATGTCCGTCTGCCACATCATACCTAGAATGTAGTGTATTCCATAATCGGGCCCGATCGACTATAAAAATCGATACCATGTTTCCGAATTTTCCCATGTGATCTTACTTTCTCAACTCGTTATTATAATCTGACTTTTTCAAATAAAACTTATTATTATTGTGTCTATGTAATAAATTAATAAAATATAAATTTTAAATAATAAACTATAAATTATAAATTATAAATTATAAATTATAAATTATAAATTATAAATTATAAATTATAAATTATAAATTATAAATTATAAATTATAAATTATAAATTATAAATTATAAATTATAAATTATAAATTATAAATTATAAATTATAAATTATAAATTATAAATTATAAATTATAAATTATAAATTATAAATTATAAATTATAAATTATAAATTATAAATTATAAATTATAAATTATAAATTATAAATTATAAATTATAAATTATAAATTATAAATTATAAATTATAAATTATAAATTATAAATTATAAATTATAAATTATAAATTATAAATTATAAATTATAAATTATAAATTATAAATTATAAATTATAAATTATAAATTATAAATTATAAATTATAAATTATAAATTATAAATTATAAATTATAATTTATAATTATTAATTTATTAATTTATAATTTATAATTTATAATTTATAATTTATAATTTATAATTTATAATTTATAATTTATAATTTATAATTTATAATTTATAATTTATAATTTATAATTTATAATTTATAATTTATAATTTATAATTTATAATTTATAATTTATAATTTATAATTTATAATTTATAATTTATAATTTATAATTTATAATTTATAATTTATAATTTATAATTTATAATTTATAATTTATAATTTATAATTTATAATTTATAATTTATAATTTATAATTTATAATTTATAATTTATAATTTATAATTTATAATTTATAAATTATAAATTATAAATTATAAATTATAAATTATAAATTATAAATTATAAATTATAAATTATAAATTATAAATTATAAATTATAAATTATAAATTATAAATTATAAATTATAAATTATAAATTATAAATTATAAATTATAAATTATAAATTATAAATTATAAATTATAAATTATAAATTATAAATTATAAATTATAAATTATAAATTATAAATTATAAATTATAAATTATAAATTATAAATTATAAATTATAAATTATAAATTATAAATTATAAATTATAAATTATAAATTATAAATTATAAATTATAAATTATAAATTATAAATTATAAATTATAAATTATAAATTATAAATTATAAATTATAAATTATAAATTATAAATTATAAATTATAAATTATAAATTATAAATTATAAATTATAAATTATAAATTATAAATTATAAATTATAAATTATAAATTATAAATTATAAATTATAAATTATAAATTATAAATTATAAATTATAAATTATAAATTATAAATTATAAATTATAAATTATAAATTATAAATTATAAATTATAAATTATAAATTATAAATTATAAATTATAAATTATAAATTATAAATTATAAATTATAAATTATAAATTATAAATTATAAATTATAAATTATAAATTATAAATTATAAATTATAAATTATAAATTATAAATTATAAATTATAAATTATAAATTATAAATTATAAATTATAAATTATAAATTATAAATTATAAATTATAAATTATAAATTATAAATTATAAATTATAAATTATAAATTATAAATTATAAATTATAAATTATAAATTATAAATTATAAATTATAAATTATAAATTATAAATTATAAATTATAAATTATAAATTATAAATTATAAATTATAAATTATAAATTATAAATTATAAATTATAAATTATAAATTATAAATTATAAATTATAAATTATAAATTATAAATTATAAATTATAAATTATAAATTATAAATTATAAATTATAAATTATAAATTATAAATTATAAATTATAAATTATAAATTATAAATTATAAATTATAAATTATAAATTATAAATTATAAATTATAAATTATAAATTATAAATTATAAATTATAAATTATAAATTATAAATTATAAATTATAAATTATAAATTATAAATTATAAATTATAAATTATAAATTATAAATTATAAATTATAAATTATAAATTATAAATTATAAATTATAAATTATAAATTATAAATTATAAATTATAAATTATAAATTATAAATTATAAATTATAAATTATAAATTATAAATTATAAATTATAAATTATAAATTATAAATTATAAATTATAAATTATAAATTATAAATTATAAATTATAAATTATAAATTATAAATTATAAATTATAAATTATAAATTATAAATTATAAATTATAAATTATAAATTATAAATTATAAATTATAAATTATAAATTATAAATTATAAATTATAAATTATAAATTATAAATTATAAATTATAAATTATAAATTATAAATTATAAATTATAAATTATAAATTATAAATTATAAATTATAAATTATAAATTATAAATTATAAATTATAAATTATAAATTATAAATTATAAATTATAAATTATAAATTATAAATTATAAATTATAAATTATAAATTATAAATTATAAATTATAAATTATAAATTATAAATTATAAATTATAAATTATAAATTATAAATTATAAATTATAAATTATAAATTATAAATTATAAATTATAAATTATAAATTATAAATTATAAATTATAAATTATAAATTATAAATTATAAATTATAAATTATAAATTATAAATTATAAATTATAAATTATAAATTATAAATTATAAATTATAAATTATAAATTATAAATTATAAATTATAAATTATAAATTATAAATTATAAATTATAAATTATAAATTATAAATTATAAATTATAAATTATAAATTATAAATTATAAATTATAAATTATAAATTATAAATTATAAATTATAAATTATAAATTATAAATTATAAATTATAAATTATAAATTATAAATTATAAATTATAAATTATAAATTATAAATTATAAATTATAAATTATAAATTATAAATTATAAATTATAAATTATAAATTATAAATTATAAATTATAAATTATAAATTATAAATTATAAATTATAAATTATAAATTATAAATTATAAATTATAAATTATAAATTATAAATTATAAATTATAAATTATAAATTATAAATTATAAATTATAAATTATAAATTATAAATTATAAATTATAAATTATAAATTATAAATTATAAATTATAAATTATAAATTATAAATTATAAATTATAAATTATAAATTATAAATTATAAATTATAAATTATAAATTATAAATTATAAATTATAAATTATAAATTATAAATTATAAATTATAAATTATAAATTATAAATTATAAATTATAAATTATAAATTATAAATTATAAATTATAAATTATAAATTATAAATTATAAATTATAAATTATAAATTATAAATTATAAATTATAAATTATAAATTATAAATTATAAATTATAAATTATAAATTATAAATTATAAATTATAAATTATAAATTATAAATTATAAATTATAAATTATAAATTATAAATTATAAATTATAAATTATAAATTATAAATTATAAATTATAAATTATAAATTATAAATTATAAATTATAAATTATAAATTATAAATTATAAATTATAAATTATAAATTATAAATTATAAATTATAAATTATAAATTATAAATTATAAATTATAAATTATAAATTATAAATTATAAATTATAAATTATAAATTATAAATTATAAATTATAAATTATAAATTATAAATTATAAATTATAAATTATAAATTATAAATTATAAATTATAAATTATAAATTATAAATTATAAATTATAAATTATAAATTATAAATTATAAATTATAAATTATAAATTATAAATTATAAATTATAAATTATAAATTATAAATTATAAATTATAAATTATAAATTATAAATTATAAATTATAAATTATAAATTATAAATTATAAATTATAAATTATAAATTATAAATTATAAATTATAAATTATAAATTATAAATTATAAATTATAAATTATAAATTATAAATTATAAATTATAAATTATAAATTATAAATTATAAATTATAAATTATAAATTATAAATTATAAATTATAAATTATAAATTATAAATTATAAATTATAAATTATAAATTATAAATTATAAATTATAAATTATAAATTATAAATTATAAATTATAAATTATAAATTATAAATTATAAATTATAAATTATAAATTATAAATTATAAATTATAAATTATAAATTATAAATTATAAATTATAAATTATAAATTATAAATTATAAATTATAAATTATAAATTATAAATTATAAATTATAAATTATAAATTATAAATTATAAATTATAAATTATAAATTATAAATTATAAATTATAAATTATAAATTATAAATTATAAATTATAAATTATAAATTATAAATTATAAATTATAAATTATAAATTATAAATTATAAATTATAAATTATAAATTATAAATTATAAATTATAAATTATAAATTATAAATTATAAATTATAAATTATAAATTATAAATTATAAATTATAAATTATAAATTATAAATTATAAATTATAAATTATAAATTATAAATTATAAATTATAAATTATAAATTATAAATTATAAATTATAAATTATAAATTATAAATTATAAATTATAAATTATAAATTATAAATTATAAATTATAAATTATAAATTATAAATTATAAATTATAAATTATAAATTATAAATTATAAATTATAAATTATAAATTATAAATTATAAATTATAAATTATAAATTATAAATTATAAATTATAAATTATAAATTATAAATTATAAATTATAAATTATAAATTATAAATTATAAATTATAAATTATAAATTATAAATTATAAATTATAAATTATAAATTATAAATTATAAATTATAAATTATAAATTATAAATTATAAATTATAAATTATAAATTATAAATTATAAATTATAAATTATAAATTATAAATTATAAATTATAAATTATAAATTATAAATTATAAATTATAAATTATAAATTATAAATTATAAATTATAAATTATAAATTATAAATTATAAATTATAAATTATAAATTATAAATTATAAATTATAAATTATAAATTATAAATTATAAATTATAAATTATAAATTATAAATTATAAATTATAAATTATAAATTATAAATTATAAATTATAAATTATAAATTATAAATTATAAATTATAAATTATAAATTATAAATTATAAATTATAAATTATAAATTATAAATTATAAATTATAAATTATAAATTATAAATTATAAATTATAAATTATAAATTATAAATTATAAATTATAAATTATAAATTATAAATTATAAATTATAAATTATAAATTATAAATTATAAATTATAAATTATAAATTATAAATTATAAATTATAAATTATAAATTATAAATTATAAATTATAAATTATAAATTATAAATTATAAATTATAAATTATAAATTATAAATTATAAATTATAAATTATAAATTATAAATTATAAATTATAAATTATAAATTATAAATTATAAATTATAAATTATAAATTATAAATTATAAATTATAAATTATAAATTATAAATTATAAATTATAAATTATAAATTATAAATTATAAATTATAAATTATAAATTATAAATTATAAATTATAAATTATAAATTATAAATTATAAATTATAAATTATAAATTATAAATTATAAATTATAAATTATAAATTATAAATTATAAATTATAAATTATAAATTATAAATTATAAATTATAAATTATAAATTATAAATTATAAATTATAAATTATAAATTATAAATTATAAATTATAAATTATAAATTATAAATTATAAATTATAAATTATAAATTATAAATTATAAATTATAAATTATAAATTATAAATTATAAATTATAAATTATAAATTATAAATTATAAATTATAAATTATAAATTATAAATTATAAATTATAAATTATAAATTATAAATTATAAATTATAAATTATAAATTATAAATTATAAATTATAAATTATAAATTATAAATTATAAATTATAAATTATAAATTATAAATTATAAATTATAAATTATAAATTATAAATTATAAATTATAAATTATAAATTATAAATTATAACTTGATCGTATGACTTACTTGTAGCGTCGGTAGCTCAAGGTAAGTGTGTTGGACTGCGAGTCGAGAGGTCCCCGGTTCAAGCCTTGACTGGGGCTAACAACATCTTTTCATAGAAACATTTTTCTATGCGACGCTACCTCTCGGCAGTAAATGGTAAAACATTGCCTATGAAAAGCTCTCACTCGCCGTTCGGATTCGGCAATAAACTGTATGTCCCCTCACTTTGAGTACAAATATAACACTTTTAGCTCAAAATTATGAGAGAGCTCGGCCTAAGATCTTATAGGACTGTAGCGCCAAATTATTATTATATGACTTACTTAGTACACGAGATATTTAGAAAAATATGTGATCACCTTTATGAAAACTCAAAAGTTTTTGGCCCATATCTCATGAACCATGAAAATAGTCTTGATTTATGCGCAGAATGGATATAGTAATAATTATCCGTGCCACATACATATTAACAGTGGCTGCGCGCATTCGTCATTAATATTAACTTTAATATTTATATATTTTATACTATTTTATGTCAATAATATTCGTTTATTGTAATAATATAAAGTAGTGTCGCGTTTTAATTATAAACAATAGTTCGTAACTCCAACGGGAAATTTACGCTCTATTCATCTCTACAAGTCTATTTTAATTTCAAATTTCTTATAATATGTACACAAACCCACGATATTTCGAACATCGGTTACAATAGCCACAACTGCGGTTGTAATAAGTGGCAAGATTGTCGAAACGATTGTCGAAGCGAAAATATCGAACTGGCAGCATGTTATAACTTTTTCGTTCGACAGGCGATTTAGTTTTTTCCAACATGTTTCGAAGCTAGTTGATACAGTTTTTTGACATTTTTATCTGCGTTATTTTTTCATGTTACAAATGCAATAAATTTCTAAAATTAATTACTTGATTAATGAGATGCGGTAGGGCAATGTATTTAATAATCACCATAAGGTTAATATGGTTAATAATGTGATAAGTATGCCAACATTAATGCTGTATAATTTCGTAAGGGACACATTTCGTCAGGTTTCCACTCACATACGTAATAAAATTGTATGCTGTATATATTACGAATTGGTTCGTCGAGATTTATTATATTCTTTCGACGTTGCGTATTCTCTCAATGTTCTCAATAATAGTCATGGTACTTTAAATGGTCGGCAAATGACCAAATAAAGAATACTTTTGTTAAGGGCTAAAAATAGAGAACTGAATAGTGACCGAAACAGTTTTTTTTTTGGAGGAAACCATGAGACCTTTTTGTAATTTTTTTTTCGATCCCACATAGATCATTATTGCGCAGAGTACTGTCTTTTTATTTTTTATTCTTGGTGCATTTTTCGCATTATCCAAACGAAAAGATTTGAGTCGGTCAGTTATTGATTTTTGTGGGGTTCCTCAGGTACATTGTAAAAAAAGTTGTTTCATCACTTTAGAATTAATTCAGAGGGCGTAACAATTTTTAATTTGATTTTTGAACCAAGAATAATTACAGATGATAGCTAGGAAGCTATCGTCGATTTTGACGTCGAAATCGTTCGTTGGCGACTTACAGCATACGCATAATTTGACTTGTTACGTTGTGTCGTCACATAGTGAGAAGCTGTGCTATTCAGCATACAAAAAACTTTCTCACACGAAAATCAGACAAATTCTGGACGATTTTCGTCGATCGGCGACATACAGCATAAGGTTGTAAATATTTGATTTATTAATTTTCTATTTTTTTATCATTAATTCAATTCGATTGTATTTAACAATAAATTATTTAATAAGTCCTAAAATTGAGGTTAGGAAATATATTAATATTAGAGAATTGACATGCAAATATGTAAAATTTGCTTGAATTAACACTTGAAGTCTATACAATATACATAAAATTTAATAGAAATAATTTTTCTTTCTCTTAAATTTTCATTTTTGTTATTTTCGCTTCTCTATCACAACATTAATTTGAAGTGATATTTTATCGAAAATATCGCCTGTGGAAAGTGCTATAACATACTGACTTTCGACAAATTGTCGAACTTCGAAATATGTGAAGTTATAACATATTGCCACAGGTCAACATTAAATATCGAAAATCGTGGTCGAAATCGCAAAAATCTTAATATTCAATAATTAAATATTTTCCCTTTTTTTTGTATAGTACAATATTCAATACATCTAAATACAATGATGCATTCATTCATTAAAACAAAAATCATTGAAATCAGAAATAGTGTGATACATTTTTATTTTTAATATTTTGTTTATGTTATTTCAGTATTTCATATACTGAATGTTTCAAACTTATTTTTTTTTTACTAAAATCATTATGGAATTGAACACCAATGGTAAGTACTATATTACAGAATACTTATTTTATAATAACAAGTTTTAAAATTGAAATGGTTTGATATTTTTGTACTGCATTCATTTCAAAAATAAAATATTACAATATCAATTTTAAATTGGACTTATTTGTTTATATTCTTAACCCGAACAAGTTGAGATTTTTAGAAAATCGTAAAATATGTATTATTATAAAGTTGTTGTAAAAAATGCAAGTTGCACAATGTTGCGCATTCTGAATTACAGGCGTTTTTTTACTGACAAGAAATGTGATTCATTATACCCTAAACAGAACAAAACAGTGACGTATATACAACGAACTTGTACATTAATACGACAAATAAATTAATCAAATGTCAACCGATGATCGCGTTCGTCAATATTACGTATTGTATTAATCAATCTAGTCGAAATGTCCCCGGTTCGATCCCTAGCGACTAGGGATGTTAACTCCGGGATCCTGGGATTTAAGTCAAATCAGTCCCGAAATTATCGTTAAATCATCCCGGGATCATCGTTAAATCCCGGGATTTTCGGGATTAAAATAAACGCTAGTAGATCAATTTTTAATAGTTTATTCAAAAGTCTTTCAATGTTTTTATACACTTTCCATGAAAAAGTAAATCTAACATTTAATGGACTAAAATCATAAAACACTGACGCCAATAATAATGAATTACATGCTTTTTGACTTTTAACAAATTCACAATTATTAAAAATTACGTCACTTTCGACAATATTAGCACTTTTGTTCCTCCCTGTCTTTATTCATATCATTTCTACATAATTTTAATGTGGTGATTAGAACTGCGTTTTTAATTTTTTCCCTGCAATTTATTATTTTTAAATTTTTCACTGCATTTAAAAATTAAAAAAAAATATAAAACGAGTTGGGAAAGTTAGATCACATGGGTAAGTTCGGTCACATGGGGCGGATTTTTATAGTCGGTCGGGCCCGACTATGGAATACCCTACACCTTCGGTGGGTATATTAACCCTCAGAATATTATTTATATATTAGAAATTTACGTCTTATATCCCCAAAATTTAAAAAATTTATATAAAGTATAAAAAACTAAAAAAAAAAATTGAAAAATATACGCCTATATTTAAAATTTTGAAAGGCTAATATTTCATAGATTTGATTTTAATAATTTACGGATCAAATTTCCACTATGAAAACCCGGGAAATAATGAAAAAAAAAGTAGGCGGATCACGCCCATTTTTGGACCACATATTTTTAGGTGAATTCTAACAATATGTTTTAAATTTTATAACTATACCTTGAATACTTTTCGAGTTATTAGTTCCGAAAGAGTTATATAAAAGTGACTTGTATGGGAGGTGGGCGTGTCCGTTGACCGATTTGGCTCATTTTCAAACTCAGTTCCTACTTTTGGTTAAAATATATTGAGACGAAATTTCATCGCATTCTGATCAGTATTTCTCAAGTTATTCTGTATTCGGACAGCAAGACAGCAAGAAAGCAAGACGGACAGACAGACAGACAGACAGACAGACAGACAGACAGACAGACAGACGGACATGGCTAAACGGACTCGGGTAGTGATGCTGATCAAGAATATATATACTTTTCCATACCGGACACGCCTCCTAAGGGGCGTTACAATATATGCACAAAGTTAATATACCCTGTACCTCTTAGGTGTAGGGTATA
This sequence comes from Dryomyza anilis, assembly GCA_951804985.1. Classification (NCBI taxonomy): domain Eukaryota; kingdom Metazoa; phylum Arthropoda; class Insecta; order Diptera; family Dryomyzidae; genus Dryomyza; species Dryomyza anilis. The sequence goes on from OX638135.1 coordinate 60,359,177, forward strand.
AAGACTGAACAGCCATTGAATAAAAATTAAAATAGTTATTGTCTACGAACATGCCAACTTGAATGGCGTTGAAGATTTGGTTGCAATAGCCGGTTAAAGTTTAAAAATTTAGAAAAAAGGAATTTGTGAAATCACAGGAAAATCATATTTAATAAAAAATATTTTATTTTTATTTTAAAATATTAAAATTACTATAGATTCTACACATTTCGACAATGGTATTACTTTTCGGTGCCTTTTTGATTTTTGAGATAAATAAAATTTTGATTGAATTCCAACTGTATAAAAATAATTCACTTTTTATGTTTAAAAAATATTAATTATAGCAGTATTTTACTGTTATTTCGAAATATATAATAACAATTATTAAGTACTAGGGTGTGTAAACATACTATTTCTAATGTTCTATAATAATGCGAACTGTGTTGGTAATTTTTGTACTAAAACATTAAATATCAATTAATTTCAATCGTTCTTTTTAAATAACATAATTTAAAACCTTATAATAATGCATCGACCATATATTTCATTCACATCATCAATATATTCTGTTGCAATATCTCCAGAATTAAAATTCTATTGAAAAATGCAAGGATTGAAACCGTAACCGAAACCGATATCCGTTTAAAACCGTTTCATTTTTAAAACCGATACCGTAACCGAAACCGTTATACGAAAATCAGAAATAAACCGATATCCAATACCGAAATAAACCGTTTCGGTTTTATACCGGTTTAAAACGGTTTTTAAAAAAGTATAAAAGAAACAAAAAACATTTTTTATATAGAAGATCTTAAGTACAGGGCATGTTTAATTGTCATTTAATAAAATTTGGAGTTCCCAAATTAAAAATGTTTTGTTGTACAAAAATTAATATGTTGTTTTTTGAGAAACAATATTTCTAAAACAACGATCTTTGGTCTAAAATTAGTTTTTGTTTTTTTATTAATTTGTGTAGCGGTAAATCGAATTAACAACAAAACACCTGCAACTCATTGTTAAAAAATTATTCAATTTTTAAAGATATTGTTTTTTTATTTATTGTATAATAAAATATATAGGGAGCCTGGGGTAAAGTGGGACAAGTTTGGAAAAGTTAATTTGAATAATTATTGAATTATCTTAAAGGATCTATTCAATAGAATAACATTCCTTTAATTCATTTTTGTGTGATTTTTCAAAACAGCTCAATTTTGGACATATATATTAAGGATAACAGAATTATAATAAGGTAATAAAAAAACAATGGTAATGCAAGAAAAAATTAAAAAAAAAAGTAAAATTATTAACATCTCAGTAACTACTTAAGAAAATACGAAATATAAAGTGTAAGTTCGACAAGTTCGAACATTTCAAGTATACAGGCAGATATTGCAGTTCAAAATTTCTTTGGCTTTTATGGATGGAAATTGTACAAAATTTTTCTTCTTCTTTTCATGAAGTTTAAGACAATTACCGATGTATTCTTGCTGCTCTGCTCACTTTTGCAATTCAGATCATATCTCAGGTGAAGTCAAAATGTTGCTTTTCATTGGCTTGTGGCCACGATTGAAATTTTTTCATGGCGAAATCAATTAAATAATTTATACAACACACTTATTTCACTAAAATAACAACAAACATTGTTTAAATTGCGTTTCCCACTTTACTGCAATACAGTTTTCTAAAATATCCTTGAAACTGGACGTGTAGTGAAAAACTGAAAACGCCATTGTTCTTAGAATGTCCAAATCCATAAAAATATGTAACTTTCATTTCTGGTGTCGAAAATGGTTCCCAAATGTGCGCACAGTGTTATTTGAAAAATATGGAAAAAATAAATTTTATACAAAAACCGAAATCAAAACCGAAACCGTAACTTGGAACCGGTATACCGAAACCGTTTCGTTATAAAAACTTAAAACCGAAACCGAAACGCGGAAAAAATCGAATCCGAAATCTAAACCGATATTCGTTTAAATTTCAATCCTTGGAAAAATGTTAATAAATATATATTAATTATCTTAATTTAAAAGACAAATTTTAATTTCCAGTTAAGTTTTTTAAATGTATATAACTAAAAAAGTAGAAAAGCGATACCATGGTTGAAATAGGTATTATCTCTTGTATTACCAATGATTTAAAATATAACATTTATATATAATATAAATATTCTTTTCCGATAATTTCATAAATTGCCCTTATTTTCTAAATTTTTCAAATTTAACATATTATTTTAATCAAACACGATATTCAAGTGAACTTAATGTCATAACATTCCTTGATTTATTCCTGGGCTATAACGGTATTAATTTTAAATCAATAGCTGTCTAATCTTTTCATATAGAATTTTGTTTGTAAAATGCAGTAAAAAATGCAAAAAATATAAAATGGGTTTTTCTCAAAAACGTTACGTGTAATAAATCCACGTTCCTAAATTGAGTTAATTTTTAAAATTTTTTATTAATTAAAAATCACATATAACTTTAAAAAAATGTGTCCACTATAAACTAATTATTTTTTTAATTATAATTTTTTTATAAAATATTGTTTTCCACAAAAAACCAATATCCCAATAAAAATTTGATTGTTCATTCAAAATTAAAATTTTCTTATATTTGTACAAAAAAATAATTTTTCAATAAATAGTAATAAAAAATGTTTGATGATCAACTGGGGTTTATATATCGCGGATTTTGTATTTTGGATACCATGTATATTTGGATACCCAACCTGAAAACAGATGCATTTGAATTCTGTTTAAGCCTTAAGCATTATAATTGTTAATTATTCAATCATAGATATGGTTATTTTATGCCTTTGCTATTATTTTTTTATAAATGCCGGGATTCAAATTTTTTAGTCCCGAAATTTCGGGATTGAAAAATAGTCCGGGATTGACATCCCTACAAGCGACTGCCAACATCTTTTGTATAGAAATCATTTTTCTATGCGACGCACGGTGAACAAATTTATAAAACATCAAAACAAATCGGTCGATTTCGTTGATTTTTTTTACTTTATTAAAAAATATCAAGGTATAGTTATAACAAAATGTCTTCTATTGATTCATAAAAGTTATGTAAAAATAATTTAACTTCGAGAATTTTGTGGACATTTTTGACATGTGATTTTTTAAAATCTGGAGCCGATATTTTTTATTTTTGACCACATTAATAGCGATCAGAAATAAGTTAGTCTTAATGAAGGATTGCGTTTGTATTCCTTAAAATAAATTTACAAAAAAAGGTACATATGTATGAAATTAGAAAATAAAATTATAAATTTTGCCATGTTATTTCTCCTAATCCGGGAATGATATCAGGATAATATTTTTTTTTATTTTTTGCAACATTGATTTTGATTAGAAAAAAGTTAGTGCGAACGAAGAATATCGTTTCAATCCTTGGAATAAATTTAAAAAAAATTAAAATAAAACTGGTATTTTTGACATGTAATTTCTTCTAATCGGGATGTTTTTTATTTTTATTTTTTATACATTGATTGTGACTAGAAAAAAGTTAGTGAGATCGAAGAATATCGCTTGCAGTCCTTGGAAAAAATTTACAACAAAATACACAAATATATGAAGTTTAAATAAAAATATAAAAAATAATTTTTGCCATGTAGTTTTTCTAATCCAGGAACGATATCGGGATGTTATTTTTTTTATTTTTTATCACATTGAATGTGATTAGAAAAAAATTAGTGAGAATGAAGGATATCGCTTGCAGTTCTTGGAGTAAATTTACAAAAATAGGAAAAACGAGTTGGGAAAGTTAGATCACATGGGTAAGTTCGGTCACATGGGGCGGATTTTTATAGTCGGTCGGGCCCGACTATGGAATACCCTACACCTTCGGTGGGTATATTAACCCTCAGAATATTATTTATATATTAGAAATTTACGTCTTATATCCCCAAAATTTAAAAAATGTATATAAAGTATAAAAAACTAAAAAAAAAAAATTGAAAAATATACGCCTATATTTAAAATTTTGAAAGGCTAATATTTCATAGATTTGATTTTAATAATTTACGGATCAAATTTCCACTATGAAAACCCGGGAAATAATGAAAAAAAAAAAAAGTAGGCGGATCACGCCCATTTTTGGACCACATATTTTTAGGTGAATTCTAACAATACGTTTTAAATTTTATAACTATACCTTGAATACTTTTCGAGTTATTAGTTCCGAAAGAGTTATATAAAAGTGACTTGTATGGGAGGTGGGCGTGTCCGTTGAACGATTTGGCTCATTTTCAAACTCAGTTCCTACTTTTGGTTAAAATATATTGAGACGAAATTTCATCGCATTCTGATCAGTATTTCTCAAGTTATTCTGTATTCGGACAGCAAGACAGCAAGGCAGCAAGACAGCAAGGCAGCAAGACAGCAAGACGGACAGACAGACAGACAGACGGACATGGCTAAACGGACTCGGGTAGTGATGCTGATCAAGAATATATATACTTTTCCATACCGGACACGCCTCCTAAGGGGCGTTACAATATATGCACAAAGTTAATATACCCTGTACCTCTTAGGTGTAGGGTATAAAAATTGAAAAATATACGCCTATATTTAAAATTTTGAAAGGCTAATATTTCATAGATTTGATTTTAATAATTTACGGATCAAATTTCCACTATGAAAACCCGGTAAATAATGAAAAAAAAAGTAGGCGGATCACGCCCATTTTTGGACCACATATTTTTAGGTGAATTCTAACAATACGTTTTAAATTTTATAACTATACCTTGAATACTTTTCGAGTTATTAGTTCCGAAAGAGTTATATAAAAGTGACTTGTATGGGAGGTGGGCGTGTCCGTTGACCGATTTGGCTCATTTTCAAACTCAGTTCCTACTTTTGGTTAAAATATATTCAGACGAAATTTCATCGCATTCTGATCAGTATTTCTCAAGTTATTCTGTATTCGGACAGCAAGACAGCAAGACAGCAAGACGGACAGACAGACAGACAGACAGACAGACAGACAGACAGACGGACATGGCTAAACGGACTCGGGTAGTGATGCTGATCAAGAATATATATACTTTTCCATACCGGACACGCCTCCTAAGGGGCGTTACAATATATGCACAAAGTTAATATACCCTGTACCTCTTAGGTGTAGGGTATAAAAATGGTAATTTTTGCCATGTAATTTCTCCAAATCCGGTAAAGATATCGGGATGATATATTCTTCTCCCATTTACCTCTCGGCAGTAAATGGGAGAGAGTAAAACATTGCCTATAAAAAGGTCTCATCTGCCGTTCGGATTCGGCATTAAACTGTAGGTCCCACCACTTTGAGTACACGGATAGAAATGATTTGTTTGAATATGTTGGAATGTAATTAAAAAGTAATACGTAATTACCGTACATGTATTACAAATGAAGTGTAATTAAGTTATTTTTCACATTGTAATAACATATTACTATGTGTAAACATTTTATATATTCCCCAGCAGAATCTGTCAATATTATAATTTTGGTAATAATTTTGTCATTTGTAAATTACAAAAATTAATAAATTGTGTTACAAATAGTAAGAAATAATATAATAGTACATAATTTAATGGTTCCTGAATGTTTTTCTAAAAATATTGTGAAAAGCCGACACGAATTTTTATCAAAAGAAGTTGGGAAAGTCACATGGGTAAGTTCGGTCACATGGGACGGACTTTTATAGTCTGTCGGGCCCGACTATGGAATACCCTATACTTTGGTGGGGATATTAATGAGGGAAATTTAATTGTATACCTACCTTTTAAAGTCCTTAGTTATGCTGAACATTCTTACACTCAGAATATTATTTACATATCAGAAATTTACGACGTATATCCCAATAATTTAAAAAATTGATATAAAAGTAAAAAAAAATAATCAAAAAATGTTGAAAAATTAATGTGGGTGGACTACGCCTACTTTTAAACCATATCTGGAGATTTAAGGCTGATATTTCATGAATTTGTTTTCAATAAAATGCGAATAAAATGTCCACTATGAAAAAGCGGAAAAATTGAAACATATATTTCTCTGAATTCCAACAATATATTTTAAATTTTGTAAGTATATCTTGAATACTTTTCGAGTTATTGTTTCCTAAAGGGTTATATATAAGTGACTTGTTTAACTCATTTCCATTGACAAAACTAATTTTTGGCTAAAAAGTATTGAAACAAAATTTCATCGCATTCCAAGCAGTATTTCTCAAGTTATCGTGTATACGGACAGACGGACAAAGCTAACCAGACTCGGGTGGTGATGCTGATCAAGAATATATACTTTGCCATACCGGCCACGCCTCCTAAGGGGTGTTACAATATCTGCACAAAGTGTTACAATATCTGCACAAACACCACAACTATAAAATCAGTGCTTGTATTTTCAAACAGAATTCGGCATGTTTTTATACAACAGCCTCCGCGAATTCCTTGCCTACGCTATGTGTTTACTGACGTTGTTCTGTAACTGTTCCAAACAAAAGCGATCCTGGATCGTCTGGTCTGGAGCAATTGTGTATTCATTGATGTTGTCTCTTAAATAAATAGAGTTCAGAATGGTGTAGTGCAAGCCAGTAACCGATTTCTTTTAGTTGCCATAGCCTCTCCTACACAATTCCTAGTCTCACTTTCGCATTGGTGAACCCCGTTAACCCGAGCACCAGCTGAAGATCGGGTTTCAACCCCGGTGGGAGGTCTGGTCGGGGACAAACGAGACAGGGATATTGGCCCTCCAAAAGGGGGGTTGTGCGTTGGGGGTTGTGACCCGCCATATAAAAAAGCTGATTCAACGAAAACAGAAAAAATGCCTCGGATACCGGCCCGAAAACACGATGACAACCTACGCAAATGTGTAAAGGACCATGATTTACGGATATCCACCAGGAATGTCCGAACCCTTTATAGGGAAGGTGCCACTATCCAGCTGGTTGATGTCCTCGAAAGATACAAGGCTGACATCCAGGAAATGCGATGGACAGGACTGCTCTAAACAGTCATCCTGTGACATTTACTACAGCTGCCATGCGGCGAGGCATTCATTTGGTTGTGGATTTGAAATCGGCAAGAGACTCCGCCACCTTGTTTCTAGGTTCACACCCGTGACGAACGACTAGCAACAATCCGCATCAAGGCTAAATACTTCTATATCAGTCTAATTTGTGCGCATGCACCGACGAATGAGAAGGACGATGAAACTACCGAGACTTTCTATGAGCGCCTCGACGAAGCCTATGAGCGCTGCCCCCGTCACGACATCAAAATTGCGATTGGCGACTTTAATGCAAAGGTGGGCCATGAGAATTCAGCCTCCACGACAACACCTCCGACAATGGAATGAGGCTGATCGATTTCGCCCCAGCACGAAACATGGTAATTAGTTGTACTAGATTCCAGCATCTCAATATTCACAAGGTCACGTGGCGCTCACACGAACAGAACACGCGCAACCAAATTGATCATGTTGTGATTGACTGAAGGCACGCTTCTAGTGTGATGGATGTACGCTCGATCCGAAATACCAACATTGACTCGGATCACTTCCTTGTAGCAGCCAAGGTTCGCACACGCTTATGCGCTGCGAATAACGCACGGAATCCCACGCAATGAAAGCTAGACATCCAGCAAAAAAGGTGTTCAATTCTGTACCCAGTGGTGGTCAACGTAGGAGAGGGCGTCCGAATCTCCGGTGGAGCGACCAAGTGCGAGACAACCTGACAACACTTGGAGTACAAAACTGGCGCCAGCGCGCGCAATGCAGAAGCGACTGGCGAAGAGTAATTGCTGTGGCCGAAACCCATTATGGGTTGTAATGGCCAAATAATGGCATGTTTAAAGATTTTGAATAAAAATGAATACAAAATTTTTTTTATTTTATTTTCAGGATTTATTTCCAAAAATATTTAGATATGTTTTTAAGCAAACATACTACTTTTTGAACTGAAACAACTGATATGTTTCTCTGGAACATATTTATATTCAGGTCGTTCCCAATTATATTTTATGTTGAACATATTTATGTTTCGGTTCGAATATTTGTTTTGTTTGGATAGTAATTATTATGTTTATATTAGAACATACACCATTTTAAGAGGCAACATCAAAATGTCTGCGTGATATCTTAATGTAAATCATGGCTCATTCAAATCTCAATACAAACTTGTTCAAAAATGATTTATCATATATGATGTTTTCATAAAATTCTAAGCATACTTGTTAATGCCTGCAAAATTATGTTTGGGAGAGCCATATTTTGCACCGTGTAGAAATATAACACGCACAGCTCAAATGGTGAGAGAGCTCGTCCGAAGTTCTATACATGCCTGTTATTATTATTAATATTAATCAATCAAAATTACGAACAGCTGTTGTCAATTTTCAACAAAATTTGCGAAACTATTAATAGCACTACACCCGCAGTATATAACATTTTTGCTTGAATAATAACAATAACCAATAACAATAAATCCGATGCAATAATCATTAAATTTACTTCGTCAATAGATAAAGATCAATTGTAATTTATAGACGCAATAATCATGATCTCTTGCGTATTAGACACGTTGAAACAATCTGTAATATATAGCAATGTGATAAAAGCCGGGGATTTTAACAGTAATTTAATTTTAGAAAATACATTACGCGATGATATGCAAAGTCTTGACTTATATTCAGTCAACGTAATAACTGAACGGTCGGCCAACAAGTTTTTGTTTTTTTTTGTCAATTACTGCTGTTGTTTTTTTGAACCAGTGCAAAATACATATTGCATTTGGTAGACCTAGAGCCCGACAAATTAGTTTTTGCATTAATTATTTAAATAGATACAATCTGTTGAGTCAAAGGCAATCGGGATTCAGGTCTGATACACGATGTATTTCGGCATTAATTGATGTAAGCGAAGACAAGTGGAAATTGACAATAATAACATTTTTTTTAACTCTTCTTGACCATTCTAAAGCTTTTGACATTTAATATATTCTTATTTGTCTGAACGTATGTAAGCTGTTAGTGTCAATCATGTTGCCTCTAAGTTTTGCACAAGAAATGGACTAAGTCTTAATCCTGAGAAGTCCAAATGCATTACTATAACTCAGAAATCATTATGTCTGAACCCGATTCCTAAAATTTTATTAAATGGATCAGAAATAGAAATTGTAGGCACAGCTAAAAATGTAGGCATCATATTTAATCGTACATTAACATGGACTTATCAGATAAATGCTAAACTCGGTACCGTATATAGTATGCTTAGAACATTATGGTCCACACAATACTCTACACCACTGAACCACCACTCGATTACTATAAGCTAAAACTAAATGTATAATCTCTCTTTTAATAATTTGTTACATCAAAGAGTAATTATATTTTTGTATAAAATTATATACTTGCATAAACCTGAGTATCTGTACAGCAGATTATTTTTTCAAGATCAAATAGAACAAACAAACTAGTTCAACTACGCCAACGCTATTTAGTATCGGAACGTCAATTCTACATACATGCAATTAGACTTTGGAACTCTCTTCCCTCACAAATGCGATGTTTGCAAAACGCAGTGATATTTAAAAAATGTAAACTTATAGTAATTAATTATTATATATTTGTAAGTTTTACATTATGTTATATTGTATATATTATTCGTAATTTTAAAAACAATTTGTAACTCTGTTCATGTTCAATATTAAGGGATGTGCTTTTATTATAAGATTTATATGTCTTGTTGTACCTCCATGTTAATTCAATAAATTAAATTAAATTTAAATTACTAACACATTGAAAGATTTTGAAGTACGAATGTTATTTATTAAACTCGTTCATAATATTTATAATGATTTTAATTAAATAATAGTAAAATAAAACAAAATTTCAATTTGACTGCGAATTTCGGAATAACTATTGAAACTTAAATGTTATTTCATGATATTGAATTCATGATATTTATTTCATGTTATTTCATGATACATAAAAATATCGTTTTGAAGCAGTCGGTTTTGATATTCTGATATTCTTGATATTCTGACCATATTTTATTATTTGTTGGTCAGACTAATAAACAGATTTATTGAAAAAAATAAATTCTTCGACACGTTCACGGCACAGCGCACAGTGGTCCAGGTGCGGAAAAAACCTATTCTTAAAAAATAGGTTTTTTAAATATTGAAAAATGCAGTCATAAAGTCAGGATACAGTTTTCATATGTTTTGAAACTTCTAAACTGTACTGATTCTGAAAAATGTAAAACGCAAGTAGAACAAATTCCCTAATTAAAATAGTAATATATTACAAATGATTACAAGTATTTAATTATGGTTTCTTTATTATAATAGAGGGATGAGTTAGTCATTAAAAAATATATTTGCAAAAACCAAATGTGTTTTTTTTATAGTGACTAATTAGCGAAATATTTTATTATTTTATATTTATTTAAATATCATATACTAAAAGAGTTTCAATGTTCTTCAAGCTCAAATCTATACCAAAATGTAGCCTGATATGTTAGCTAAGATATTTGTATTTTTTGTGTGCAACTTCTTGCAACGTTCTGAGATATTTGAGAAACAGTATCAGACTACGAGATCAAAAATATATTTTGTTTCATAAATTTTATATGTAACTAATATTATTATTTATATTTTTACTGGGTGTCTGGGGTTATTATTGAAGACCCCTCTTAGTTTTGTATGGGGAACATTTTTGGTGAACACTATATGACTCCTATTTCAATTGTTTACACTGTGCATCAAAATCAGAAACAGTATCAGACTACGAGATCAAAAATATATTTTGTTTCATAAATTTTATATGTAACTAATATTATTATTTATATTTTTACTGGGTGTCTGGGGTTATTATTGAAGACCCCTCTTAGTTTTGTATGGGGAACATTTTTGGTGAACACTATATGACTCCTATTTCAATTGTTTACACTGTGCATCAAAATCTTAGTGAATAAGATTAGTATCCACTTAATGGAGGACAATATTCAGGAAAAACGATTTTCATTATATTTTATGTTGGGAACCACTGCAAATACTTATTATTATACGTATTATTAATATAAAAATGGTATATTATGCAACTATGTTACATAGTTTCATCAATTTTATAAGTTTTAATAAGTTAATTTGTTTTCTAAATATTTCGGAACCACTGGATGAATTTAAATCAGGTGTATTTGTTACCTGGGTTTCTATGAATATACCAGTTTTTTTTTATTATAATAGGTCAATTTGTTTAAAAGTGATTGCATTTTAATTAACAATAGTATTCAATAGTTTAGAGTAGGGCGTATGCGTAAATTTTCAGACTCGAAACATTATCGAGATATTGAAGATTCATTATATATGTTACTTATATTCCAACATTTGTGAAAATCTCATAGAAAAGTATGATATAATAATATTACATTCTATGGACACGCCCTCTAACCATGAATCAATTTTTAATTGCGTTACATATCTGAGATGAGTATCCATCCAAGACACTGTGCTCAAAATTTCATAGATTTCTGACAACTCCTTATAGTTTTTCCTACGTTAGTATGAAGCCGAATCACTGTGCGGCGTCTTATTTCTTTTCCGCGATTACACAATGCCTGTATGTGTTAGTGCATATTCTGTGTATACATGAGAGCTTGAGATTGGATATCCCGTTAATTAATATTGATAAACAAGTACATTAAAACATGTATGATTGTACGTTATAACTTGACAAATATTACGTTAACATATTGATGTACGCCGTTTGTCACTATGACGAACGATACTTTTTCTGTGTACATCTATGAGGTACAGGGTATATACAGTTTGTGCATGTATTGTAATGCCCACTAAGAGGCATGTTCGGTATGGAAAGTATATATATATTCTTGATCAGCAGACCAACTAGAGTCCGTTTAGCCATGTCCGTTTGTTTGTCTGTCCGAAAACATTGTAACTTGAGAAATACTGTTCAAAAAACGATGAAATTTTGTTCCATATGTTTTACCCAAAACATATGGAGCAAAATTGCTCAACGGACACGCCCAGAACTTTTAGTCGTAAATTATTGAAAATTATCCCACAAAGTTATACCACTAATATATTAACAAAGAATTTCAAAATCTAGAATTTCAAAATCTACCTAAAATTTAAAGAAAAGTAATCTTTTCTGGGGTACGGTGGGGGCTATGTGGGCGATTATCACAAGGCAACGTGTCTGAAAATATAAGGCAAGAAATGCAAGAAATGCGATCGACGGGATAGGGCTGTTCGAAACATGCGTCCTGTAATATCACCTACAGTTGCCATGCGGAGAGACACGAATTTGGTCGGCGCGAGAATCCGCCACCTTGTGTCTAGGTTCGCGCCCGTGGACGAAACGCTGGAAAAAATCCGCATCAAGGCTAAATATTTCTACATCAGCCTAATTTGTGCACACGCTGCGACGAACCAGAAAGATGACGAGACAATAGAACGCTTCTACGAGCGCCTAGACAACGCATACGAGCGCTGCCCCCGCCACGATATCAAAATCGTGCTATGCGATTTTAACGCCAAGGTGGGCAGAGAAGCCATCTATTGTCCCACAATCGGAAAATTTAGCCTCCATGCCAACACTTCCGATAACGGAACGAGGCTAATCGACTTCGCCGCAGCACGAAACATGGTAGTTAGTAGCACTAGATTCGAACATTTCGATATCCACAAGGCCACATGGCTGTCGCCAGATCAAAAAACTCGAAATCAAATTGATCACGTTGTGATTGACGGAAGGCACGCTTCAAGCGTGATGGACGTACGCACTATCCGAGGTGCCAATATGGACTCGGATCATTACCTTGTAGCAGCCAAGGTCCGCACACGCTTAAGCGCTGCGAAGAACGTACGGAACCAAACGCAGAGAAAGCTAGACGTCGGAAAGCTGCAATCACAACAGACAACGCAAGCTTTTTCCACTCGACTTTCACACCTGCTTAGACAAAGCACTCCTCCTCTCGATGATATAAGCGCGCAGTGGAATCATATCTCCTGCTCTATGCGTACGGCTGCCGAAGAGGTGCTTGGATTCCAACGCCCCCTGAGGAATCAGTGGTATGACCAAGAGTGTCGCGCGGCCACTGATACTGATACAAAGAGAAGAGGAGGGAAGAGAGACGTCTTTTCAGGAATGAGGCTCGAAAATTCTTCGAGAAAATAAGACGCCTAGCCGGAGGTTCGAAATCCGGAGCCTCTTCCTGTAAAGATGAGAACGGAAATCTAGTGACAGATATCCAGAGCACACTGAAAATATGGAGGGATCACTTCTCTAAACTGCTGACCGGTGATGATGACCTCAATTCCACCGATAGAGAAGCAAACCCGGCAACCCCAGTACTTGATGACGACGTTGAGATTCCGCCACCCGACCATGACGAGGTTAGAACAGCCATTGATCGGCTGAAAAACAACAAAGCCGCAGGTGCTGATGGCCTGCCTGCTGAATTGTTTAAGACTGGAGGCGAAGAGCTAATAGAGAGCATGCACGAGCTCGTAAGCAGAATATGGTCGGATGAAAGCATGCCAAGTGACTGGAACCTCAGTGTACTCTGCCCAATCCTTAAGAAAGGGAATCCCACTATCTGCGCCAACTACCGTGGGATCAGCCTACTCAATATCGCATACAAGGTTCTATCGAGCGTATTATGTAGTCTTTCACATAATACCATCGTCAACAGACTGATTGGACCTTATCAGTGCGGCTTCAGACCTGGAAAGTCCACCATAGACCAGATTTTCACATTGCGCCTAATCCAGGAAAAGACCCTAGAAAAACAGATCGACACCTACCACCTATTAGTCGACTATAAAGCCGCCTTCGACACTCCGATAAGGGAACGATTATACGCCGCAATGTCTGAGTTCGGTATACCTGCGAAACTTATAAGGCTTTGCAGGATGACCCTGAGCAACACACGTTGCTCAGTGAGAATAGGAAAAGACCTCTCCGAGCCATTTCATACCGAACGAGGTTTCAGACAGGGTGACTCCCTATCGTGCGACTTTTTTAACTTATTGATGGAGAAAATAGTTCGAGCAGCCGAACTCCGTCAAAGCGGCACTATCCTCAACAAAAGTGTCATGCTGCTCGCATATGCCGACGATATTGATATCATTGGCAGGAGCACACGAGCAGTCAGCGCAGCATTCTCCAGATTGGAGAAAGAGTCGCGTCGAATGGGTCTAGCGGTGAACGAGGACAAGACGAAGTTCCTTGTGTCAACAAGCAAAAAAGAGTCCGTGCGTCTTGGACAAAAAGCTGATTTTGACACCCACAAGTTCGACATTGTGAAGGACTTCGTCTATCTGGGATCCAGCGTAAACAGCAACAACGACGTCAGCCTGGAGATCAAACGGAGAATAACTCTTGCCAACAGGTGCTACTTTGGGCTCAGTAGGCAATTGAGAAGCAGAGCCCTCTCTCGCCGGACAAAAATAACGCTCTACAAGTCACTCATCATGCCCGTCATCATGCCCGTCATACTTTATGGTGCAGAAACATGGACGCTGGCCACCACCGATGAGAGAGTACTGGGAGCGTTCGAGAGAAAGATTCTCCGTAAAATCTTTGGCCCTATATGCTTTGCTAACGAGTATCGAATCAGGATGAACCACGAGCTGTATGAGTTATTCGACGACATTGACATAGTCAAGCGCATCAAGATCCAGCGACTTCGCTGGCTAGGTCATGTCGAACGAATGGATGAAAACACTCCAGCCAAGAAGGTGCTTGAATCGAAACTCGAAGGTGGACAGCGTAGAAGAGGGCGTCCAAATCTGCGTTGGAAAGACCAAGTTGAGGACAACCTGGCAACGCTTGGTATTTCTAACTGGCCAAAACCGACCGACGGTTGTAAGGGCCATTTAAGTAAGTAAGTAAGTCCTGTCCATCGCATTTCTTTCGAGGACATCAACCAACTGGATAGTGGCACCTTCCCTATAAAGGGTTCGGACATTCCAGGTGTATATCCGTAAATCATGATCCTTTATACGTTTGGGTAGGTTGTCATCGTGTTTTCGGGTCGGTAAGGAGGATCAATATCCCTGTCTTGTTTATCCCCGACCAGACTTCCCACCGGGGTTGATACCTGATCTTCAGCTGGTTGCTCGGGTTAACGGGATTCACCAACGTGAAGGTGAGACTAGGAATTGTGTAGGAAAGGCAATGGTAACTAACAGAGGTCGGTTACTGAAATGCGCATGCACTACACCATTTTGAACTCCAAACCGTGGGATCAGCCTACTTAATATTGCATACAAGATTCTATCGAGCGTATTATGTGAAAGACTGACGGCCGTCGTCAACAGACGGATTGGACCTATTAGTCGACTATAAAGCAGCAATGTCTGAGTTCGGTATACCTGTGAAACTTATAAGGCTTTGTAAGATGACCCTGAGCAACACTTACTGCTCAGTGAGAATAGGAAAAGACCTCTCCGAGCCATTTCATACGAACGGGGTTTCAGACAGGTTACTCCCTATCGTGCGACTTTTTTAACTTATTGATGGAGAAAATAGTTCGAGCACCCGAACTCCGTCAAAGTGGCACTATCTTCAAGAAAAGTGTCATGCTGCTCGCATATGCCGACGATATTGATATCATTAGCAGGAGCATACGAGCAGCCAGCGCAGCAGTCGCATCGAATGGGTGTAGCGGTGAAGAGGACAAGACGAAGTTCCTTGTGTCAACAAGCAAAAAAGAGTCCGTGCGTCATGGACATAAAGGTGATTTTGACACCCACATTTGTGAAGGAATCGTCTATATGGGGTCCTGCATAAAGAGCAACAACAACGTCAGCCTGGAGATTAAATGGATTAAATTGCCAAAAGGTGTTACTTTGGGCTCAGTAGGCAATTGAGAAGCAGAGCCCTCTCTCGCCGGACAAAAATAACGCTCTATAAGTCAATCACAATGTCCGTCCTACTTTATGTTGCAGAAACATGGACGCTCGCCTCCACTGATGAGAGAGTACTGGGAGCGTTTGAGAGAAAGATTCTCCGTATAATCTTTGGCCCTATCTGCTTTGCTAACGAGTATCGAATCAGGATGAACCACGAGCTGTAAAAGTTATTCGACGACATTGACATAGTCAAGCGCATCAAGATCCATCGGCTTCGTTGGCTAGATCATGTCGAACGTTTGGATGAAAATACTCCAGCCAAGAAGGTGCTTGTATCGAAACTCGAAGTTGGACAGCGTAGAAGAGGGCGTCCAAATCTGCTTTGGAAAGACCAAGTTGAGGACAACCTGGCAACGCTTGGTATTTCTAACTGGCGTCAGGGCGCGCAAAGCAGAACCGACTGACCCACGGTTGTAAGGTCCATCTAAGTAAGTAATCTTTTTTATCTTCTGAATGCAACATTTTTATTTACGGAACAAAAAATATATATATCTTAAACAGACTAACACTAAGTTCGGATCTTCTTAATTCAGTTTCAGTTTCGGGAAACAAAGGGATAAAGAAGCAATCCGTTCATGATCAGCATCACTATCCATGTTTGTTAAGCTATTTCCGTCTGTCTGTCTTTCTGTCCGTATACACGAAAACTTGAGAAATACTGTTCAGAATATGTTTTAGTCAAAAGTAGGAACTACACGCTGCAAAAAAAGTGCTCTCCCAAACATAATTTTGCAGGCATTACATATATCTATGGACCTTTATGCAAACAAAAGAATTATTGCATTGCAAAAGATTATTATAATAAGAGCCAAACATATTTTTGTTTTTGTTCAAACATATTTATGTTCAGGATGAATAATTGTCGGAGTTATTTCAAACATATATATATATATATATATATATATATATATATTTATATATATATATATATATATATATTTATATATATATATATATATATATATATATATTTATATATATATATATATATATATATATATGTTTGAATGTGCAAATCATTTCATTTACATGTATATTGATGTTTACATTTTATATTAATGGAAAAAGGAAAATTTAGTACTAATAATTTTTTACACAATATTATTTTTTTCGCTTTTGGCGGTACACTAAAAAATTCATCCAAAAGTAGGCAGCGTTGTTATTGTGGTTTCGTAATGCTAAACATACATATAATTAAAGCATTGTCATACTAATTCTATTATTTTTACAATCACCAATAACCAAATACATACAAAGAATCTTTTTTTGACATTGGCTGTGTTAAATATAATTAATACCAAACATACATACTACATAAGGACTGCGTCGAATAAAATTGTCCGTTACATATCTTCCCATAATGTGCTATTGCAAGATTCAAATTAAAAAAATTTGATCATAGTAGCTCCGAATTAAATGGCAGAAAATAATTTGTGTCAGTTATAGTCAATACAAAATTTATTTAACGCGAAAATGGCAAACGAAGTGGAAGTGCGAGAAAATATAATTAAAATTTTTCAAAAACAACCTAGTTGATCTTTTAAAAAAATTGCCAAGGAGGTAGGGGCTAACCCTAAAACCATTTCTCGCATTATCATCCGCTTTAAGGAAGACCTGAGTATTGATCGGAAGAAAGGTTCTGGTAAAAAAAAGGCCCACATGATCGTGAAAAGTCGAAGAAGGTTGTGAATATTTTAAAGAAAGATCCAAGCATATCCGGAAGGAAATTGGCGAGAAAGGCGGATTGCTCAGAATCTTTCGTGCACAGGACTAAGAAAGAAGCTGGGCTGAAGACGTATAAGGTCCAAAAAGTGCCGTCAAGAATGAAACCGCAAAACAACGAGCTAAAAAGCTGAACCAAGATTTTAAAAAAAAAATTCGATTGCTTTATAATGGACGACGAAACTTATGTTTTAGCGGACTTTTCTCAGCTACCTGGGTAGGAATTTTATACAGCCGATTCTCGAGGAAATGTCGCTGAAAAATTCAAATCAAAAAAATTACAAAATTCCCAAAGAAATTCCTTGTTTGGCAGGCAATTTGCAGTTGTGGAAAAAAGGAGCAGCTCATTCGTGACATCGGGTAAAATTAAAAGCGAAATATATGTGAAGGAATGCTTGTAAAAGAGATTGCTTCCATTTTTACGCCAACATGAAGTGTCCACATTTTTTTGGCCTGACTTCGCTTCATGTCACTACAGCAAAACGGCCTTAGAGTGGATCCAACAAAATGCAGTGATTTTGGTGCCTAGAGAAGCCAATCCACCAAAGTGTCCAGAACTCAGGCCGATTGAGAGATACTGGGCTTTAGTAAAAAGGGAGATGAAGACAACAAAAAAAGTGGCCAAAGACCTTCAAGACTTTAAAAGAAAGTGGTCTTTAGCAGCTGTGAGGGTGTCGGACACTACCATTACAACATTAATGGAAGGGGTTCCGAAAAATTTAAACTTTTTATTAAAAAATATTAATTTCTGTTTTTTTATATTTTTTTTTAAATCTAAAAATAATTTGCAAAATAAAATATTTTATTCTATAAAAATTCGATTACTAGATTTCTAGATGTTTTCATTTTTGTAGCGGACAATTTTATTCGACGCAGGCCTTACATACTACACAAACATTAATATAGTATATTCATATAAATCAGCGATGAAAGCAATATATATTTATATATCGTATAATATTATTACAATCTGAAAAAAAACAATTATTCTGCTTCTAAAATGTTGAACCATAATTGGTGGCTGCATCCACGCATTCATGTAAGAGGACGCGTCAACTCACCCTTTTTAATTATTTTGGAATACCTTTATTTAGAAAAGGCTGTTTTATAAAAAGCATATTTATTGTTAGTATTAGGAAGATTGTGGGTGGTTGTGTTATACTTGTTTTAGTTGTTAGCATCTGAAGATTCCTTTCGCTGGACGTGTCTATTTTATTTTGATTATTTTCCGTTGACTTTCCAAATGTTCTTGAAAATTAAATGAATTGCGCTTAAATTTAAAAAAACATCTTAAAACAATTTCATTTAACACAAATTTATTGATCAATTTTAATGGGATTTGAGGGAATGTTTTTCTGGGAGTATAATAAATATTGGAACATAAACATAAGGTTGTTCAAAATAAAACATGATTTTGAACTACCTGAATATAAATATGTTTCCAGAGAAACATATCAGTTGTTTCAGCTCAAAAAGTTGTATGTTTGCATTAAAACATATCTAAATATTTTTGAAAAGAAATTTTAAAAATAAAATGAAAAATAATATATATATATTTTTTTTTTTATTAACTTTTATTAAAAATCTTTAAACATGCACAGTGGGAATTTATAATATTTGAATTCATATACAAATTTTTAAATGTATAACTAAATTATTGGTTTAAAACTGCAAGTACAAGTGACAGCATCAATGAATGCACAATTGCACCAGCAGACGCTAAACCAGACGATCCAGGCTCGTTTTATATTTGGTACAGTTACAGTTGATCTCAGTACAGCACATAGCGTAGGCAACGAATTCACGGAGGCTTTTGTAAAAAAAACATGCCGAATTCTGTTTGAAAATCGAAACACTAATTTTTTAAATGTGTTTTTTTCACATTAGTTTTAGTGCCTGGGCTGGGGCTAACAAGCTCGGCCTAAGTTCTCATAGGACTGTAGTGCCAAACTATTATTATTATTTTAGTATTAGAAATTTTATACTGCAGTATTATATTATATATAATACTTTGTTACTATTTGTACTTTTTATAACACAATTTGTATATTTATTTAATTTACAAATTAAGAAATTATTACCGATACGAACACGTTTTCTCAACGAACAACAAAAGACACGTACGCAGAAAATCCCGGTCACCCAATGTCAACATTGTATACAAGAAGAGTGCTGCAAGAATACTTTTATTTACATTTGAATTAATTTTTTTGTTTGTTTTCAAACATCAGTATATTTAAAATGACCCAATGCATACTTCAAACGACGGCAAAAGAGACGTAAGTAGAAAATTCTGCTCAACGAGTGCCAACTTCGTATACAAGAAGAATGTTGCAAGAATACATTTATTGAAATCCAGTTTCTTTTTTTGTTTGTTTTTAAACATCAATATGTTCAAACGATGGCAAAAGATGGCGTAGTTAGAAAATGCTGCACAACTTTGCCAACTTCATCTGTCAGTAAATTACCGATTGAAGACGAGCGTTGCGAACATACGTTGAATTTAGATTTGATTAGCATTTTATTTAGATTTGATTAGCATTAGTTTGTTTCGAAACTTAGTTTTAACCTAGTAAACTGCCAAGAAATAGTTTACTCAAATGCAATTAAAATTTTATGTAACATATTTATGGTAAATTTAACAGATTCTGCTGGACAATATAATAATGTTTGCACGTAGTAATATGTTATTACAATCTGAACAAACATAAATTAATTTTCGATTATAATTTAATTACACTTCATTCCTAATTCCTAATTACATTAAAATATATTCAAACAAATCTTTTCTATCCGTGTAGTTAAAACTAAATATTAGTGTGCTTTTCATATTGTACACAATCCAGAGATACGAATTTGTAGAATAATTTTCCGTAGACTGAATTTTCAATATTAAAAATTTCAATCGTCACATAGAAAGTTCGCGGATTGGACAAAAGGGCCAAAATTTCTATATCCACTATTTGCATTTACAACTACTTCGAACGGACGCAGATGTGCACGGGTGCAGCTAGTATGGAAATATTATTTCCTCGCATTCTGACCAGTATAGCAATACAGACATGGACTCGAGTAGTGATGCTTATCAAGCATATATATTTTTCCATACAGGCAACGCCTCCAAAGAGGCATTACCATCTATGCACAAACTTAATATACACCGTAAAGGGTATAAACATGTTCTTTGGATAAATCAAAAAATGCGGTTTTTTGGTACTTTATATCGCAATTTATCGCACTATTTCAACATGTAAACTTTATCACAAAATAAAAAATGAACCTTGTCCTATGGATAATTGGCAAAAAAATCTATGTCCAGATATTAGTTCTTGCAAAAAGTCAAAAAGATTTGTGTTACCTAAAAGTGTATAATTTATCACAATTCTCTAAGCACTCTTAATTATTTTATTTAATTTAATTTTGCAATGTGTTTGCTGTTAAAATTTATCTTATTGATATTTTTTCTGAATATTTTTTAATGTTTGCATATGAAATATTTCATTAACAAGTCTTACTAAAATAATGTAGTGGGTTGGTTTAAAAACAGACAAAATTATTTGTATGTGATGTCCGCATTATGGGGAATCATGCTAGGGAAAATATGCACTGCTTATGCCCGTAATTTCAACAATTAGATACCTAGCTGTGCATAGATATAAACCAAATTTATCAATTTCAACACTTTATACACCATACCTACTCGGCAATTTGTCGTGTATCTTACACTGTTGGACAGTTATCTATTAGGTAAATAAAATTCAAACAAAATGTCATATTAAAAAAAAATTGCATTTCTTTGCAAAAACATATTTTAACACAAAAAATTGACGGGATATTCATATTTGGCACGATTTGGAATGACTGCGAAGATTTCAAAGTCCTTTTACTGCGGTATTACTAAATAAATTGCTGGAGCTAAAAATGAGACGATAATTTGCTTGTAGCACAAAGTTTATATGTTTTCATCCATTTTTGAATTAATGCAGTCCATTTTCTTGCTCTAGAGTTCACATTATTGCTGAAAACGGTAATTTTTTTAATCAGCTTCAACATTATTGCTGTATTTATTGATTTTTTAAAATTTCAAAGTTAATTTTAAAACAAATTTGTCAAAAATATTAAATGTCAAAAACCAATGATGCCATATATTCGGAAGAAACAATTGGGTAGAAACAACTGTTAAAATTACCGAACGAAATATACCTAGTAGGTAAAGATGAGTACTAACACCAATAGATATCTACTCGTTAAAATTACGGGCATTAATCTGGTATGTATTTGATTCGGCAGGCTTAAAAGTGTTAAAAAAATGTATTACACAACCGCCTTTAACTAATGTTTCTGAGCGACTGAACATATATTTTAAAAAATTTGACAAACAAATTTCAAAAAAACAGCACTACAGGGCTAATTATTATTAAATTTAAATTGCATGTATTTTTGGGAAATATTTACTATTTAATGCATTGAAATATATTTAGTGACGCATTGTTATGTTTAGCATGCACTACACCATATCTAACTGAAATTGAACAAATTTTAAATGGAATTGAGATTTTCCCTATGACATTGGGAAAATGCTACATGAGATTTTAAAATTTAAACAGAGAATATTTTATATGAAGTTGAGATTTTCCATGCAAAATTGAGAAATTTCAAAAGAAATATAAATTTTGATTTTGAAATTTTCCATTTGAAATTGAGAAAGTTCAACTTTCAACTTTATATAAAATATTCTCTATTTCAGTTTTAAAATCTAAATTTCATGTGGAATTTTCCCAATGTCACACGAATTGTAAAATTTAAAATAAGAGAAAAAATGGCATAACGATTTAAAGGAAATTCCTCGAATTGTAAGAATCAAAAATAAAAACTTTAAAATGTGTGGTTATATAATAATAATAATAGTTTGCCACTACAGTCCTATAAGAACTTAGGCCGAGCTCTCTCACCATTTTTAGCTGTGCGTGTTATATTTGTACCAGTGATCCCAACTACAGGGGAATTCCCCAATT
Organism: Dryomyza anilis; assembly: GCA_951804985.1. Classification (NCBI taxonomy): domain Eukaryota; kingdom Metazoa; phylum Arthropoda; class Insecta; order Diptera; family Dryomyzidae; genus Dryomyza; species Dryomyza anilis. The sequence goes on from OX638135.1 coordinate 60,381,828, forward strand.
TCTGGGAAATTTTGGTCTTAGTGGATAATCGGGGAAATACTTTTTGCGGGGAATTTTAAATTAGGATCTACAACATTTCCCACATTTTAAAGATTTGAATATAGGGGCTCGAATTTCATAAGAAAATTTAAAAAAAAAACGTTTTTACTTTTAGATTCGATGTCATAGTACAATAAATAATTTTGAAATGAATTTAAACAGTAAACTTTTACTTCAACGCTTTCAATTCGTTTAGAAAATAATAAATTCAAAATTGTTTGTTTAGACTTTTGCAGGTAAAATCGGATTCGATCGAAAACTGGAGCATACCTACATTCCAATCATGTGAAAGATCATAATTTGGCTTCGAATAAACACAATCAATTAAGTACGATTTCTATATTCAGATAAATTCCTTTAACATTTTTTGAATTTTGTTTTTAAATATACAGACAAAAAATTCCTGTGGTATTAATAACAAATAACAATTTGTCAATGTCTCATTGTTGCATTAAACAAGTTTTTGTTTATTAAACACCGGTTTTTGTAACTTTTTGTTCTTCTCACAAACATTTTGTCCGTACCAGTCATTTTTAAGTACTTGTTATATTTACAAATACTTGTATGTCTTCCAAATTTTCATTTGTGTATTTAACCAAAAAGAATTTTATATACTTTTGTTAATAAAACAAAATCATTATTATTTAGCATTTTGTTAAAATTACAATGGTTTCTGTAAAAATCTAAATAATTCTCTGTTATACGAACAAAACTAATTTGTTGCTTGAACGGACTATTTGTTTATATTGATAAAAAAACGGCGCGTCATAACGCTTCGATACATTCCATTATGTTCTGCTGTGTTAGCGTTTGCACTGCATTATTAAAATGTAGTGCAGTTTCAGAGTATTATAAAATATAAAAAATACTTTAAATAGTTTGCATGGAATATTGAAAGAGTCTCAAGGGTCATTTTAGCCACTTCGCTCCTTGTTCTGGAGGAAGATGTGGTTAAAATCAAAGTGGCACGGCACTGTGTAATAAGAAGCCTTCAAGACACGACTTTACAATTTTCCATCACAGGGATCTTGCAAGATGAGGGTATTTGTCTACATGTGACTTTGTAATAAAAAGGAAAATTAACACACAATTTGTTCTCCTCATTATAAATTCACTGTCCTGTCCTAACAAATATATTTTTCAAACAAAATAAATTTGTTTATAGAACAAAATAAATTTGTTCGTCGAACAACATAAATTTGTTCGTCGAACAACATAAATTTGTTCATCTAACAAAATAAATTTGTATGTCATACAAATTTATTTTGTTAATGAGACAAAAGTACTTTATTAAATGAACATTACAATTTTTTGATATAACAATAAAAAATGGGAATTGTAAATTTTTGTAAATAAAACAAATATTTTTTTAATTTCAACCAGATTTTAGTAAATATCACCATAGGAATTTTTTCACCATAACTTTTTACTTAATGTAAGACCTGCAAATCTGACATACCCATTAATAGTTGAAAAAATATTGTTTGTTGTATGTTCAAGATTGCGATTAATGGAAATTTAAAATTTCGAAACTAAAAATATCAATGACAAAAATGTAGTAAAAAAATGATCCAAATTGAAAACAAAAAAAAATAATACATATTAACAACTGCACATGTGTTTACACAGATCTTTAAATGGTTAAATTAAATTATCGAAATATTTTGCTCCTATTCAAAAATATTTTTATCTTGCAGATTTTCAGTACTATTTTAAAACAAGTTTAATAAAATTAATTTGTTTAATATGATTCATTTTTCAGTCAAATTATAGTCAATATTTCACATATATATAAAATTTCATATTAACTGAGTACTAATTGTCGATCTATCTATCTGTCGGCAAAGTTCAAAGATATGCGGAAATTTTGTGTAATACATTTTTTTACCCTTTTAAGCCTGTCGAATTAAATACACACCAGATGATTACGCAGTGCATGTTTCCCCCATAATGCGTACAGCACATGCAAAGAATTATACCCTACACCAGGGTATATTAAGTTTGTGCAGATATTGTAACGCCCCTTAGGAGGCGTGCCCGGTATGGAAAAGTATAAATATTCTTGATCAGCATAACTACCCGAGTCCGTATGTCTGTCTGTCTGTCTATCTGTCCGTCTGTCTTGCTGTCTGACCGGATACAGAATAACTTGAAAAATACTTGTCAGAATGCGATGAAATTTTGTTTCAATATGTTTTAGCCAAAAAATGGTTCTGAGTTTGAAAATGAACCAAAGCGGTAAACGGACACGCCCACCTCCCATACAAGTCACTAATATATAACTTTTTGGGAACCAATAACTCAAAAAGTATTCAAGATATAGTTATAAAATTTAAAACGTATTGTTAGAATTAAATATATGTGTTCCAAAAATGGGCGTAATCCGCCCACACTTTTTCTTACTTTAAATCCCGTTTTTTCATATCCCACGAAATTTGACCAGTAATATATCCACCAAGAGTGTAGGGTATTCCATAGTCGGCCCCACCGACTATAAATGTTTGTCCTATGTTCCCGAACATACCCATGTGACATAACTTTCCCAACTCGTTTTGTCTGTATTTTAACCTAGCCCCATATTATTTTAGTATGACATTTAGCGTATTCACAGTTCATCGTATTTTAGTATGGTATTCGTACCATGTAGTATATATACGATACAATAACACAGAAACGTCAATTTGCTGTTACATTTCTTATAAAAGTGAAATGCTATAAGTGTTGTATTTGAAAGTAGCCCTGTGCCATGATTTTTGGTGTCGTATTTTGTGAAATGAAGAAAAATTATGAAATTGAAGATAAATAGTGCACATAAAATGTTATTTTATTTGTTTTTCTTTTCAAATCGAAGAATATTAATGATAATTTCAAAATATCCTTTTTTTATAAGAATCAGGTGCATTTACCCATATTTCAACGAGCAGAAAAGTGGCGCTCACACTTCAATTGCCGTACAATGTCGTACCAATACCATGAAACTGTGAATACGGTAATTGTATATCGCTGCGTGTATTTCCCTCCATTTTAATGAAATATATAATATACATACATTAAAAAATATTCAGAAAAAAAATTCAGTAAGATAAAGTTTAAAACATTTTTTCAAAAATAACATTGCGGACTTAAATTTACAAAATAATTTAGAAGGCTTAAAAAATTGTGATAAATTATTCTCTCGACACACTTTTTAGGTTACACAAATTTCTTTCGGATTTTTTGGAAAAACTAATATCTGGAAACAGATTTTTTTTTGCATAGTATCCTTAGGGCAATTTTCATATTTTATTTTGTGATAAAATGTGCATCTGCAGCATGACGAAATGTATAATATAAAGTACCAAAAACGGCATTTTTTGCAACTTTGATTTGAATTTTTGCAATCAGGAGACCGAAATCTGCCAGAAATAATAAGTTTCAGTACGATAGAAAATCCTTGTACACATAAAAAAAATCGTAAATAAAGCCAAAAAAGTACATCAACACAATTAAATGATTGCGAAAACTGCGCCGACTAAATTATTAATTGAATTAGCGTACACATTCTTCATATTGTTACGAAAAGAAGTAATTTTCCTCATAGTGCAAGCAATCAACAATAATAAATAAGACGCAAGACAATTCAGCGCACTAAGCAATGTGTAAGAAAGAGACGGAAGATCATTCAGCGCACTGAGGCAATGAGCGAGAAAGAAGATCAGTTCATTAAAAACACATAAGTGCGAATGAGATTCCAATAGCATTCACGTCATTCACGAAACGAGTAGAATGTTCTCGAAACATATCAAAGCTTGTCGAAACGTATCGAACTGATGCATGAAGTATATAAAGGCACAGCACTTCAGTAGTTATTGGAAAGTTGTCGAGTGCATCTCGTGTAAGAACAATGTCAAGTTAAATAGTGGACATTCCGCAGTTGTTAGAATTTGTTATTAGTAAAGATGTTTATTAAAGTAAATTAATAAAGTAAATTGTTATAATTTTAACCAAACATAAGAGAGTTTTGTATTTTATACACAATCCAAAGATACGAACTTGTAGAACAGTTTTCCGTTGACTGAATTTTCGTAACATTGGTGTCAAAAGTGGGATTGTGATACAAAATGGTTAAATTCGACCAACTTAAAGCGAACCAGCTAATAAAGAAACGGTCGATTCATAAAATTGCAACTGCTGGTACGAAAGTAGAGCTGCAGAAGCGTCTAATAGAAGAATTGGAGGCCCAAGGTATTCTTCTCGCGGAGCACGAATTTAAAGTCGAAGCTGCAGCACCGTCATCAAAGAATCTGGACACAGAAGAAAAAGTACAGCCTCAAGTTCTGAGGAAGCCTATTGATCGGACCTATAACAGTTTCAGATAATGGCTCAGGAAAATTCCAAGCAGCTTCAAGAATTTCTGGAAAATTCAAAAAGCTTCAAGAAAATTCAAATAAAATAGAGCAGAAACTTCATGAACATTCCGAACGGCTTCAAGAACATTCGAAGCAGCTTCTGGATGGTTCTAATACACTACATGGCAAAGTAAACGAACTTGAGTCACATGTAAATGACAAATTTGAAAAGTTGGAAAATTGTTTCGACAAAAAGCTACAGAATATACAAGAAGATTTTAATTTACTACATTTAAGTGGGCCTTCACTGCATGTCGCCAGTGATACCGGATTGAAATCGTCGATGTACGATGGAATCACGTTTCAATTTGAGACTACGGCTGTAATTAATCGATGGAACAATGAAGACAGCATAGCAGCGCTTATTGTCGCGCTGAAACGAGGCGCAGCGGAAGTATTGCAGACTATTCCAGAAAGCGATAGATATAATTACACAGCGGTTATAGGTGCATTGCAGCGCAAATATGGCAGTGATCACATGAAGCAGATCTACAGGATGAAACTGAATGGCCGAATACAACGAATTGGTGAAACATTGCAGGCGTATGCAGCGGACGTCGAGAGGCTTGCGCATTTCTTGCATGCAGATTCATCAAGTGATTTTATAGAAAAGTGCAAGATCGATGCCTTTGTTTTTGGCATACGTGATCCGGAAACAAAACGGGCCACAGTGACAATGCCGAAAGTGACATTTACATAAACTGTAACCTCAGCGCTAACGCAGGTTATCCTAACACGGAGATCCAACTTAACATTGATTGTGACCACAGCCCAAAAATTAAACAAGTTATTACTCATAAAAATAGAAAAAATACTATCTAATTTAGAAGCAATTGTTTGGGCGAAATTAAATGGAGATTGTGGGATAAGCAAGTTGTGGGTTACTGAAGCAAAGGAAGAGCATTATAAAATGAACATGGATGTGGGAAGATAGATGAGAAGGCGAAAGACAAACATTTGTACATATAAGAGTTCTCAATTTAGTGTAAAGAGGCCAGTGTAAAGAGGCATAAGCAATTATAAATTGCGAGTCGAATCCATCAAGGGACTATGTCACACCGCAAATAGACAAGCATTCTACTCACAATTTTATTTATGAGTGAACGAAGGATTTGACTACTAAAGAAAAGACTAAAGTGTAAAAGTTAATTGATAAATATCGGTATATATTGTAGCGAGACAAATTTGTGGGTCACAAAGTTGCCGCACACATAGATTTCCATCATATAACGCAGCTGCATCATACAACGCCACTGCGTCATACAATACAGCAGCAACACATCATGCATCACAGCATGTTTGATGCTGGTTGCAACATGAAACACACACGAAGCGCATACACAAAGCATAAAGCAAATGCTGCCAGCAACAACAACAACATAAATGCTGCATGCTGTTGCTGCATACGATGCAGCCAGTACAACGAGCAACACTACACGAAGACAACAACGAGATGCACGACTGCAGCAGCATACACCAGACTGAGAGAAATAACAATTTCCAAAAACAACCATCTGAGAGTTCATGGAGTTCACCAGTAGTATTGGTGAAAAAGAAGGACGGTAGTACTCGGTTCTGCGTTGATTACCGAAAGCTTAACGGTGTCAACAATAAAAATAGTTATACGTTCCCTAGAATCGATGATACCTTGGATACACTATCTAATGCTAAGTGGTTTTCAATGTTGGACTTGCAAAGCCGCTACTGGCAAGAAGAAATCGATAAGAACGATCGAGAGAAGACTGCATTTATTACTGGCGATTGACTACGACAATGTAATGCCCCAGTAACATTCGAGCTGTTAATGGAGCACGTATTAAAAGGTTTACACTGGAAAACATGCCTGGTATACTTTGATGACATAATTGTTATGAGCAAGGATTTCAACAAACATCTAAGAAATCTAGAGGAAGTATTTCTTCGATTGAAAAAGGCGGGACTGAAACTTAATGAACTTTGGGCTCACTTTTCAAGAAAGAAGTACAGTATCTGGGTCATCTAGTTACCCCAGAAGGTTCACATACCGACGAAGAGAAAATATTTGCCAAGGAGTGTCCCAGACCACAGAACTTACATGACCTTCGAAGGCTCTTGGAACTCTGTACTTACTACCGACGATTTGTTCCAGGTTTTGCCAATGTTGCTTGCAGTTTTCACGAATTAGAAGAATGAACCGAGCTCTTCAATGGACCGATGATCAAGAAAAAGCGTTTTTAAATTGAAAGAATTACTTTGCTCGGCACCAATTCTTACGTATCCCATTCCAGGTGAAAAATTTGTACTTGACACGGATGCAAGTGGATACGGAATAGGCGGAGTTCTCTCTCAAGTGATCAAGTGATGGAGTTCACCAGTAGTATTGGTGAAAAAGAAGGACGGTAGTACTCGGTTCTGCGTTGATTACCGAAAGCTTAACGGTGTCAACAATAAAAATAGTTATACGTTCCCTAGAATCGATGATACCTTGGATACACTATCTAATGCTAAGTGGTTTTCAATGTTGGACTTGCAAAGCCGCTACTGGCAAGAAGAAATCGATAAGAACGATCGAGAGAAGACTGCATTTATTACTGGCGATTGACTACGACAATGTAATGCCCCAGTAACATTCGAGCTGTTAATGGAGCACGTATTAAAAGGTTTACACTGGAAAACATGCCTGGTATACTTTGATGACATAATTGTTATGAGCAAGGATTTCAACAAACATCTAAGAAATCTAGAGGAAGTATTTCTTCGATTGAAAAAGGCGGGACTGAAACTTAATGAACTTTGGGCTCACTTTTCAAGAAAGAAGTACAGTATCTGGGTCATCTAGTTACCCCAGAAGGTTCACATACCGACGAAGAGAAAATATTTGCCAAGGAGTGTCCCAGACCACAGAACTTACATGACCTTCGAAGGCTCTTGGAACTCTGTACTTACTACCGACGATTTGTTCCAGGTTTTGCCAATGTTGCTTGCAGTTTTCACGAATTAGAAGAATGAACCGAGCTCTTCAATGGACCGATGATCAAGAAAAAGCGTTTTTAAATTGAAAGAATTACTTTGCTCGGCACCAATTCTTACGTATCCCATTCCAGGTGAAAAATTTGTACTTGACACGGATGCAAGTGGATACGGAATAGGCGGAGTTCTCTCTCAAGTGATCAATGGCCAAGAAAAAGTGATCGCATACTACAGTAAAATCTTGTTCCAGGTTTTGCCAATGTTGCTTGCAGTTTTCACGAATTAGAAGAATGAACCGAGCTCTTCAATGGGCCGATGATCAAGAAAAAGCGTTTTTAAATTGAAAGAATTACTTTGCTCGGCACCAATTCTTACGTATCCCATTCCAGGTGAAAAATTTGTACTTGACACGGATGCAAGTGGATACGGAATAGGCGGAGTTCTTTCTCAAGTGATCAATGGCCAAGAAAAAGTGATCGCATACTACAGTAAAATCTTGTCCAAGCTCGAGCGAAATTACTGTGTCACCAGGAGGGAGATTCTTACTGTAATCGAATGTGTGAATATTTTCCACAAATACCTGTACGGACAACAGTTTCACTTGAAAACCGATCACGCCGCACTGAGATGGTTACTTTCATTCAACGACCCAGAAGGCCAAATAGGGCGTTGGATAAAGCGATTACAGAGCTAAGATTTCACTATCGAACATCCCATGTAGGAAAAAACGATGGGCCCAAGGTTCGCCCAGTCTTGCGCCAAGAATGCATTGCTCTGGGCCAGGTCTGGTACCCAGAACTGGCTAAAAACTGGTTAAGACTTGGAATGATAAGAAGGGAGCAAGACTGGTTCTAAGCGTTCGGCCAAGTCTGGTAAAAAATACTTGGACAATATAATATTACAATAATGTGGCAGGACTGGACCATTTCAAAAATGCATAAAAAATTATTTTTTACTTTCCTTTCTTTTTTTTTCTTCCATTCTATTCAATTTATTTCTCATTTATTTTATACAATTTCCAATTTTTTCAATTTTAAATAATTTAACAATTGTAGAAAAAATTCAGTTGTCACAAACTGGATTCGAACTCTTTACTCGGAAGTTAACGTTCACTACTCTCCCCCTTATGCTACGCATCTGAATTAATCAAAATTTATGTTTTTATACCCTACACTAAGAGTGAAAGGGTATATTCAGTTTGGTACGCCGTTTGTAACACCCAGAAGAAAGCATCTCCGGTATGGAAAAGTATATATATTCTTGATCAGCATGACCTCCTGAGTCGATTTAGCGATGTCCGTCTGTCCGTCTGTCTGTCTGTCTGTCCGTCTGTCTGTCCGTCTGTCTGTTGAAATCCCTAAGACTTTTAAAATTGAAGAGCTAGATAAATGAAACTTATAACTTAGATTACTAATATACCTACGCTGTATGTGCGAAATTGGCGAGATCGGTCCATGGTGACCTATGATCCGACCACTTATGTTCAAATACCACATATAAAATGTATATATAAAGATCAATTTTTATGTATACGTGCTTAGGTAAACTTTGTTGGTCAAATATATATTGACATCATGCTCAAATACATGATAATAATGTTTTCCGGCGAAAAGACTTGTGGTTCACAAAAAAAAAAATCGAAATTCGGTACACCTACCCATTTGTAAATATGGGTATCAAATGAATGGAAATTCTTCAGCGATTGAATGTTTGTAGTTATTTTCAGGATTCGTATACCCTGGTGACCTATATATCACTTTGAATGGTAACCACACATATGTGTAGGGTATTTATAGTCGGCTTAGACCGACTATAATTTTGATAATCCTAACTATCATAATTACACCTACTTTAAAATTTCCCATGTGATCTAACCTTCCCAACTGGTTTTTTTTTAATTTGAAATTTTTTCTGATGTGACTGACATTTTCAAATTATAAAGTTCAACATTTTGAAAAAATGCTCTGAAACAAGTGAGCTTGATAGCGTAACGGGTAGAGCTCCGGACTTGCTCGCAGGAAATTCGGGTTCGAGTCCCATCCGGATTTTTTTTTTATATATTTTTTTTTTGGCCGCTTGGTTCAGGCTAAATCTCCATTCACGAAGACATATTCAATAAGTCTTGGGTGACTTTAGGAAAAATAACAGTTATCCAAGATTGGTAATCCAATCATGGCTGAGACTATTAAAGTCTAATCAGCCATGCCATGGACGGCCAAGGTTGGATATTCCTTACGCCCGTTGTCAAGCCTGGCGTTTCCTACATGGGTACCCAAGCATATGTCGGTTAGTTCTGGCTGAGTCTTGGGCGAGAACTATCCTACCAGACCTGCATTTGTCACTTCTGGCTGAGTCTTGGGCAAAGGTTTTTTAACCAAGCATTGGTTTGTCAATTCTGGCTGAGTCTAGGGCGAGAACTTCTTTACCAAGCTTTGATTTGTCAGTTCTGGCAGAGTCTTTGGCGAGAACTACCTTACCAGGGCTTGGTCTCCCAGTTTTGGCTAAGTCTTGGGCGATGGTTTATTAACCAAGCATTGGTCTGCCAGTCGTCAGGCCTGGCATGGAGATGCTCTGTCACGGCGTCCGTGTAAACTTGAATTCAGACATTATCTAAGAGCAGAAGGAAAAGAAAACATAATTGATATTCGTTTGCTGAATATTTTTCTCGATGAAAAATTGACTCCGGACCAATCCAAATTAATCAAAAAAGTTATCCCGAACTCGCAAAAATCATGATGTTGAAAGAACAGCAAGGAAAACCATCATGGGAAGAGATAGCTGCCGACAGCCCAATAACTAAACTTACTGGGCACAGTGGCAGAGCTTAAAGCTACAAGATGGTTGGCTGTATCGTGTATGGGAAAATGAAGATAGCACCAACGCTCGAAGTTTGATTGTTGTTCCCAAGTCAAAAGTAAAAGAGATATTAACGGAATACCATGGTGGATCTAGTGGAGGTCATTTAGGTATAAATAAAACGAAAAATAAAAGAAAACTTTTTATTGGGTTGGATGCCAAGAGTCGATCGCCGATTTGATTCGCAGTTTTTAACAGCTATGTGTGTTCGCTTACCGCTTTGATGTTATAGCAGTGTAGCGACGGTAGCTCAAGGTTAGTGCGTTGGACTGCGAGCTGAAAACTCCCTGGTTCAAGCCTAGACTGGGGCTAACAACATCTTTTCATAGAAACTTTTTTTTATACCGCGCTACGTCTGTGCAGTAAATGGAAAACCTACGAGAGTAAAACATTGCCTATGAAAAGATTCAACCACCGTTCGGATTCGCCATTAAACTGTAGGTCCCACCACTTTGAGTACAAGTATAACACGCACAGTTCAAAATTGTGAGAGAGCTCGTCCTAAGTTCTTATAGGACTTTAGCGCCAAAATATTATTATTATCGCTATACTATTATCGATATACTTATCCCATACCAGTTAATTAATTTGCTACTTAAGCAAATTCGTTAATTGGTATATATATAAGGAAAATTGATCAATAAAACAAATTGAAAATCAACCCTTTTTAGAAGCTCAGTCATTAATTCATTGACATTGCTACATATATAATAACCTCATGGTAACTTTTTAAATAATATTGAGGTCTTTACGAAATTGCATGTCAATGGTATTATGTAATAATATGAATGTATTATACGCATTCATTATATGGTGTATTCAATATTTATATTTTCGGAAATATCAAAAACATTATAGAATTCGTTGCAAAACCATAAAACATATTATTATCCTCGTAAAAACAAAAACATACTTTTATTCTGAAAATTAAAAAAATAACATATTTAATCTCGTACACTCAAAGTAAAAAGTCTGCTATTAATAGCTAACTCTAAATGCTAAATTTTAGCAAACTTTAAATTGCATTTAAAGCATACTTTTATTTGCAATAGCGAACTGTTTGCAATAGCGAAGTTCTGCTAGTGATCAAGATCGTGCTAGTGTCACTGGTGTGCATATCGCTAGTGTAGCTAACATGCACTAGATGGCGCCATAATCACGAGACGCTGCAGCTAAATGTGTTTATAATTCGTAGACTCTTAAACAACAACATGTTTGTTTAAAATTGATATTTCTTCTACCTAATAATAATGCAAGAGTGAAATAGTGAAATAAAGGTAAACAAAATAAGATAAATGAAATAAATGTAATAAAAAAAATAGTAATATAAAAATAAAAAAAAGAAAAAAGTATATCAGAAAAAAAATTTAATTAAATTGGAGTTAAAAAAAAATAGTTAAAACAAAAATAGTTAAAATTGTCTGCTCTTAATAGCACAACAAATGTTTACTGAAACAGCAAACATCATTTGCTGTTTCAGCATAATCCGGTGCTTTCCTCTTTTCAGCAATCATTTTTGTTATATTGACAACCTTTTTTGCTACTGTTACAGGCTTTTTTTATTTTGAGTGTAAGGTAAAAATATATAATAGTTTTCGTAAGGGGCGTCGATATACCCTTCTCAATCTGCGGATTTTCTCAAATATATTTTAACGATAAATAAAACCAGTTGGGAAGGTTAGATCACATGGGAAATTTTAAAGTAGGTGTAATTATGATAGTTAGGATTATCAAAATTATAGTCGGTCTAAGCCGACTATAAATACCCTACACATATGTGTGGTTACCATTCAAAGTGATATATAGGTCACCAGGGTATACGAATCCTGAAAATAACTACAAACATTCAATCGCTGAAGAATTTCCATTCATTTGATACCCATATTTACAAATGGGTAGGTGTACCGAATTTCGATTTTTTTTTTTGTGAACCACAAGTCTTTTCGCCGGAAAACATTATTATCATGTATTTGAGCATTATGTCAATATATATTTGACCAACAAAGTTTACCTAAGCACGTATACATAAAAATTGATCTTTATATATACATTTTATATGTGGTATTTGAACATAAGTGGTCGGATCATAGGTCACCATGGACCGATCTCGCCAATTTTTTCGCACATACAGCGTAGGTATATTAGTAATCTAAGTTATAAGTTTCATTTATCTAGCTCTTCAATTTTAAAAGTCTTAGGGATTTCAACAGACAGACAGACGGACAGACGGACATCGCTAAATCGACTCAGGAGGTCATGCTGATCAAGAATATATATACTTTTCCATACCGGAGATGCTTTCTTCTGGGTGTTACAAACGGCGTACCAAACTGAATATACCCTTTCACTCTTAGTGTAGGGTATAAAAATATTTTATCTATTAAAATATAAATAAATATTTTTTATTAATACACACAGCACAACAGAAAAAATTAAATGCAATTTCATTATGTTATTCCGATGAACTACTTAACAAGTCCTCATACTCAGTTCTTGAATATTGTCTAAAGTTTTTCAGCGTTACCAATAATCAAAATATAATGTAGCATTAACAAATCGTTGGATTTTTGACAAATTGTCCACACTAATTTATGTCAAAAGTCGAATACTATCTAAAGTTGGACTTTATTTTTTGATTATTGTTAATGCTGTTTGAGGTATTACGTAACACAAAAAATATATAAAAATAAATTATTAGTAAAAATTCCAACTGAATCCTAAACCACATTAGTATCCCACAATATAGTATAATGAATATCAAATGTTCATACTTTTAAAATTAAATAAAATATGTTCCTGCTTTTGTTCGTATGGAACAAAATAAAACTATTTAAAATTTAATTCAGAACGTTTAGAGTGATTTTCAAAATCTATATATTTTGACATAATACAAATACTTTTATTTAATTACGACAACCTATTTGTTATACAATAAAAAAAGTACACGTTAAAATTTATATTTTTATTTTTGACTGGACATAACTTAATACAAAATAAATCAGAGGAAAAATCGTACTGCTAAAGAATTCAAAGTCCAAACTATATAGAAAAACACGAGAATTTCTTTATTTCACGTAATAACTTGAGGCAATAATAAAAAAAACTAAGTATGAAGTCTTAATACGAATTATTAAATCCATCTGAATATTATACCAAGATATTGAATAAATAAAAAAAGTCTTCCATTTGTTATGTAGTGTTATTTTATAGTTTTTTTTTTTTTTGTAAGAGAAAAAGGAGACAATATCAATATCAAGTGATGTAAAGTAAAAAACCTAAATTAAAAGGAACAAAATTTCACCTTTTGTCGAAAGAACATTTTTTTTATATGTGCTTTCTATTTTAATTTTATTATTAAAATTGTATGTATTTAATCAAAAATCTTTTTTATTGGTAATAAAACTGGTTTAATGAATAAATAAATCCATAAAACCAATTTTTTTTATACCCTACACCTATGAGGTACACGGTATATTAACTAAAAAATACCTTTTCAATTAAAAGTATTTAAAAAAATGATTGATGATCAACTAGGGTTTATATATCGCGGATTTTGTATTTTAGATATCATGTATATTTGGATATATTTGTATACCCAACCTCAAAACAGATGCATTTTAATATATGAGTTTTGTTTATAACTATAATTGTTTATTATTCAAACATAGATATGATTATTTTATTCCTTTGCTATTATTTTTTTAAATCCCGAGACTAATCCCGGAATTCAAATTTTTTAGTCCCGAAATTTCGGGATTGAAAAATAGTCCGGGATTGACATTCATAGTCTGTCTGTCTTTCCGTCTGTCCGAAAACGTAATAACTTGAGAAATACTGATCAGAATGTGATGAAGTTTCGTTTTAATATGTTTTAGCCAAAAATACGAACTGACTTTGGAAATGAGCCAAATCAGCCAACGGACACGCCCACCTCCCATACAAGAAACATTTATGATTATATGATATATATGTACATTAGGGCGGATCGAAAACAAAATTTTATTTTATTTCAAAATCTAATAGGGCTTAACAGTTACATTATGCTGCTAGAGTTTACCACAAAAATTTGAGTCGAAAAAATAATGTCCTATGTTCGCGCATTGCAGATAAAGTTAAAAATACTTTATATCCATATTTTATTTTTACCCACTAGATAAAGTTTTTATGGCTCGTAAAAGACTCAAAAATTTAGAGATTGTATCTATTAATGTCATCCTAAAATTTCATATATTTTGAATTCAATCTAATGCTCCGCGCATCGTCCTTGAAGTTAAAAAAGTACAAAAAAAACCGACATTTACTTAGGTTAAACCGTTCTAAAATTGGCATGGGATGTTTTATAGATATTCTTAGGTGTTCTGAATTTTAATTTGTTAACGGTCAAGTTCTATCGTTTATAGTTTAAAAAAAATATCATAAAGTCTGGTGCTTTGCCCATTATACAATTTTTTACTAATTACATCACATTGCTTTAAGTTTTGTTGTCGTTATTGGTTTTAAAAGTTACAGTCCTAGAATTTCCCTCATACAATTTTAGTCAAAAAAAAATATCGACCTGTGCTCGCGCATTGCAACCGAAGGTAAAAAATTCCTTTAAAAAACATAAATTTATGTTTAGGGTAAAAAAAATTGTGTTTTGGATCAGAATAAGCTCCAAAAATTAGATTTCGAATCTATTAACGCTCTCCCAAAATTTCATCATTTTTAAAACTAATCTTGTGGCTGCGCATCGTCCTTGAAGTGGAAAACACCCAAAAAATCGTAATTATCTTTGATGTTTTTTTTATTTTTTTTAGTGAAATTGTTTGTGGACCATTATAATACTTATAAACCCAATAACGGCATAAAAATCGGTCCATTGTGACCTATGATCCGACCACTTATGTTCAAATACCTCATATAAAATGTACATATAAAGATCAATTTTTATGTATACGTGCTTAGGTAAACTTTTTTGGTCAAATATATATTGATATCATGCTCAAATACATGATAATAGTGTTTTCCGGCGAAAAGACTTGTGGTTCACGAAAAAAAAATCGAAATTCGGTACACCTACCCATTTGTAAATATGGGTATCAAATTCTTCAGCGATTGAATGTTTGTAGTTATTTTCAGGATTCGTATACCCTGGTGACCTATATATCACTTTGAATGGTAACCCCACATATGTGTAGTCGGCTTAGACCGACTATAATTTTGATAATCCTAACTATCATAATTACACCTACTTTAAAATTTCCCATGTGATCTTACCTTCCCAACTGGTTTTTATATTTAACTGAAAATTTAGAGTAGCCCCTACGTGGTGGAGCCAAACTGACTGGATTGGAGTTTGATATCCTATATTCGATATCACTGTGTTAAAATTATTATTAATCAGTTTTTAATGGTGTATTAGATTTTCTTGCTGCTTCGTTATTATCATCGTATATAATCACTGCATATCGTTTAATTTACAGACGTCCGATAACTTCAGGAGTAGAATTTAAACAATTGAAACTTTTTATATTGCAATTTGCGCACGCTAATAACTTTGATTTACAATTAAGTACATTCATTTTTTACAGTAAATATGCATTCAATTGTGATAATTTGCAACACATTAAATTAATTTTATTAAACTTGTCTGTGGTTAAATTTTGCTGTTGTTAAAGTTGTCTGTCAGTTGGTAAACTTTGATTCTATTACACTTACTACTTCGGTAAGCTTTCAACTTTGTAAAACCAAAGCATTCGTTTATTTATTACAACAGTTACACAAGCAATAGTCAGCCGTCTTATGTGCAGTTCTTTTTGCAATGTCCAGCTCTTAATTAGAATCTAAAACTGGAATCGCACTGCCCCATAGCAAGCCTGACTGCCCGTTTACCTACAAGGTCTGGTCTAGCAATGTCTTCCTCACATACTAACTTACCTGTTACAAGCAAAAAGTGAACTGTTTTATGCGATTTGTGTAAACTGAACGTGCACGAAATGAAAACGCTTTTAATCTACGAATTAACAGTTCAAAAAATGTTTGCATTTTTGGACAATTAAAGTCATATCTAACACATATACAAACCTACAGTGCTGGTAAGAAAAATGAACAAGCCAAATATATATTTGAACATTGATAATGAATATATTTAGTATTTTTCGCATATCATAATATTTTATAAATGGTTTTTTGAAATTTACCTTTCTGAACACATTGGTTTCTTTAATATGACCAAAAAACTGTGCTTCGGTTTTCCAAATCTGAATGTACCTCAAGGGCATTGAACATTTCAGAATTATATTATAAAAATAATCGAAATAAATATTTTGAGTAAACAATCTTGCAAAACATTTTGCAAAAAAATGTCGGTCTTGTTGTTGAAAATGAGCGTAATCGGTCGATATTTGGGTTACTTTAATTGTTATATATAACGATTTATTTTTGAGTGAATAAATATTTTATCTGTTTTTAAATAAATACAGAAATTAAATAAACACACAATTGATTCTAAAAAAAATTATATTTAGGTTCAATTATTTTCAAATTATATATATTAATATGCAAAAAGAATGCTTTTGGAACTGAAACAACAATATGTTTCTATGTAAATATATTTATATTCAGGTCGTTCAAAATAATTTTTTCTTTGAATATATTAATGCTCAAATAGCAATTCAAATAATTCTTTTTCAGACAACATGTTATATAAAGCTCCAAACATATATTTGATGCATGCAAAATTATGTTTCTGGCAATTCTTTTGTTGTAGATTAAAAATACCTTATATACGCTTAACAAAGTCGAAATAAGTATAAGTAACTCAACGGTCTGCAATTTTCTGTTGCGCATTATTGCACACGTATTGTTCATATGTAGTACAACTCAAAAGCGACACATAATTTTCTTTGAGTCGTCAGAACTGATGATGCTTAGTGGTGCATCCATCTTCATCATTAGCAGAATATTTTTGTGATACACTTCTACAAGTAAATGTAAATATTTCTTTGTATATTTTTCTTGAAGTTATATGTATCACTTTTCAGTTTAATATGTACCTTTTTTCATATTTATAATTGTTATATCTTATTTTTGTTAATAAAAAAATCATATTAATCAAAGACATATCCCAGGTAGAAATATCCTGTCTACAACAAAAGTGCTAGACTTGTTACAGGCTTGACTACCAAGGCTTGGTATATCGGACCAGAGACAAGGCATGCACAATCTATAGTCACAGACTCCACACGGGCCTTGAATATCGAGCTAGACACATGCCTTGCACTTTTGTCATTCCCAGGCCTCGGTATACCAAGATTGACACAAAGCTGACACAATCTTGAGCCACATGTAAAAATTATGAAATTATCCAAACTATTTTTATTCAAATTATTTTTAGTCGATTTTTAAAACGCAAAAAATAAATTTGATAAACTTAACTCTTTGTTTGAACAATAAGTCTTCAAATTAACGTAATTATACTGTTAAGGTCTAACATATTTATTTATCTATAGACTCGACTCTCAAATGTAATGACGTGAAGAATGAATGCAATGCCCACGACAAAATATGCCCAATAACCTGAAGCTTTAGGCGTAGTCTGGGACATAAGTCTTGTTTGAAGCCTGAAGCGCAAGCCTTGGTACAAGCCTGGGGATCAAGCCTTGGTCCCGGCCTGGGACACTAGACTTGGTACAATCCTGAATTACAGGCTTGTAACATAGTTATCACTCCAGTCTTGACACAGTCTTGGAACGAGGCTGGATAACAGTGTTTACAGAGGCCTGAGAAGAATTAGCACAGGCCTATGTCAGTCTTGTGCCGGTCGTTAATTCCTTCTTGGGATGTATTTATTTTAAAAACATCGTATATTTAAAAAAAATAGTTTATCCATGATATTTAAATTAGTCAATTAGTCAATTTTGCCACACTGTAATGTATCACATATATTTGTATGGCTGGAGCTCGATAATCCATGTTATCTGGATTACTGATTTTGTTGATAATTTTCATATCAAACACCCAAAAGTTGTTTCGATAAGACGAACTATAGACGCTATTAAATGGTTCGCACAAAGTTCAAAACCAATTTAAGCGCAAGTGTATTTCATGCCATAAATTCTATTTGCAGTAATTAGTGCTATGCGCTTTATATATGTATATATATATATGTATATATATATATATATATATATATATATATATATATATATATATATATATATATATATATATATATATATATATATATATATATATATATATATATAAATATATATATATATATATATATATATATATATATATAATTATATATATATATATATATATATATGGGGCATTCCACGTCAATTCGCCGAGCTTTGACTCTGACCCCCTCCGATTTGCTTCATATTTTAATATGTTATTATTATTGGTCAATGAAGTTTAAATTTAATTTTTCAGCTTTCTATCGCATCCCCTTCACCCCCTTAGCAAACTGTAAAAACACGATTTTTGCTGTTTTGCACCACAGCATGCACATACTGCCTTTTTAAAATTCTGAAAAAAATTACAAAAATTCTTGACATTGTACAAAGATCATTCCACTTTGATTTGGAGTGGTAAGAATTTTTCTTCTATTTTTTTTCTTAACTTTATAAATCCTGTTTTTTAGTATATAAATCGCCATATTTTTGGATTGGTTTGAGATTCATCAATAAAAACTGATATATACTCATATGTCTTAAGTACAAACCGAGTTACAAAAAATGGGCCTAGCTGCCATATAACATTTACAGTAAACACGATATAACTCTTAATATATAAGAGGTATATTATTGAAATTTTGTCCAACATTATATAATATAAAAACAAAACGTTTTACTAAAAATTGTTGTGATCGGACTACTTCGACGTCTACCTGCCAATAAACATGACATATAAAGTGCTACAATATGTATTTAGTTTGGTCGCTATGAAAAGAGGAAGAGCTGAGTATACTATATGTCTATAATGGTCATCATCATATCTCGCATAGTACCGGAGTTATGACCAATGATATGTCGAATTTATATGGTAGGTAGGCGTTGTAGTAGACCGATCACAATTTAATTTTGTATAATTATTGATCCTTACAAAAAATTAAAACATCAAAAATTTCATCGCGATATCTCATATAGAAACGGAGTTACGGCTAATGATATTTTATGTGTATATGACAGGTAGGCGTGGCAGTTCACTGAACTAGACCATACTTCGAATTAATATTACCACATACAAAAGAGGAATACAAGCAAAATTTCATGACTATAACTCATATAAGACCAAAGATTTAGCACTTTATATGTTAAATTTATATGACATGTAGGCGTGGTAGTTGGTCGATTGCAACAATTTTCAGTGGTCCATTTTATTTTTATATTACATGATGTTGGACAAAATTTCAATAATATACCTCTTATATCTTCAGAGTTATAGCGTGTTTACTATAAATGTTATATGGCAGCTACGCGTGGCAGTTGACAAAAACCGCCCATTTTTTGTAACACAGTTTGTACTTAAGACATATGTGTACATACCAGTTTTTATTGATGTATCTCACACCAATCCAAAAATATGGCGATTTATATACTAAAAAACAGGATTTTCAAAGTTAAGAAAAAAATAGAAGAAACATTCTTACCACTCCAAATCAAAATGGAATGATCTTTGTT
Source organism: Dryomyza anilis (assembly GCA_951804985.1). Taxonomy (NCBI): domain Eukaryota; kingdom Metazoa; phylum Arthropoda; class Insecta; order Diptera; family Dryomyzidae; genus Dryomyza; species Dryomyza anilis. Next base: position 60,401,731 of record OX638135.1, read on the forward strand.
CAATGTCAAGAATTTATGTAATTTTTTTCAGAATTTTAAAAGGGCAGTTTTTGCATGCTGTGGTGCAAAACCGCAAAAATCGTGTTTTTACAGATTGCTAAGGGGGTGAAGGGGATGCGATAGAAAACTAAAAAATTAAATTTAAACTTCATTGACCAATAATAAAAACATATTAAAATATGAAGCAAATCGGAGGGGGTCAGGGTCAAAGCTCGGCGAATTGACGTGGAATGCCCCATATATATATATATATATATATATATATATATATATATATATATATATATATATATATATATATATATATATATATCATATATATATATATATATATATATATATCAATTATATATATATATATATATATATATATATATATATATATATATATATATATATATATATATATTTTTATGTTTATATATTTATGAGTCATTATCCAAGTGATTGGCAGCACCGTTTCAGTATTTGATGAAATTTGGAAGTATAGTGAAACAACATAAAATGAAGATATTGAAGAATTTCCAGCTTCCAAATGGTGTGGTTTCGGAAATTTGTTGGTTTACAATTGGAAAAAAACTGCATTAAAATCATAAAGGTGGTGCAAATCTATTGAACGTTACTTAAGCTATAGTGAACCAAAATAAAACACAATAGTCTGATTTTAAAGATATTAAAATTGCCAAAAAGATATCATACAACATCCATACCATGTGGCTTTAATTGTGGTCAGTTTTAAACTAAGTATATTTCAAAAGAACATATCTCAAAAAGCAACCATTTTAAAATTTTTAAATGAATATAATATGTTGTAGGTAGACTTTTTATCTATTATTCAAGATTTGAACTAGAGTGGTAAAATCACGGGTTCAGAAGTTGTTGTAGAATGTTGAAAAATTTGTTTTTTTTTTATATTTCAATTTTGTTTTTGTTATTTTATAAAATACATGCTCAGTAACTAATTATTCTGCCCTACACTTATTTTGGTCTAGTTAAACTTGCAACATTTAATAGATGTATTTTTGTTGCTGATTCTGAAAATGACAACAGTTTTGTCAAATTCAATCCAGTTTTTGAGATATTGGCCATTTCTAAAATTCTAGAAAAATTGTCTATATCTCAAAAACTAGAGTACATTTGACAAATCGTAAAGCGCCATAAAGATAATGAAATATAAAAAAAAAAACAAAATTTGCATACAAAATTTTCAACATTCTACAACATTTTTATATAACTTCTGAACCCGTGATTTTAAAAAGGTTTCTTTTTGAGATATGTCCTTTTGAAATATACTTTATTTAAAACTGAACTCTATTAAAGCAACAAGGTATAGAAATTTTAAGACATGTTTTTGGCAATTTTAATATATTTAAAATGAGATCTTTGTATTTTATTTTGGTTAGGTACAGCTTATGTTACGTTTAATTTGTGACCTGATCCTCTTCGATTTGCTTTATATTTCAATATGTGGTTGTTATTGGTCAATTAAGTTTAAATTTAATTTTTCAGCTTATGTTACGTTTAATAGTGTAACACCACCTATGTGACCTGATCCTCTTGGATTTGCTTTATATTTCAATATGTGGTTATTATTGGTCAATTAGGTTTAACTTTAATTTTTCAGTTTCTATCGCACCCTCTTCAACCCCTTAGCAAACTCTAAAACAATTTATGCTGTTTTGCACCACTGCATCCAAAAACTGCGTTTTTAAAATTCTGAAAAAAATTTACATAAACTTTAAATGAGACTAAGTGCTCGATTCTCAATTGTTGAAAAATACTGCAAAAGTAGAAAGTTGAGTATAACCCATTTTCCTATTCTGAATAAAATATTTATAATGAACATTAAAAAAAATGTTCAAATTTTGTTCGACATAATGAGAAAATAGAAAGTTTAATACAACTGATATTCTCATTAGTACACGCATTGAAAAGAAATGTTTACAAAACGTATGTTGCAACGTGCTTCAACTTTGCTCGCAAAAGTTTACTATTTACTGTAAAAAAAATAAATTGTTTATTCTAAAAAAATAAATTATTTATTCTGAACGAAAGTTCATTTGTGTGTCAAAAGAAGAATAAAAAATATTGCAAGAAATGTAAAACATTTATATTAAACGTAAAATTCTTTTTGTGTGAAAATAAAAGTTTTTAAAAAATGTCACGACGATTGAATGCCTGCCTTGTATGTACGAGGACACGGGTTCGAATCCTGCCCGCTGCAATATTTTTTTTTAATATTTATTATTCTTAATTTTATATGTTGTTATCATATAATTGATATGATATTTAAAGATTATAATATGTATGTTTGCAATTTAATAATTAATTCATCAATAAATACGTCTGATTATTGTACATCAAAATGAATTGCATAATATTAATCGACAGTGGTCAGCATGATACTACACTGTGTGCTTAGGTTCTATTTCAAATAAAATTAATTATAAAACGGATAAAAGTAATTGATTAAATGATTATACATACGTGTTATGCATATTTATATGTGACTATATAAAAAATCCAGTCTTGAACCTGCACAGAAAAATTTGTGTTCATATACGGAATAAACGCCGTTAATTGCGACATCGTTCATAATATATATGGAAAAAATCATTCTATTTATGAACTCTTCTTTGTATATACGTATCGCACAATTTGAGCGAAATTGATATAATGTTTTGAGGCAAAGCAGCGCAACCTCCACGTCACGTGCAATTCAGCCTAGCATATAGGCAATACTGAAAAATAAAAAAAAATTCACCAAAGGAGAATAGAAAATACAACAAAAAGTAGGTAGGTATTTGAGTATGTGTGACCTGCCGTGTTATTTTGACAACTCGTCGCGACGCGTCGATAGTCGATAATAGCATATACAATTCTTTTTATACCCTACACTAAGAGTGAAAGGGTATATTCAGTTTGGTACGCCGTTTGTAACACCCAGAAGGAAGCATCTCCGGTATATATATTCTTGATCAGCATGACCTCCTGAGTCGATTTAGCGATGTCCGTCTGTCTGTCCGTCTGTCTGTTGAAATCCCTACTACTTTTAAAATTGAAGAGCTAGATAAATGAAACTTATAACTTAAATTACTTATATACCTACGCTGTATGTGCGAGATCGGTCCATTGTGATCTATGATCCGACCACTTATGTTCAAATACCTCATATAAAATGTACATATAAAGATCAATTTTTATGTATACGTGCTTAGGTAAACTTTTTTGGTCAAATATATATTGATATCATGCTCAAATACATTATAAAAATGTTTTCCGGCAAAAAGACTTGTGGTTCACAAAAAAAAAATCGAAATTCGGTACACCTACCCATTTGTAAATATGGGTATCAAATGAATGGAAATTCTTCAGCGATTGAATGTTTGTAGTTATTTTCAGGATTCGTATACCATGGTGACCTATATATCACTTTGAATGGTAACCACACATATGTGTAGGGTATTTATAGTCGGCTTAGACCGACTATAATTTTTATAATCCTAACTATCATAATAACACCTACTTTAAAATTTCCCATGTGATCTAACCTTCCCAACTGGTTCCTATGTCATTTCGTACAAATAGACCGAATCGTTTCATTTGTTGTTTACAACTCAACTACGTACGTAATAAAATCTGAAGTAAATACTTTTTATTTAAATTTATTACGTAGGTAATAAAATTTGATCTAAATATTATTTATTACTTTTTATTAAGATAATAAATTTAATCACAAGATCATAAACAAGTCAATAATTATTATAAAACTATTTATTTCATGTAAAGAAGTTTAGGAAAAAATAAAATTATTATTTTTAATTTAATCACAAGATCATAAACAAGTCAATAATTATTATAAAACTATTTATTTCATGTAAAGAAGTTTAGGAAAAAATAAAATTATTATTTTTTTTACTTTTTTCGAAATTTTTAACACTCACGGTGGTTCTTTAGGTTGGACACATTACATAATTTTATCGTGGTTACTTTCAAAAAACAAACTTTAATAATGTTGAAAATATTTCTAAAAGATATTTTTTTTTCAAATAATGAATTTAATTATGTACGTAATAAAATTAAATATTTTTTTGTATTTAATTTGAAATACGCACGTAATATATTTTTGTATAGAGTATTACTTTTTTATTACAAAAGTATTTAAATCAAATTTATATAGATTTTATTTAATTTTATTACGTCACTACGCATTTTCGCCCTGCAAAACATTGGTGACATTTTCATACAAATTTCCACTGATTCATGCATGATGTAGCAATAACGATGTCATGCACGTCATTCATCAATGAAGTCACAAATGATTGTCATATTAAGCATTTCTAACCGATTACATATAATATATATATATATATATATATATATATATATATATATATATATATATATATATATATATTTATATTTATATATATAGTATTGTTGAAAAATAGTTTTACAAATTCTTTAGAGTATTATTTCTTTAAAGACTAATTTTAATATACTAATAAATGCTAATGTTCCTAATATCGGATAATTTGATTTTTAGACAATTTAAAAAAAAATAAAATAAAATCTAATTATAAACACTGGTTATCCAGAGCATAGTCCAAATTATAACACCGTACGACAAAATAATTTTCGGTGTTATATAATTACCCTGCAGGAAATGTCATCAATGATTACCCTATGTCACAGGCCCGTAGCCAGGGGGGAGTTGTAGGTGTTCTGATCCCCTCTCCCGACCAAATGCTAAAAATTTCAATATACATTTTTTAATATAATTAAATATGTTTATAAATTTACAAAACGTAATATAAACACTAACAATTTTGACAAATTAAAATATATAAAACATTTTTCTCGATAATGTGGGTTTTGTAATGGCCATACAGTATGCCAATTATTCAAACGAAATCATATTTAGTGAGGAAAATCTGAGCACTGAAGTAGTAAATTTGTTTGAACTTATTTTAACGTTCAAACTTAGATCGTAGAATATTAAAAAAAAACTTTTTTTTTAATGAATATTAAATGGTTTTTTTTTTGTAAATTTTATTATTCTCTATACTTAATTATAAAACATAGTTTTAAAATTCCTATTAATAAAATTCTTGAAATATATTTGATTTCTTACTCTTTTTATTTAAATTTATATTTTAGGGATTTAATATGAAATCTTAAATCTCGACATACATTTGTAAGATATACAAGAAATCAAGGATTGAAACCTAAACAAATAACGGTTTCGGTTTCGGTTTTTTTCGCGTTTCGGTTTCGGTTTTAAGTTTTTATAACGAAACGGTTTCGGTATACCGGTTCCATATTACGGTTTCGGTTTTGATTTCAGTTTTTGTATAAATTTTCTTTTTTCCATATTTTTCAAATAATTTAACATTGTTTATATTGTGCTAAGTTATGTTCAAATTATGATATTGGGGTAAAGTGGGAAACGTAATTTAAACAATGTTTGTTGTTATTTTAGTTAAAATATTGTGTTATATTTATTATTTAATTGGTTACGCCAAGAACAAATTTTACTTTAAAATTTCGTGACTACAAACGAATTAAAATCAACATTTTGACACAACCTGAGTTATGATCTGAATTGCAAAGAAGAAGAATTTTGTCCAATTTCCATCCATAAAAGCCAAAGAAATTAAATTTCAACAGTTCAGTGAACTACAATATATGTAAAATAGTGATGGTCATTTGCAAGAGCAAGGCAAGAAATGGTAATCTTGTTCTTGCATAGGTACATATGACCTTGTTCTTGTAATACCTTTCTTGCTCTTGCTTGCAAGAATCTTACAAATTTTTACTTTTAAATTTTAAATAAAAGATCGAAGACAGATATCTTAAACTGCATATTAGTTATGAAAACGAATAGAATTTGAACAATAATTGTATTTAAGTTACACATTTTCCATTTTTTCAATTTCTTCAACAAAAATGAATTATTTTACTAACAAAAAAAAAAAAAAATTAATTATATTTTAACAAGAATTAACTAATAACCAGTTGGGAAGGTTAGATCACATGGGAAATTTTAAAGTAGGTGTAATTATGATAGTTAGGATTATCAAAATTATAGTCGGTCTAAGCCGACTATAAATACCCTACACATATGTGTGGTTACCATTCAAAGTGATATATAGGTCACCAGGGTATACGAATCCTGAAAATAACTACAAACATTCAATCGCTGAAGAATTTCCATTCATTTGATACCCATATTTACAAATGGGTAGGTGTACCGAATTTCGATTTTTTTTTTTGTGAACCACAAGTCTTTTCGCCGGAAAACATTATTATCATGTATTTGAGCATGATGTCAATATATATTTGACCAACAAAGTTTACCTAAGCACGTATACATAAAAATTGATCTTTATATATACATTTTATATGTGGTATTTGAACATAAGTGGTCGGATCATAGGTCACCATGGACCGATCTCGCCAATTTTTTCGCACATACAGCGTAGGTATATTAGTAATCTAAGTTATAAGTTTCATTTATCTAGCTCTTCAATTTTAAAAGTCTTAGGGATTTCAACAGACAGACAGACAGACGGACAGACAGACGGACAGACAGACGGACAGACAGACGGACAGACAGACGGACAGACGGACATCGCTAAATCGACTCAGGAGGTCATGCTGATCAAGAATATATATACTTTTCCATACCGGAGATGCTTTCTTCTGGGTGTTACAAACGGCGTACCAAACTGAATATACCCTTTCACTCTTAGTGTAGGGTATAAAAAATAATTGTAAAAATCAAGTGATGTTGACAAGACAATTCAAAATTTCAAGGCCATAATAAAATGAACATAATATGTTCAATGTATATTATACATTCATAATAAATATAAGGAATATTTCGTATAGACATATTTCTGTTTTCGTCAGAGATTAAACAAAATCCGTGTGCTACACCTACCGTATGTAAAGAGAACACGAATAATATCTTGCAGGGTAACATTTTTCTTTGCGAACACAATCTCAAACGCAAACGCTACAAAGCGAACACTAACAGAAAGAAGATAATACAACAATAACGAATTACGGTTCGTATATACACACTTTCACAACGACAACTCTACGTTGCTATCCGGTATCATCGCATGACAACAAACAGACGGATGACAACGGACAGACGCATGACAGCAGACAGTCACATGACACCACACTTCATGTATGTATCTAGTTCAGCTATCTAGGTGGCAACAACAACGAGTTTTCTTTGTGGTACAAAAAAAGCTTTGATGCTGCTTTATTTGCATTTCTGTTGTTGTTGCACTTTCAAACGAATCGGCGGATTTGTGATAAAAATTAAAACACAAAAAGCAATATATAAGCTAAATGAGGTACACTGTGAAAATGTTCATATATTATTTTTTTTTTTGTTTTATAAGTTGAATGAAATAATGCACATAGAACTTAACTTAAGTAAACTTCAGGATTTTACAATTAACAAAAAAACTATGTATAAATGTAAAACAAAAATAATAATGTGCATAGCACAGTGCATTTGTACAATCGATGTACGAACTAACGTAGTGAAGAAAAGTGAAAAAAACATTGTTTTGTCTATTTTATCTTATTGAAGCGACTTTTGAAGCACTTTTGAAGCTATTTACCGCTACAAAAGGGCTTCACAGACCTTATTTTTAAGATGCTTATATTCTTTACCCTTGGGAACTCAAAATTTTATTAAATGATATTTTACTTAAGATCTTCTATATAAAATAAAATAAGTTTTTCTGTTTCTATTTATAGGTACTTTTTTAAAAACCGTTTTAAACCGGTATAAAACCGAAACCGTTTATATCGGTTTTGGATATCGGTTTATTTCTGATTTTCATATAACGGTTTCGGTTACGGTTTCGGTTTTAAAAATGAAACGGTTTTAAACGGATATCGGTGTCGGTTTCGGTTACGGTTTCAATCCTTGCAAGAAATATAATATAGGTACTATGTCAAACAATGTTCTTCTATCCAGGGACTAAAACTTTGGATTTGGATTATTGATTATTGAAATTTTTAAAATAGCGGTTCCGGTTTTTTTTTCAAAATTTCATGATCCGACCTTTATATTCGAACCTCGATTTTATAAAATTATATTTAAATGTTCCCAGAACCAAATAACGTCATTGAACTTTTGGTGTAGTTGGGTATTCGAAAAGTCTCAAAAGACTCCAATTTGACAAACAAATATACAATTACGTAGATCCTAGTTGAACTTTAAAGTGATCAATATGCTCAATAATTTTCTTTTCCTTCTATAAAAGTTATAAAAAAAATTATAAATTAATGTTTTATAAATTGTATATGCATGAAAATATGCCACCCAATTCCATAACATGCAAATTCGATTAAGACTATTTTTAATATTATTCCATTTTTCGATTCTTTATTCCTATCCCAAATTATAACCAAAAAAGTTCTTAGCATAAATGAAAATCCACTGGAAGTTTTCGAATTTTATAATTTCCTAAGTAGATTTACCAATTTTTGGTAAGTCTTCATATATTTGAAGAAAAACGTTTTTTTTTTTCATTTTAGTTTTTCATAAAAATATTGAGACATTATTTTCGGCCGGGAACATTCCAAAATAAATTTAAGATTAGAAAATGCATAATCCGAATTAATAAAAATGAAAATAAATTAATTTATTGTATTTTCTTTTAATATATCTTTTAAAAATAAATATATTTTTTGAAAACCCTCCCCCCCCGAACGAAAATCCTGGCTACGGGCCTGCTATGTCAGGTCAGAAACATCGATAACCGACAGCATTTTCGCCCTGCAAAACATTTGTGACATTTTCATACAAATTTCCACTGATTCATGCATGATGGAGCAATAACGATGTCATGCACGTCATTCATCAATGAAGTCACAAATGATTGTCATACATAATTATACCCTACACCTATGAGGTACAGGGTATATTAAATTTGTGCAGATATTGTAACACCACTTAGGAGGCGTGGCCAATATGGAAAAGTATAGATATTCTTGATCAGCATCACCACCCGAGTCCGATTAGCTATGTCCGTCCGTCTGCCTGTCTTGCTGTCCGTATACACGATAACTTGAGAAATACTGCTTAGAATGCGATGAAAATTTGTTTCAATACATTTTAGCCAATAGATAATTTTGTCAATGGAAAAGAGCCAAATTGGTCGACGGACACGCCCACCTCCCATACAAGTCACTTATATATAACACTGTAGGAAACAATAACTCGAAAAGTATTCAAAATATACTTACAAAATTTAAAATATATTGTTAGAATTCACCTAGAAATATGTGTTCCAATTTTTCCGCTTTTTCATAGTGGACATTTTATTTGCATTTTAATGATTTATGAAATATCAGCCTCAAATCTCCACATATGTTTTAAAAGTAGGCGTGATCAGCCCACATTCATTTTTTGATTATTTTTTTCACTTTGTATATCACTTTTTTAAATTATTGGGATATACGTCGTAAATTTCTGATAAGTTAAGTAATATTCTGAGTGTAAGAATGTTCAGCATACAATTAAATTTACCACATTAATATCCTTTTCAAAGTGTAGGGTATTCCATAGTCGGACCCGACCGACTATAAAAGTCCGTTCCATATGACCGAACTTACCCATGTGACTTAACTTTCCCAACTCGTTTTTTTTTTGTAAACAATTTTTTTTTATTATCTTATTTATTTTTTAATTTATATATTTATCTTATTTTGTTTATTATTTCAATTTGATTACTTTCTTCTGTTCTCGGTTGAAATTGTACACTAAGATAAAAAGTTACGTAATAAAATTAAATAAAATCTGTATAAATTTGATTTAAATACTTTTGTAATAAAAAAAGTAATACTCTATACAAAAATATATTACGTGCGTATTTAATTTCAAATTAAATAAAAAAGTATTTAATTTTATTACGTACATAATTAAAATCATTATTTGAAAAAAAAATATCTTTTAGAAATATTTTCAACATTATTAAAGTTTGTTTTTTGAAAGTAACCACGATAAAATTATGTAATGTGTCCAACATATAGAACCACCGTGAGTGTTAAAAATTTCGAAAAAAGTAAAAAAAATAATAATTTTATTTTTTCCTAAACTTCTTTACATGAAATAAATAGTTTTATAATAATTATTGACTTGTTTATGATCTTGTGATTAAATTAAAAATAATAATTTTATTTTTTCCTAAACTTCTTTACATGAAATAAATAGTTTTATAATAATTATTGACTTGTTTATGATCTTGTGATTAAATTTATTATCTTAATAAAAAGTAATAAATAATATTTAGATCAAATTTTATTACCTACGTAATAAATTTAAATAAAAAGTATTTACTTCAAATTTTATTACGTACGTAATAAATTTAAATAAAAAGTATTTAATTTAAATAAAAAAGACAACGGGTGAAAAACATGTCGAAAAGTATTTAAATTTATTACTTTTTTATTTAATTTTATTACTTTTTTCCGTCAGTGTATGTGTACTTTCTGATGTCAATAACGTACTTCACTATATATATATATATATATATATATATATATATATATATATATATATATATATATATATATAGCCTCGGAGCCTCTTCCCGTAAAGATGAGAACGGAAATCTAGTGACAGATATCCAGAGCACACTGAAAATATGGAGGGATCATTTCTCTAAACTGCTGACCGGTGATGATGACCGCAATTCCACCGATTGAGAAGCAAACCCGGCAACCCCAGTACTTGATGACGACGTTGAGATTCCGCCACCCGACCATGACGAGGTCAGAACAGCCATTGCTCGGCTGAAAAACAACAAAGCCGCAGGTGCTGATGACATGCCTGCTGAATTGTTTAAGACCGGAGGCGAAGAGCTAATAGAGAGTATGCACGAGCTCGTAAGCAGAATATGGTCGGATGAAAGCATGCCAAGTGACTGGAACCTCAGTGTATTCAGTGTACTCTGCGCCAACTACCGTGGGATCAGCCAACTCAATATCGCATACAAGGTTCTATCGAGCGTATTATGTGAAAGACTGAAGCCTATCGTCAACAGACTGATTGGACCTTATCAGTGCGGCTTCAGACCTGGAAAGTCCACCATAGACCAGATTTTCACATTGCGCCTAACCTAGGAAAAGACCCTAGAAAAACAGATCGACACCTACCACCTATTAGTCGACTATAAAGCCGCCTTCGACATTCCGATAAGGGAACGATTATACGCCGCAATGTCTGAATTCGGAATATGTCTGAATTTCGGTATAAACTTATAAGGCTTTGCAGGATGACCCTGAGCAACACACGTTGCTCATTGAGAATAGGCAAAGACCTCTCCGAGCCATTTCATACCGAACGAGGTTTCAGACAGGGTGACTCCCTACCGTGTGACTTTTTTAACTTATTGATGGAGAAAATAGTTCGAGCTGCCGAACTCCGTCAAAGCGACACTATCCTCAACAAAAGTGTCATGCTGATATGCGAGCAGCCGACAATATTGATATCATTGGCAGGAGCACACGAGCAGTCAGCGCAGCATTCTCCAGATTGGAGAAAGAGTCGCGTCGAATGGGTCTGGCGGTGAACGAGGACAAGACGAAGTTCCTTGTGTCAACAAGCAAAAAAGAGTCCGTGCGTTGTGGCTAAAAAACAGATTTTGACACCCACAAGTTCGACATTGTGAAGGACTTCGTCTATCTGGGATCCAGCGTAAACAGCAACAACGACGTCAGCCTGGAGATCAAACGGAGAATAACTCTTGTTAACAGGTGTTACTTTGGGCTCATTAGGCAATTGAGAAGCAGAGCCCTCTCTCGCCGGTGAAAAATAATGCTCTACAAGTCACTCATCATGCCCGTCCTACTTTATGGTGCAGAAACATGGACGCTGGCCTCCACCGATGAGAGAGTACTGGGAGCGTTCGAGAGAAAGATTCTCCGTAAAATCTTTGGCCCTATCTGTTTTGCTAACGAGTATCGAATCAGGATGAACCACGAGCTGTATGAGTTATTCGACGACATTGACATAGTCAAGCGCATAAAGATCCAGCGGCTTCGTCATGTCGAACGAATGGATGACAACACTCCAGCCAAGAAGGTGCTTGAATCGAAACTCGAAGGTGGACAGCGTAGAAGAGGGCGTCCAAATCTGCGTTGGAAAGACTACAATCACTACTGAAGTGCTGTACCGCAGATGCGGCTCCCTTATATACTGCATGCATCAGTTCGACACGTTTCGACAAGCTTCGACTTGTTTCGAGAACCTTCTACTCGTTTCGTGAATGACGCATGCTATTGGCATCTCATTCGCACTCATGTGTTTTAATGTGTAGATCTTCCCTCTCTTTCTCGCACATTGCTTAGTACGCTGAATGATCTTCCCTCTTCCCTGCTTAGTGCGCTGAATTGTCTTGCGTCTCATTTATTATTGTTGATTGCTTGCACAGTGAGGCAAATTACCTCTTTTCGTAACACTGCCCTCCACCTAAATCTGTTCGTCTCTCTATACGGCGCCAACCTTTCTAAATGTACCACTTTCATTTTTCGTCTAACTGAATCCGATACACGACATCGTTAATTCTTTTAATTATCTTGTATGGTCCTTCCCAGTGTGTTTGTAGCTTAGGATTTATCTAATTCACTCGCGGCGGGCTACAACGCATAACCAGATCTCCTTCCTTAAACCCCTCAGAGTTTGCTCTCAAGTCGTATCTGGACTTTATCTTACTACTTGGAATTTGTATGCTCTGCCTTAAGGACTGATGCAACTCGTCTCGGTCTTCACTTTTTCTCTTATGCAAAACACTTTTAGGAAACGGCTTTTGCCCATCCCTTACAGTAAGTTCGCAATGTGCTCCAACGTTGTATTGATTTATCTTACCGCAACTTCTGACGGGTTTTCTTTTTGCGGATACATATTGCTTACATCTGTGAATCCAATAGGCGACTGACTGCTGATATCCAACCCAATAGAAACGTTTTCTGACTTCTTCAACCGTTTTATTAATGCTCAAGTGACATCCATTGGAACCACAATGGCATTTCAGTACTATCTCTTTTATTTTTGATTTGGGAACAACAATTAAATTTCGTGCAGATCTGCCATTTGCAGTTTCCCAAACACGGTACAAACAACCATTTTGTAGCTTCAGGCTTTGCCACTGCGCCCAATAAACCCTGCTTATTGGACTGTTAGATTCTAACTCTTTCCATAATGGCTTTCTTTGTTGTTCCTTGAACGTCCTAATTTTTGCGATGTCGGGGTCCTTCTTGTGATCATTTCGTATTTGCTCTAGAGTCCATTGATCATCTGCCATGACATTTAACGAACGAATGTGAATTATGTTCGTCTTTTCTTCTTCCGTCGAGCATTCTCTGGATTCCATTTTACACACTCGTGCCGACACAGTGCTCGAATTGCCATGATGTTCCCTGGCGTTATTTTGGCCATCCTCAGGTCTCTTTTCTGGTCGGTATCCTTTAGGTGGTTGCAGATTTACACATTTACGTCTATCACGACAGTCGCGTGCCATATGCCCATATTTTCCACAGTTGTAGCATTTACCTTTCAATTGGGTGTTTCTGTTGGCAGCATAGTGTCCGGATTTAAGGCTGGCTTTGAACGCTCTACTTACTCCTTGACATAAATTTTCTCTCTCCTCATCTTGTACACGTGTCTCCGTCGCTGGTCGGCACAATGTAGACGCTATCTCCTGCGTAAGCGCTGTGGTGACCGTTTCCATAAATGTCACCTTTGGGTTAGTCATTGTTGCCCGTTTTGTCTCAGGATCACGTATGCCATCAACGAACGCATTTATCTTGCACATTTCCAAGAAATCACAGGCTGAATCGGAATACGCCAAATGTGCAAGTCTCTCAACATCCGCAGCATATTCCTGCAACGATTCGCAATTATTTTGCCTTCGGAACTTCAGCTGTATTCTGTAAATAGGTGCCATGTGGTCACTGCCGTATTTTCGTTGCAATGCCCCCATGACCGCTGAATAACTGTTTATGTCACTTTCTAGAACAGTCTGCAATACTTCGGCTGCGCCTCCTTTAAGCGTCACGATAAGTGCGGATACGCTGTCCTCATTATTCCATCGATTACTTACAGCCGTGGTCTCAAATTGCAGCTTGAAAATGTTGAACGGTGTGGTTCCATCGTAAATCGGCGATTTTAGCCTCGTACCACTGAAAACATGCTGTGTAGATCCATTTATCTGCAACACGTGCAAATCTTTTTTTATTTCCTGGATTTCTTTGTCTATACCATTTTCCAATCTTTGAATTTTATCATCAACATCATTTATATGCGCTTCAAGTTCATTTACTTTGCCATGTAGTGTAATAGAAACTTCCAGAAGCTGCTTAGAATGTTCTTGAAGCTGTTCAGAATTTTTCTGAAGTTTCTGTTCTATTTTGTTAGCATTTTCTACAAATTCGTGCTTCATGTCTAATTTGAGCTGATTTGAATTTTCTTGAAGTTTCTGTTCCATTCTGGTCGAATTTTCTTGGAGCTGTTTTGAATTTTCTAGAAGTTGTTGCTGTATTGCCCCGAGCAACTGGCTCATATCAAAACTTTGGGACTGTACTTTTTGCTCCGAGTCCACACTTTTCGATGACGCTGTTGCTGCTTCCACTTCAAACTCATGCTCTGAGAGGTCAATGCCTTGGTTCTCTAATTCTTCCATTAGACGCTTTTGTAGCTCTACTTTCGTACCTACAGTTGGAAGATTATGAATCGCCAGCTCATTCTTTAGCTGGTCGACTTTAAGTTGTTCGAATTTAACCATTTTGTATCACAATCCCACTTCTGACACCAATGTTACGAAAATTCAGTCTACGGAAAACTGTTCTACGAGTTCGTATCGCTGGATTGTGTACAAAATAAAAACACTCTTATGTTTGGTTTAAATTATAACAATTAACTTTATAAATTCACTTTAATAAACAACTTTACTAATAACAAATTCTAACAACTGCTGCATGTCCACAATTTAACTTGACATTTATCACACGAGCTGCACTCGACCACTTTACAATCACTACTGAAGTGCTGTACCTCAGATGCGGCTCCCTTATATAGTGCATGCATCAGTTCGACACGTTTCGACAAGCTTCGACTTGTTTCGAGAACCTTCTACTCGTTTCGTGAATGACGCATGCTATTGGCATCTCATTCGCACTCATGTGTTTTAATGTGTAGATCTTCCCTCTCTTTCTCGAACATTGCTTAGTACGCTGCATGATCTTCCCTCTCTTTCTAACACATTGCTTAGTGCGCTGAATTGTCTTGCGTCTCATTTATTATTGTTGATTGCTTGCACAGTGGGGCAAATTACCTCTTTTCGTAACAATATATATATATATATATATATATATATATATATATATATATATATATATATATATATATATATATATATATATATATGTATATATATATATATATATATATATATATATATATATATATATATATATATATATATATATATATAAAACATATAAAATTTCGTTCTTCTTTTTAATGAATAAAACAAGCATATAGTTAAAATATATGTGAAACTGAAACGCCGCAGGCCAAATTTTAATTCCCAAAAAAATCACGCATGATAACATATTATTTTGTGGTTTATGTCCGCACAGTAACGTGGACTTAAGCCCCAAAATTGATTGGGTATTATGACCGATTTTTTTTTGGGATTATGTCCGCGGATCTTGACGAACATAACCCCCAATTCGGGATTTTGTCCGCATAAACGTTGACATAATCCCCAAATTCGAATTAGGTGCTATGTCTGTGGGGGTTATGTCAGGGCACCGTAATGCTCAGTGTAGCCAGTTCAAACTGATTATTCACTGAAAAGTGCATTCGATGAACTACTCTGTTTGCTCTGTGTTACTTTTGTGACATTTTGAGTAGTGCAGCTTTCTAATGACATTTGACATTTCTAATTTTTTTGCATTGTAGGCCCGGCGCAGTCTGTCCGTCTGTCCGTCTGTCTGCCTGTCTGTCTGTCTGTCTGTCTGTCTGTCCGTCTGTCCGTCTGTCTGTTGAAATCCCTACTACTTTTAAAATTGAAGAGCTAGATAAATGAAACTTATAACTTAGATTACTAATATACCTACGCTGTATGTGCGAAAAAATTGGATCGGTCCATTGTGACCTATGATCCGACCACTTATGTTCAAATACCTCATATAAAATGTACATATAAAGATTAATTTTTATGTATACGTGCTTAGGTAAACTTTTTTGGTCAAATATATATTGATATCATGCTCAAATACATGATAATAATGTTTTCCGGCGAAAAGACTTGTGGTTCACAAAAAAAAAATTCGAAATGCGGTACACCTACCCACTTGTAAATATGGGTATCAAATGAATGGAAATTCTTCAGCGATTGAATGTTTGTAGTTATTTTCAGGATTCGTATACCCTGGTGACCTATATATCACTTTGAATGGTAATCACACATATGTGTAGGGTATTTATAGTCGGCTTAGACCGACTATAATTTTGATAATCCTAACTATCATAATTACACCTACTTTAAAATTTCCCATGTGATCTAACCTTCCCAACTGGTTTTATATTTATTTTGGCACACAAACGAACTTTCGTTGAGAATAAATAATTTATCTTTCAAAAAAAATAATTTATTTTTTTTAAACATTAAACATTAAACTTTTGCGAGCAAAGAAATTCTTTTGCCGCAAACGTTTTATAAACGTTTGATTTTCTATGCGGGTGAGTCAACTGAAAATATCACAATTTTCATTGCAGTTGTGGTAAACATTTCGTAACAATGCAGTTGCCCCCCTACCTCAACTGAAAATATCACAATTTCCATTGCAGTTGTGGTAAACATTTCTTAACTAAATGCATATATGAGCAAATCCAGAAAACTTTTAACCTTCATGATATCGACATAAAGAAATGAATTAAAATGACTTGTTGTTTTTCTTTATATTTTACAGTTTAATTCATAAGTTGCTCTGTCGATTTGCTACATGTGGCCAAAGTAAGAAAAACGTCAATAAATGCCGACGATACGCGCACGTGTTGTGTTTTTCTAATCATCACTATTGCCACGACTTGCAAGATATCGCTACAATTTTAATACAATAGCTGATAACTGAATGCAAACAAAAATATATGTCGCAAAAGTGTGTCATATACCAAACGAAATTTGGACAGAGGTGGAGGTATGTTACCACTTTTGGAACGAAAACGAAAATTTAGATTTTTTCAACGTGTGAGACGCGGCTTGTATTGAATCTACAAGGCACATCTACAATTTAAAAATACAAGGACGCTTCAATATTAATGATCTATCATTTTTATTGAAAAAACAATATTTCAACATATGACATATTATCTACCGTGTTAAGCGCGGCTTTCAAGGAATCACTAATTTGAAATTTTTACGAACTTACTAAGAACTAATACAAAAACGAAGATTTTAAGGTAAGTCGCGTGAATGTGCCCCTAATATTTAAAATCCAGGGGCAAATCCTTTAAATTTTTGGGTTGACAAATTTTCCAAAAAAAAAGTGCAGCGCTTTTAAATATAAGCTTATAGGCCCTTATGTAATATAAATCCGTTCGCGTGCTTTACTTTTAATGAAATCGCCAAAGTTAGGGGAGGGGTAAAGTAAAGTATTTTTGTTTTACAGTTTACCGATCATCTCATAAAAAATAAAAATTGCCACGCCTCTCTAAACGAAAAATAAACCAGTTGGGAAGGTTAGATAACATGGGAAATTTTAAAGTATGTGTAATTATGATAGTTAGGATTATCAAAATTACAGTCGGTCTAAGCCGACTATAAATACCCTACACATATGTGTGGTTACCATTCAAAGTGATATATAGGTCACCAGGGTATACGAATCCTGAAAATCACTACAAACATTCAATCGCTGAAGAATTTCCATTCATTTGATACCCATATTTACAAATGGGTAGGTGTACCGAATTTCGATTTTTTTTTTTGTGAACTACAAGTCTTTTCGCCGGAAAACATTATTATCATGTATTTGAGCATGATATCAATATATATTTGACCAAAAAATTTACCTAAGCACATATACATAAAAATTGATCTTTATATGTACATTTTATATGAGGTATTTGAGCATAAGTGGTCGGATCATAGGTCACAATGGACCGATCTCGCACATACAGCGTAGGAATATTAGTAATCTAAGTTATAAGTTTCATTTATGTAGCTCTTCAATTTTAAAAGTAGTAGGGATTTCAACAGACAGACAGACGGACATCGCTAAATCAACTCAGGACGTCACGCAGATCAAGAATATATATACTTTTCCATACCGGAGATGCTTCCTTCTGGGTGTTACAAACGGCGTACCAAACTGAATATACCCTTTCACTCTTAGTGTAGGGTATAAAAATGTAATACGACGACTTTTTTTTTTGATGATTTCTATTTTTGTTAGATTATTTTTTGATTATTTGATAATTATAAAATAATCAAGAAAAATAGAAATAATCAAAAAAAGTAGTTGGGTTACTTTTTGTCCACTAATTCCAGAGACACAGTGACTCAAAGTTACAAAAATGTGCCAAAAATCACTTTTGTATGGTTGTTCATATTTAAATATCTCTTGAACTAGAAATGCTGGAAATTCCGCTGATGACTCGTTTTAAAGCTAATAGAACGAACGAATAAGTTGTAACTTCTAAACGTGAACATGTGGCCCGTGGTCATTATCCTTGCACTTCAAAATAGATGTCCTTAATGTAACTCTGATTTATAAAATGGCGTAAAAAGTATATATGATAAAACATATATACTTTTTACGATTTTCGAAAAATGGTATATATCTCAAAAAATAGATACAATTTGATGAAACAAAATACCATCTTTAAATTTGGCATGAGCATTTATACTAATACAAGCAAAATAGGTGATTTTTTTAGAATTTTAAAAAGGGTCCTTTTTAAGGACATCAATTTTGAAGTGCAAGGATTATTACCACGGGCCACATGTTCAAGTTTAGAAGTTACAACTTAATTGGTATAAAAGCTTGTTCTATTAGCTTTAAAACGAGCCATCAACGGAACAACCATTTTTGGCACATTTTTTGCAACTTTGAACCACTGTATCTCTGAAATTAGTGGGCGTAAAAAATAAAAAAATTGATCAATGCATAAATTGATACCCTTTATCAGTTGCACAAATTTCATTGAAATCGAAGAAGGTGATAAAATTTATAGACCTAATAAACGAAAAGGCACGAAACGTGCCGTATACGTTCCGTATTTACGGACATAAGCACCGTTTACGGCAGCCGTTTACAGAACGTAAAGCAACACGTTTTACATATGAAATGAAATTTAAAATACGACATTCAAAAAATCCGTAAATGGCCCGTAGGTACGGAAATAAAACGTGAATGCGTAAACGTATTTACGGGCCGTAAACGGAACTTTTTTTACGGTTCTTTAAAACACTGAATAAACGTAAAAGGCACGGAAATTCGATCCGTAAACAGAACATAAAAACTACACGTAAACGGGACGTAAATACAGTGCCGTATGCGTGCTGTATGTACGGCTTTATGTAAAATAACATTTTTACGAAAACTGGCGTTTTTGTACCGTAATTACATGGCCAAAACGGTGCCGGTTTTTTGATATCCGTATCTACTACTGTATTTACGGCTACGCGTATTTACCACGGGCATACCCGTTTTCACAAAAATGTTTACATATCAGTCCGTATCTGTGTTTATTGGGTAAGTTCAATTATTTAATAATATTAATATATATGTACACTACGAAAATCAATCAATCAAATTAAATAGAATACCATAAAAAATATTACGAGCGTATTTAATTTAAAATTAAATATTAAGTATTAAATTTTAAATTCATATTAGCAGCACAGCCTCCACGTCACGTGCAATTCAGCCGAGCATAAAGGCGATACTAAAAAATAAAAAACCAGTCTACAAATAGGAGTATAGAAACTACAACACAAAGTAGATAGGTAGGTGACCTGCAACTTTTGACCATTCTATAAATAGATATTTTTATTTTACTGACGCGTCATGCCGCATGACGCGCAGTAATACTTTGACAACTCGTCACGACGCATCGATAGTCGATGATAGCATATACGATTCTTAGTTTTTATTATTCGTATGTCATCTCGTATAAATAGACCGAATCGTTTCATTTGTTGTTTACAACTGTAAAGAAACGTGTGCCGCAGGCACTTAACATCGCTCCACAACAAACAGCAGCAATAGGCAGCAAAAGCAAGAGTATATATAAAATAAAATGTAAGTAGTTTAAAAAATTTAAAATAATAAAACATAATAAAAAATTAATAAAATAAAAAAAAATAATACAAAAAAAAATAGTTTTTTTTTTATTTTTAAATTGTTTAAAGTTCATAAATATCATGAATTTTTCATATATATTATGAAAGCGTTCATCAATATTATGAACTTATTCATTACGGTTTTATAAACGATTCAGAAATTGGATGAACTTGGTCATTATAATAATGAAATTATGAAAAATAAAATTGATGAACAAATTCATAAATAGTATGAACTTTTTTTTCTGTGTATCATAAATATCCTGTTTTCTTAGTGTACTTTTAAAATACGTTCTATTAACTATGTTCTAGGAAAGTTCATAAATATCATGATTTTTTCATAAATATTATGAAACCGTTCATCAATATTATGAACTTATTCATTACGGTATTATGAACGATTCATAAATTGGATGAATTTGGACATTGGTTGAGTAATAATGAAAAATTCATAAAATTGATGAACAAATTCATAAATAGTATGAACTTTTTTTCTGTGTATGCTTATTCTTATTGCATACTAATCTTTTGAGAAAAGTTCGGTTAAAAAGTGATATTTTTCTGTAAGTTATTTCCAAGCATTTTAAACTTGTATATATTTTAACAGTTTTTGACGGAAAATCGATTTGATAGGATATATTTGAAAAATGAGAACCGATGAAAAAGTTAGTAATTTGGATCGTTAGTTTGAACTAGCGTTAAGAACCGAAATTCTATTCTCTGCGGTTCCAGTTCCGGTTCTATATAAAAATAAAAATATGGTTCCGGTACCGGTTCCGGTTCTTAAATTATTTTTTATTTCGGTTTCAGTTCCGGTTCTATAAAAAAATAAAATAACGATTCCAGTTCCCAGTAATGGTTCCAGTTCGACAAATAAGCCAAAAAACGCAATAAAAATATAAATATTTTTTTATTTTAACGTAAAAACATATTGAAATTTTTGTACATATCTTTCTATGCAAAAAAAAAAAAAAGATACTCAACATTTATGTATTTGTACAATTATTTTATGCATTTTGTCGAGTACCTCAACCAAGGACCAATTTCGTCGTATTAATGTATTAATTCCATATATTTTATGTACATTTTTTCATATATTTTATGCACTCAATCTCAACATTTATGTAATTCTACATTATTTAATATTATTTTTAAAAAAAGTATTTTATTGTTTCGTATTGCGGTGGGGTTCTGAACTTTTACCTTTACATTAGACCATATATTTTACCAACATCAAGGTTCTTCTCCTCCGACTCCATCGAATTCGTCTCTGCTTCTATAAATTAATTTCAGTTGTTACGCATTCGTTTTCTTAACATATATTCAATAAAATGCTTATTTGAATAAAAATGTTTACGAAATAAAACTAACGAATTGTATACACTTGTATATTCAACTGAAAATATTCGATTTCAAATATTTTCGAATTTATTTCGAGTATCGATATTCGAATATTCGATTATATAGTTTGTTCCCAAACCAAATATGTCTTATACACAAATAAATATTAGAATTTATACATAAATATTATGAACATTTTTATGTTCTCTATACATAATATTTATGCACATTTTTTTTCTGTGTATAAAAATTAATTGCCGTGCATTAGTCTCGCAAAAGCATGAGAACGAATCGACTGATTTGATTGATTCTTTTTTGTTTTATTCGTCTCAATACTGGGAATTCGGAAAACTCCCCAGGAAAAAATGGAAAATTCGAAACTTGTGTTTTGTATGAGAATGCATATTAAGTGCACCATATTAAGTGGGAATTGTATTTTAATAATGAGGATTCGTTTATATAAGCAATTACGGATAGATTGGACAAAGGGGAGTGGCACGTCCCATACAACCAAACTTTTTTAAATGCTATTACTCCTGACCTCCCAAGAGGAGATTTTAATAATATGACGCGATATGTTTTTCTCTTAAGACGTTTTTACATCGTCGCTTAATATTTTAAATATTTTAAAGCAGAATCTTTCGATTGCTGTTATCACTTATATCTTTTATAGTTTCCGAGATATTGAGTGTATATTTTGTCGTATGTGCAATGATATGAACGGTTCAGTGGTCATTTTGTCGTATGTGCGGTGATTTTTCATATACGACAATTTTTCCATACAAATTTCGCATTTACAATGATTATTAAAACATTGTCGTATGTGCATTTTTTACATGCAAATGCGACAAAATTTTACTAATTGAGTGTATGATTTTGTCGTATGTGCTATGGTAAATTACATTGTTCCTATACAAAGACAAGTTTAGGGTGTGTGCGAATTCGACTAAATTGCTGACTAAACTAAATTGTGCGGGTTTTGATTCAATCGCCATTCGGTAACCGGTAATTGTTAAAGTCCCTAATAATTCAATAATCATATGTCTGTTTGATATCTTCTAATTTAATTCAATTTAGTTTGCTCGTAAATTTGCTAAATTGAAAAGTCGAACACTGCATTACCGACAAAATTTAGTTTAGTCAGCAATTTATTCGAATTCGCACATACCCTTAGTGTTAATGAACATGTCGAACAGAGAGTACGAGTCGCCGGCTCCGTCTATACCGGATGACATGTATGCGTAAGTTTAACAAATTTAGTGTTAATTAGTTGTTTTATTTTATCTTAATTACATTTTTAAGAATGTGTGATGAAATACTTGGGGATGATTTTTCGGAAGAGAAAAAATATTCTACGGTAACTTTGTAAAAAAAAGATATGGTAAAACGTCGAAGAAAGGAATGTAAAGACCAAGTCCAACCGAGAAAACAGTCAAATTTTCCTTTTTGTCAATAATAGAACATTCCAAAAAGTTTGCAAAACATACTTTCTCAGTACGCTGGCAGTATCTGAAAGGGTAATTTCTTATTTTTTCCAAGCATTACGAAGTCAATCAAGATGAGTCCAATTTGAAAAGTAAAATACGTGGAAGAAAAAAAACTGACGATACGAGATTAATGAAGTTAAAGAACACATATCTAGTTTTCCTTGCGTCGATTCGCATTATAGCCGATCATCGCATACTAGAAAATATTTGGAATCACATTTAAATTTACAAAAAATGAATGATTTGTACACCCAGAAAAAAACATGGAAAATTAATAGTATTTCAATAGAAAAACAATAATTTATACTATTAAAATTGGTCAATAGGATGCGTCCCATTAATTCAGTAATATTGGAACTGTTAATACAATATTTTGTTGTACCATATATTTTATAATGTGCTCCTTTAAATACAATAACCAAATAATTTTATAGTATAGTCGAATTACATTTTCCTAATAATTTATTAAAACAACGGAAAATCGATTTGATAGGATATATTTGAAAAATGAGAACCGATGAAAAAGTTAGTAATTTGGATCGTTAGTTTGAACTAGCGTTAAGAACCGAAATTCTATTCTCTGCGGTTCCAGTTCCGGTTCTATATAAAAATAAAAATATGGTTCCGGTATCGGTTCCGGTTCTTAAATTATTTTTTATTTCGGTTTCAGTTCCGGTTCTATAAAAAAATAAAATAACGATTCCAGTTCCCAGTAATGGTTCCAGTTCGACAAATAAGCCAAAAAACGCAATAAAAATATAAATATTTTTTTATTTTAACGTAAAAACATATTGAAATTTTTGTACATATCTTTCTATGCAAAAAAAAAAAAAAAGATACTCAACATTTATGTATTTGTACAATTATTTTATGCATTTTGTCGAGTACCTCAACCAAGGACCAATTTCGTCGTATTAATGTATTAATTCCATATATTTTATGTACATTTTTTCATATATTTTATGCACTCAATCTCAACATTTATGTAATTCTACATTATTTAATATTATTTTTAAAAAAAGTATTTTATTGTTTCGTATTGCGGTGGGGTTCTGAACTTTTACCTTTACATTAGACCATATATTTTACCAACATCAAGGTTCTTCTCCTCCGACTCCATCGAATTCGTCTCTGCTTCTATAAATTAATTTCAGTTGTTACGCATTCGTTTTCTTAACATATATTCAATAAAATGCTTATTTGAATAAAAATGTTTACGAAATAAAACTAACGAATTGTATACACTTGTATATTCAACTGAAAATATTCGATTTCAAATATTTTCGAATTTATTTCGAGTATCGATATTCGAATATTCGATTATATAGTTTGTTCCCAAACCAAATATGTCTTATACACAAATAAATATTAGAATTTATACATAAATATTATGAACATTTTTATGTTCTCTATACATAATATTTATGCACATTTTTTTTCTGTGTATAAAAATTAATTGCCGTGCATTAGTCTCGCAAAAGCATGAGAACGAATCGACTGATTTGATTGATTCTTTTTTGTTTTATTCGTCTCAATACTGGGAATTCGGAAAACTCCCCAGAAAAAAATGGAAAATTCGAAACTTGTGTTTTGTATGAGAATGCATATTAAGTGCACCATATTAAGTGGGAATTGTATTTTAATAATGAGGATTCGTTTATATAAGCAATTACGGATAGATTGGACAAAGGGGAGTGGCACGTCCCATACAACCAAACTTTTTTAAATGCTATTACTCCTGACCTCCCAAGAGGAGATTTTAATAATATGACGCGATATGTTTTTCTTAAGACGTTTTTACATCGTCGCTTAATATTTTAAATATTTTAAAGCAGAATCTTTCGATTGCTGTTATCACTTATATCTTTTATAGTTTCCGAGATATTGAGTGTATATTTTGTCGTATGTGCAATGATATGAACGGTTCAGTGGTCATTTTGTCGTATGTGCGGTGATTTTTCATATACGACAATTTTTCCATACAAATTTCGCATTTACAATGATTATTAAAACATTGTCGTATGTGCATTTTTTACATCCAAATGCGACAAAATTTTACTAATTGAGTGTATGATTTTGTCGTATGTGCTATGGTAAATTACATTGTTCCTATACAAAGACAAGTTTAGGGTGTGTGCGAATTCGACTAAATTGCTGACTAAACTAAATTGTGCGGGTTTTGATTCAATCGCCATTCGGTAACCGGTAATTGTTAAAGTCCCTAATAATTCAATAATCATATGTCTGTTTGATATCTTCTAATTTAATTCAATTTAGTTTGCTCGTAAATTTGCTAAATTGAAAAGTCGAACACTGCATTACCGACAAAATTTAGTTTAGTCAGCAATTTATTCGAATTCGCACATACCCTTAGTGTTAATGAACATGTCGAACAGAGAGTACGAGTCGTCGGCTCCGTCTATACCGGATGACATGTATGCGTAAGTTTAACAAATTTAGTGTTAATTAGTTGTTTTATTTTATCTTAATTACATTTTTAAGAATGTGTGATGAAATACTTGGGGATGATTTTTCGGAAGAGAAAAAATATTCTACGGTAACTTTGTAAAAAAAAGATATGGTAAAACGTCGAAGAAAGGAATGTAAAGACCAAGTCCAACCGAGAAAACAGTCAAATTTTCCTTTTTGTCAATAATAGAACATTCCAAAAAGTTTGCAAAACATACTTTCTCAGTACGCTGGCAGTATCTGAAAGGGTAATTTCTTATTTTTTCCAAGCATTACGAAGTCAATCAAGATGAGTCCAATTTGAAAAGTAAAATACGTGGAAGAAAAAAAACTGATGATACGAGATTAATGAAGTTAAAGAACACATATCTAGTTTTCCTTGCGTCGATTCGCATTACAGCCGATCATCGTATACTAGAAAATATTTGGAATCACATTTAAATTTACAAAAAATGAATGATTTGTACACCCAGAAAAAAACATGGAAAATTAATAGTATTTCAATAGAAAAACAATAATTTATACTATTAAAATTGGTCAATAGGATGCGTCCCATTAATTCAGTAATATTGGAACTGTTAATACAATATTTTGTTGTACCATATATTTTATAATGTGCTCCTTTAAATACAATAACCAAATAATTTTATAGTATAGTCGAATTACATTTTCCTAATAATTTATTAAAACAAAAATGGATTTTAGTTAATTTACTGTATAGTTTATTTTAATTAAATGTCGAAACTGAAATTCACTTTTAAAAAATCACACACTTCTCGTTGCAAAAGGTTATAGCACATTCAATGTTCGCTTTAGTTTCCAACACTTGAGTCTGCATTTAGAGTCCGTCGCCATAACATAAGTTCGATTTATTATTTATTATCTGTAATAAATAGAAAACGGTTAAATATAATGAATTTACATTAAATACATTAATTTCTTACCAATGTCGCTATTAATAATGTGGATTATTACAAAAAATGAATGCTTCATTTTGAGCAAACACAAACACGCAGAATGACGTACAAAACGAACAAGTTTATATTCCTTTTTATGTTTTTTATGCCACGTTTATTATTATTATAGGAGGAAACCATTAAAACAATAGTATTTATTCTATTAAAAATAATAATATTGAAATATTTAGATTTATGGTACTGAATTTTTCGAATACTATCAACTTAATTAGAATACTTTTTATTCAAAAAGAAAAAACTATTAATTCATGAACTATAAGATTGATGGTCGTACCATTCATTAAGTACTTAATGGGACATTTTCTTCTGAGTGTATAAAACTACTATAAATAACCCAGTTTCTGTTAACGTTTAAAGAAACATATTCAATACAAGCTTTAATCTTTTTTTCAACAAACCCAAAAAAGACATTTGCGACAAATGTTCTTTATATAAAGCCAATGTTGGAAAATATACTGAAGCTGAAACAAATAAGTACAAAACACACTTGGAACAGAAATGATTCACAAAAGCTGAACGTGATGTTCAAAATGTTGACAAACATCTAGCAATTTTATTTTATGATTTGGAAAATGTTTTTACACTTCCAAAGATGTATATTTCAAATTTTTATTACAAACGAAAATTGAGCGTTTACAATCTTACTGGCACTCTTCTTATTCCCGACTCTCCTAAAGTTACTTATTGTTCTCTTTGGAATGAAACTATTAGCGGTCGATCTGGAAATGACATTGCTAGTGGCTTAATCAAAATGTTGAACAAAATTGTAGAAGACCATCCCAATATAAGGGAATTAGTACTGTGGAGTGATTCTTGTGCCCCACAAATCGAAATCGAATAACTTCAACTGCACTTCTTCAATTTATCCATGATCATCCTCAAATTGAAGTAATCATGCCTACAAGAAGTCGACTGCGTTCATAGTGTCATTGAAATTTTTTTAAGAAATGTTGAAATACCCAGCCAAATATCTTTAATACGTTTGCTTTTAAGTATGAATTATCAAAACGTCAAACTAAAACTGTTACAAATAGATAAACAATATTTTAAAAACTATTCTGTAAAAAGTTATTTGTTTTACGGGCTCAAGGTCCAATTAAAAATACTCTTTATTTGTATTTTAATTTTTATTTTGTCCAATATTTCGGCCTTCGTCGAAAGCCATCTTCGGGGACTCTGTCAAAGATGTTAACATATTAATCAACTTATTCTATAATTTACACAACAGATTTATAAACTTACAGACATTTTAAACAAACATATATTACTACATATAACATATACTTTAAATAAAATATTCCACAGTTTTTGACGAATACGACAATTATCAACTTGTCATTGCACCGTCTGAGTATTCACTGATTTTTTTTTAAATCTTTGTTTCCTAACTAAGTGTCTGTATAAATGCGCGCATTTTCCGTGTCCGTTTTGTAGTTTAGTCTTTCTTCGTTCGGTGTGTTAATTATTTGGAGCATTTCCAGAGTGTACCTTCGGAAGTAGTTCGGCTCCTGTTGTAAAACGTTAACTTTTTCGAAGTCTGGAGAGTGTCCGAGTTTTCCACAGTGAGCGGCTAGTGCTGTTTTCTGCTCTATCGGTTTGCTTGTATTTTGTGATCAGATTTATGCGAAGAAATTCTTGTCCTAAGTTTATTCTTTGTCGTCCCAACATATGTTTTATTACATATATTGGACCCATCACCTTTGCATCGAATTCTATATATCAAGTTAGCTTTATCAAAATTGTCTGTCTTGGTTTTTGTATTACTGTATAGTTGTTGTAATGTGTTACTTGTCTTTAATGCTATTTGATATTTATCTTTGTCGTATATGTCTGATTTTATAATCCTCTCCGATAGTCCATTAATATATGTCATTGATTTGTATATTTTTGGATCTTTGTCATACCGCGGTATATGATTTTGTTTGTAATAATTGTCAATTAAATTCTTTATCGTCTTCTTGGGGAATCCATTTTTGTGCAATATTGTCCTGATCTTTTCGATGTTGTCCTTGTGAAACTCATTGTTGCTTATTTCTAAAACCCTACTAATAAAATTATTCGCCGTGTTGAATATTATCCTCCTTGGGTGTCTTGAATTGAAATTAATTAATCGTCCTGATGCGGTCGGTTTCTGGTACCAGTCAAGTGTTAAATTGTTTCCTTTTCGTATTACTAGTGTGTCCAAATATGGTAATTTTCCGTTGGTCTCCTCTTCTTTTGTAAATTTTATATTTCGGTGAAATGCGTTAACTGTTCTTAAAGTTTCGTCTATCTTGTCCAGTTTTATTATCGCGAAAAGGTCGTCTGCATATTTTGTTACCAATCTTGGTTTTGTCTCCAGTGCGTTTAATGATTTGTCTTATAATTCTTCCATTATGATGTCAGCTATTACTGGAGATGCTGGGGATCCCATCGGCATTCCTTTTTGTTGATTATATATTAAGTCGTTGTATTTGAAATATCGGTTGTCCTTGATGCAGAAGTTCGAAATTTTCATAAAAATGTCCTTATTCATATTTGTATAGTCCTTAATTATGTTCCATTTATTTTCTATTACTTTTACGGCGACATTTACAGGGATACTAGGAAACTAGGACACCACGTCAAATTAGATAATAATTTCATCGTCATATATGTATGTGCCGTTTACCCGGTTTTTAAATTCTATTGCATTATTAATATTGTAAGTAGACTCTTTCGTCAAGTTTTTTAAAATTGTAATTATATATTGGCATAGTCCGTATGAAGGTGAATTAATGGACAAGCAGACTGGGTAAGGGGTTATCTTTGTGAATTTTCGGAAGTCCATAGAGTTTTGGGGCTGTCGCTATTTTTATACCCTACACTAAGAGTGAAAGGGTATATTCAGTTTGGTACGCCGTTTGTAACACCCAGAAGAAAGCATCTCCGGTATGGAAAAGTATATATATTCTTGATCAGCATGACCTCCTGAGTCGATTTAGCGATGTCCGTCTGTCCGTCTGTCCGTCTGTCTGTCTGTCCGTCTGTCTGTCCGTCTGTCTGTCTGTTGAAATCCCTAAGACTTTTAAAATTGAAGAGCTAGATAAATGAAACTTATAACTTAGATTACTAATATACCTACGCTGTATGTGCGAAAAAATTGGCGAGATCGGTCCATGGTGACCTATGATCCGACCACTTATGTTCAAATACCACATATAAAATGTATATATAAAGATCAATTTTTATGTATACGTGCTTAGGTAAACTTTGTTGGTCAAATATATATTGACATCATGCTCAAATACATGATAATAATGTTTTCCGGCGAAAAGACTTGTGGTTCACAAAAAAAAAAATCGAAATTCGGTACACCTACCCATTTGTAAATATGGGTATCAAATGAATGGAAATTCTTCAGCGATTGAATGTTTGTAGTTATTTTCAGGATTCGTATACCCTGGTGACCTATATATCACTTTGAATGGTAACCACACATATGTGTAGGGTATTTATAGTCGGCTTAGACCGACTATAATTTTGATAATCCTAACTATCATAATTACACCTACTTTAAAATTTCACATGTGATCTAACCTTCCCAACTGGTTGTGGTTAGTTTTCTTTTTTCTTGTATCGTTATAATTTTGTTTCTAAATAATGTTTCCACCAGTTCATTGTTTTTTTTTGTTGTAGGGTCGATGTGGGATCTCGTTTTATTATTTTGTACGTCGTAGCATCTCTTAGCATTATTCTCATCCTTTTGTCATATTCACTTTTTTCCATTGCTACCGTCACATTACCCTTGTCCGCGTTTAAAATTAAAATGTTTTTATTTAATTTTAGAAACACTTTTGTCGCCTGCACTGTGTCTAATATTACTTTGTTTTTGTGTGTGTTTTGATCTTGTTGACGTGTCTGTCGATGTGTGTTATTAATTTTGTTCTAGCGATTTCTTGTTCTTCACCCTTTCTTATTGTCTGTACGCAGTCCTCTCCTTCAGCGATGCATTTGAGTAGCGGCAATTGTTTTTGTGTTATAGGCAGTGCGTGCTTTGGTCCAAGTGAGAGCAACCACTGCATGTCTGTTGGTATGTCGACGTCTGTTAAATTCTTGAACCATTCTGTGTTGTTATTGTTAATGTTTAATTCTTCTCTTTGTGATTCTTTCAGTTTGTTGTATTTCTTTTGTTGTGTCTTTTTTATGCGGGCGGTCAAGTTCTCAAATTCTGTAAAATCTCAAAACTTTGACTTTAAAGAAATACAGTTTTTAAAATGTAAATCGCTATTATATACCACAACTGATCTCTTTAAAATTGCCACCAAATTATCTTTTAAAGAAATACCATATAACCATATCAATATAATAAAGCATAAAGGACGATTTTCAAAAATGTCGATATATGGCAGGACATTTTACTTGTTCCTTCATTTAAATGTTTAGATTCTAATAAAAAAAAAGACTTAAAAGCCATGATCTCATATCTTGAAAAAGATGAAGACAGATGTTTCTATCATGCCATACCATACTAAACTGTGACTAAATAATAATAATAATACTTTTATTTATTTTATATATATTAATGATTTTTTTTTACTATACCGATCTTTTTTGAATGTATCTTTTAATTATTTTTAATTAAAAACGTTGACGAATATTACTGTTTTGTTTTTATGTTGTATTTTATTACAAAAATATTTGAAATATTTATGAATGTAACGTTTATTTTTAAGTTTTATGTTTGTGCTAAAATAAATGTGATTAAATAAAAATAATAATATCTATATAAAAATATAAATGTATAACTGTTTTTATTTTACCGATCATTTTTGAATGTATCATTTAATTATTTTCCTTTTCTGAACTAATGTATCTGTTTTGTTTTTATGACATATTGCATTACAAAAATATTGAAATATTATTTATGAATATAACTTTTATTTTTAGTTTGCGTTTTGTAAATTCAAAGTTCTAAATATGTGTTTAACTTTTTTACATCGTTTTTATATTTATTTGTTATCAATAATGTATTTCTGATATTAACATACAACATTTTCAGGTTGTTTAATTTTTGTCGTACGTTACAATTAATTGTCGTATGTGTTTGAAAAACGAATGACTTTAGTCAAAATGTAACATACGACAAAATCATTTTGACAAAAAATGCCCGTAACTTTCGAATAGTATTAAATGCTTAAAACTTATAAATTGTTTGAACATGTGTGAACAAATCTACATGTTCACAAAGTGAACATGTAGATTTAGATATTATATACTAATACATTTTTCAGAACAATAATCTATTATCATCTCAAATGTACTATTTATAAGTAACATCTAATTTCTCTTTAAATATGTTATATTATAAGTACAATTTTTGCATTATTCTTAATTTTAAAATTTTTTACTTTTTTATAAACTGACTTTACTTATTTATTTGGCCATTACAACCCATGTTGGGTCTCGCATGCAGCAATTATGTCTCATCAGTCGCTTCTGCATTGCGCACGCTGGCGCCAGTTTTGCACCCCAAGTGCTACCAGGTTGTCTCGCACTTGGTAGCTCCACTGAAGATTCGAGCACCCTCTCCTACGTTGACCACCACTGGGTACAGAATTGAGTACCTTTTTTGCTGGAGCGCTTTCATCCATACTCTCGACATGTCCAAGCCAGCGTAAGCGCTGGATTTTAATGCGCCTGAATATATCAATGTCGGAGTAGAGCTCATACAGCTCGGCGTTCCATCTGATTCTGTACTCGTTTTCAACGCATATCGGGCCATAGATTTTCCGAAGAATCTTTCTCTCGAACGCTCCAAAAGCTCGCTCATCGGTGTTGGCAAGCGTCCATGCCTCAGCGCCATAGAGGAGGACTGGCATGATGAGCGACTTATAGAGCGTAATTTTTGTCCAACGAGAGAGGGCTCTGCTCCTCAATTGCCTACTGAGCCCAAAGTAACACCTGTTGGCAACACCTTCGGCTAATCTCCAGGCTTACATTGTGTTCCTTGTTGATGCTGGTTCCTAAGTATACGAAGTCCTTCACTACTTCGAAGTTGTGGTTGTCAATAGTGACGTATTGTCCAAGAAGCCGGAACTCTTTGTTTTTTGACACTAGGTACTTCGTCTTGTCCTCGTTCACCCATTCGGCGCGAGTTCCTCTCTAAACTCGAGAATGCTGCACTGACTGCTCGTACGATCTGCCCAATGATGTCGATATCATCAGCGTACCAGAGCAGTATGAAAGTTTTGTTGAAGATAGTGCCATTGTGATGGAGTTGTGCAGCTCTTACAATCTTTTCCATTATTAGATTAAAGAAGTCACACGATGGGAATCGCATTGTCTGAAATCTCGTTCGGTACTAAACATATCGGAGAGGTTGTTCCCAATTTTCACTGAGCATGGTGTGTCGCTCAGGGTTATCATGCAGGCCTTATAAGTTTCTAGGTATACCGAACTCAGATATGGTGGCCTATAGGCGACTCCTTATCGGACTGTCGAAGGCAGCTTTGTAGTCGACGAAAAGGTAATGGGCGATCTGCCTCCCTTTGGTCTTTTCAAGAATTTGACGCAATGTGAAAATAGGTTCTATAGTGGACTTGTCTGGATTTGTCTGTTGACGATGGGCTTCCGTCTTTCACATAATACGCTCGTTAGAACTTTATACGCGATGTTGATAAGACTTATCCCATGGTAGTTGGTGCGTATCGTGGGATCCCCCTTCTTAAGAATTGGGCAGAGTATACTAAGATTCCATTCGCTAGACATGCTTTCATCGTACCATATTCTGCTGATGAGCTGGTGCATGCTCGTTATGAGCTCATCGCTTCCGATCTTAAACAACTCAGCAGGCAGACCATCCGATCCTGCGGATTTGTTGTTTTTCAGCCTGTTGATGGCTGTGATGACATCTTCACGATCAGGCGGCGGTATGTTAACTCCGTCCTCAGAAACTGGGGTTGTCAAGCTGTCTGCTCTATCGCCTGGTAGAAGATCGGAGAAGCGCTCTCTCCATAATCTCAGTGTACCCTTGACATCTTTTACTAGATGCCCGTCATCGTCTTGACAGGAAGAGGGTCCGATCTTTTAACCTCCGTTCAGGCGTCTTATCTTCTGAAAGAATTTTCGAGCATCGTTCCTGTCGCCATGCATCTCAATATCTTCACACTCGCGTCTTTCTAATTCTCTTTTCTTGCGCCTGAGAAGATGTTTCTCTTTCCTACCTGTTCTTTGTATCGCTCTTTCGCGGCTCGCGTAACTACCGACTGCAGGGTAGCTCTATATGCAGCGTATTTCTCTGCAGTGGCTGCGCTACACTCTTCGTCATACCACTTGTTCCGTAGTGGACGTTGGAATCCAAGCACCTTTTCGGCAGCCGTACGCATTGAGCGGGAGACGTGTTTCCACTGCGCGCATATATCATCGAGAGAGGGAGTGCCTTGGACAAGCAGGTGTGAGAGTCGAGCGGCTTAGTCTTGTTCCGTCTGTTGTGTGTGCAGCTTACTGACGTCTAGCTTTCTTTGCGTGGGTTTTCGTGCGTTTTTCGCAGCGCATAAGCGTGTGCGAAACTTGGCTGCCACCGAGTCGATGTTGGCATTTCAGATCGAGCGTACATCCATCACACTAAAAGCGTGCCTTCCGTTAATCACAACATGATCAATTTGGTTGCGCGTGTTCTGATCGGGTAACAGCCACGTGGCCTGTGAATATTGAGATGCTTGAATCTAGTACTACTAATTACCATGTTTCGTGCTGCGGTGAAGTCGATCAGCCTCATTCCATTGTAGGAGGTGTTGTCGTGGAATCCTTTGTCCAACTGTCGGACCAAAGATATCCTCATGACCAACCTTGGCATTAAAGTCGCCAATCACGATTTTGATGTCGTGACGGGAGCAGTGCTCATAGGCTTTGTCGAGACGCTTATAGAAGGTCTTTTCGGTTTCATCGTCCTTCTCTTTCGTCGGAGCGTGCGCCTTAATAAGACTGATGTAGCAGTATTTAGCCTTGATGCGAATTGTTGGCAGTCGTTCGTTCACGGGTGTGAACCTAGAGATAAGGTGGCGGTGTTTCTTGCCGACTACAAATCCACAACCAAATTCATGCCTCTCCGCATGGTAGTATATGTAGTATATGTAACAAGATGCCTGTTTAGAGCAGCCCTGTTCTGTCTATCGCATTTCCTGGATTGCGGTGATGTCAGCCATGTATCTTTCGAGGACATCAACCAACTGGATAGTGGCACCTTCCCTATAAAGGGTTCGGACATTCCAGGTGCATATCCGTAAATCATGATCCTTTATACGTTTGCGTAGGTTGTCATCGCATTTTCAGGTCGGTATCCGAGGCATGTTGTCTGTATTCGTTGACTTTCTTTTTTCCGTAGCGGGTTTCAAGCCCAACGCACAACCCCCGTTTTGGAGGACCAATATCCTTGTCTCGTTTGTCCCCGACCAGACTTCCCACCGGGGTTGGGACCCGATCTTCAGCTGGTTGCTCGGGTTAACGGGGTTCACCAACGTGAAGGTAAGACTAGGAATTGTGTAGGAGAGGCTATGTTAACTAACAGAAGTCGGTTATTGAATTGCGCATGCACTACTCCATTTTGATTAACTGTTTTGATGAACTGTAAAATAATAAACTTCTTATTATACTAATATATAAATCAAATCAAAAAAAGAGGGGCCATTCCACACCAAATCGACCAAAAAAATTAAATTTTGAGATTTTACCTTCTTTTATTTCAATGAAATTTGGGCAACTGATAAAGGGGATCGATATATGCATTGACCATTTTTTTTTTTAATTTTTTCGACCACTACTTCCAGAGATACAGTGCTTCCAAGTTACAAAAAATGGGCCAAAAATCACTTTTGTATTCAAAATCTCTTAAAATATAACTGCTAGAAACTCCGTTAATGGCTCGTTTAAAAGCTAATACAACAAGCTTTTGGAAAAATTTGTTGTTACTTCTAAACTTGAACATGTGTCACGTCGTCATTATCCTAGGACTTCAAATTTGATGTCCTTAAAGAGGACCCTTTTTAAAATTCTGAAAAAAAATTGGTTGCTTTAATACAAATGTTCTTTCAAGATGGTATATTGATTGCATCATATTTAAAAAAATAATTTTCTACATTTTTATTTATTTTTTGTATTGAAAAAAATATTTTTTTTTCGACACTTAAAGTTAAAACAATTCTTGAATGTATTTCTAACTCTGATTTCTAAAATGGCGTAAGTTTTATCATATTGACTCTAGTTTTTGAGATATTGATTTTAGAATATAGTTTTTACATTTTTCGAAAAATGGAATATATCTCAAAAACTAGGGACAGTTTGATCAAACTGACGCCATTTTTGAAATCAGAGTTACAAATATATTAAAAAATTATTGCAAATTTTACATTTGAAAAAATATATTTTTTACAATACAAAAAATTTGTAAAATTAATTTTTTAAATTTGATGCTATCAAAATACCATCTTGAAATTTGACACGAACATTTATATTAAATCAACCAAATTACACGATTTATTTTAAGAATTTTAAAAAGGGTCCTTTTTAATGAAATCAATTTTGAATTGCAAGGATAATGACCACGGGCCACATGTTTAAGTTTAGAATTTACAACATAATTTGTTTAAAAGCCTGCTCTATTACGAATCATCAAAGAAGATTCTAGCATTTCTACTTAAGTTTGAAGCACTGTATCTCTGGAAGTACAGATCGAAAAAAATAAAAAAAAAATTTCAATGCATATATCGATACCCTTTATCAGTTGCCCAAATTTCATTGAAATCGAAGAAGATGAGTTCCAACCGCTGGTCGTTTTGGTGTTGTATGGCCCATATATACAAAACTTCGCACTGGTGAAGCTGTGCACATGTAGTATATATACAACGAAAAAAAATATTAAAAGGAAGAAACATGTCTTTGAAATAAAAACATATGTATTTGATTTACGTCCATACACAAATGTATTTGTTTATACTTCATTGATATAGTTATTTTGTATGAAATTAAATACACAATTTTACTGCATTTATATACAATTTTTAATACATTTGCATTACATATAACTACATTTTGTCTTTTTTAATACGTCCAAAATATGTGGATACATTACTACATCTTCATTTATTTTAACTATATTCCGTATTTATTTAGCACTAATATGTATGGTATGGTGAAACAACACAATCTTAAGTTATTAGCTAAAAATAAAAAGATACATGATAAGGGGCTAAATAAATTTTTATAAAAAATGGAAAATAATTTGTGTTTGTATTCAAACGTCGTAGGTCTCATTCCTACATGTTTGTTTCAAACTAACAAAAAACCAGTTGGGAAGGTTAGATCACATGGGAAATTTTAAAGTAGGTGTAATTATGATAGTTAGGATTATCAAAATTATAGTCGGTCTAAGCCGACTATAAATACCCTACACATATGTGTGGTTACCATTCAAAGTGATATATAGGTCACCAGGGTATACGAATCCTGAAAATAACTACAAACATTCAATCGCTGAAGAATTTCCATTCATTTGATACCCATATTTACAAATGGGTAGGTGTACCGAATTTCGATTTTTTTTTTTGTGAACCACAAGTCTTTTCGCCGGAAAACATTATTATCATGTATTTGAGCATGATGTCAATATATATTTGACCAACAAAGTTTACCTAAGCACGTATACATAAAAATTGATCTTTATATGTACATTTTATATGTGGTATTTGAACATAAGTGGTCGGATCATAGGTCACCATGGACCGATCTTGCCAATTTTTTCGCACATACAGCGTAGGTATATTAGTAATCTAAGTTATAAGTTTCATTTATCTAGCTCTTCAATTTTAAAAGTCTTAGGGATTTCAACAGACAGACAGACAGACAGACAGACAGACAGACGGACAGACAGACGGACAGACAGAGAGACGGACAGACGGACAGACGGACATCGCTAAATCGACTCAGGAGGTCATGCTGATCAAGAATATATATACTTTTCCATACCGGAGATGCTTTCTTCTGGGTGTTACAAACGGCGTACCAAACTGAATATACCCTTTCACTCTTAGTGTAGGGTATAAATATTGATATAAATATATACATGCATTATATGGGAATTGACCATTTATAAGGTCGCATGGTTTCATAAAAACGTCAACATTAATTATAATATACATCTTTTCAGAAATAAGTTAATGGAATATTTGTCAAAAATATAAAACATATTTTGTATGACAATCAATATGTATAAATAAAATTTGCAATGCTCAACATTTTTTAATATACCATTATCCATATGTGTAACTTAGTCCAAATTGATTTAATTATTATTTTTTTGGTATAATAATTTCTGATCTAATTAATTTAGTAATGGTTCCAGCTCCAGTTCCGGTTCTGGTTTTCTGTTCCAGTTCCGATTCTATAAAAATGAAACGGTTCCAGTTCCGGTTCCACCCGAGCCCTTTGAACTATGCCTTGCATTACCATAATCAATTTTTATACCTTACAATAAGAGTGATAGGGTATATTCAATTTGGTACGCCGTTTGTAACTTGTGGTTCCCAAAAAAAATTTGAAATTCGGTACAACTACCCATTTGTACATATGGGTATCAAATAAAAGGAAATTCTTCATTGCAATTTTGTAGTTATTTTCAGAATTCGTATACCCTGGTAAACTATGTACCACTTTAAATGGTATCCGCACACATTATCAAATATGTGTAAGGTATTTATAGTCGGCTTAGACCGACTATAACTTTCATAATTCTCACACCAACTATCATAATATCCCTACTTCAAAATATCCCATCTGCCCTAAACTTTCTTACTGGTTTTATTTTTATTATATCCGAATAGTGATGATCAAAAATTTCTTGTTCTTGCATTTTGAGAACATGATCGAGATTTTCTTGCAAGAACAAGAGCAAGATAAAAAGTGCAAGAACAAGAGCAAGACTAACACTGCATAAAATGCAAGAGTCTTGCGTTTTCTTTAGCATGTTTGTGTATTTCTTATGTCTATAAAGTAAAAATGAAATTGAAAAGAATTCATGATATTATTAAATATTGAAAAAGAAGTAACAATGCAAAGCGCGTAAAATATATATGAACGTGAACATTAATGAAGATCTGTGTTTTTATTATCTTGTTTTTCAAGGCTAAGGAATATAAGCATCATAAAAATAAAGTCTGTGAAGCACTTTTGAAGCGGTAAATCGGATACAAGCTCATGCAACTCCAAAGATAAAATAGACAAAACAATGTTCTTTCTCATTTCTCCGTCACGCTAGTACGTTTGTCGATTATACATGGTTTTTTTGTTAATTGTAAAATCATGAATATTTTTTAAAGTTAAGTTCTATTTGCATAATTTCGTTTAACTTATGAAACAAAAAAAAATGTTTAATATAAGAACCTTTTAACAGTGTCCCGTATTTGGCAGATATTGCTTTTTGTGTTTTTGTTTTTTTTTTGCATATATCAGCTGATTCGTTTGAAAGTGCAACAACAACAAAAATGCGAATAAAGCAGATTAGAATTTTTGGCGGGAAATTTTTTGTATAACAAAGAAAAGTCATTATTGTTGTTGCCAACTGGATGGCTGTATTAGATACACACATGCAGTGTAAAAGTAGCAACTTATGATTAAACCAGTTGGGAAGGTTAGATTACATGGGAAATTTTAAATTTGGTGTTATTATGATTGTTAGAATTATCAAAATTATAGTCGGTCTAAGCCGACTATAAATACCCCACACATATGTGTGGTTAACATTCAAAGTGGTATAATAGTCACCAAGGTATACGAATCTTGATAATAATTACAAAATTTCAATCGCTGAAGAATTTCCATTCATTTGATACCCATATTTACAAATGGGTAGGTGTACCGAATTTAGATATTTTTTTTGGTATCGGCGGAAAACATAATTTTCGTGTATTTGAGCATGCCTTCAATATATATTTGACCAAAAAAGTTTATCTAAGCACGTATACAGTATAATTGATCTGTAGATGTAAATTTAATATGAAGTACTTGAATATAAATGGTCAGATCACAGGTCACAATTTACCGATCTCCCCAATTTTCGCACATATAGCGTAGGTATATAAGTAATCTAAATTATGAGTTTTATTTATCTAACTCTTCAATTGTTTAAGTAGTACGGATTTCAACAGACAGACGGACAGACAGACAAACAGACAGGCGGACATCGCTAAATCGACTCAGGAGGTCATGCTGATCAAGAATATATATACTTTTCCATACCGGAGATGCTTCCTTCTGGGTGTTACAAACGGCGTACCGTACGAATATACCCTTTCACTCTTAGTGTAGGGTATAAAAACTACTATAAATGAGCAAAATGTAGCAGAATTAGTTTTTTTACCCAAATTGTTAAGATATTTCTGTAATAGAGCGAAATACTAATTTGAGATCTAATTGGAGTATGTTGTACTTAAAACAAATGTATTTGAAATTATAACTTTGAACCAGGGCTCGAGTGGAACCGGAACCGTTTCGTTTTTATAGAACCGGAACTGAATCTGAAATCGTTTTTTTTTATAGAACCGGAACTGCAACAGAAAACCCGAACCGGAACCGGAACTGAAACTGGAACCATTACTAAATTAATTAGATCATAAATTAATATATCAAAAAATTAATAATTGAATGAATTTGGATAATTAATTTGGAAACAAAACAAATATTAATTAAATTACATGTGTAGGAAATGGAATTTTAAAAAATGTTGAGCTGTTCAAATTTTCTCATCATTTTTATACATATTGATTATCATACAAAATATGTTTTATATTTTTGACAAATATTTCATTCACTTATTTTCAAAATACTGTTTCCGTGCTCCCGCGAGAAAACATGACTAAGAAAGTATGCGACTTTATAAATGGTCAATTCCCATATAACTTTACAAAAAAGTTTCTTCATTCATAGAGCCCCAAAAAAATATAACAAATTAGGTGAAACAATTTAAAAATATATTGTGAAATTTCAGTTTTTCAGTGGTGGGGTTTCAGAGATTTGATAATTTGAAAAAAAAAAATTATATAAATCACTAAAGCGATGTACAATTGAATGTACATAATAGTGAAGCAGAACGTTTTCAATAAAAGAATTTATTTTTCAACGTGTTCTATATTGCTCTCAAAATTTTAGATGTTTGGTGTAAAAATAAAGTTGATTATAAAAGCAGTTTTTATTTATTTTAAACGAAAATTCATTTTTTTATTTATTTTAAACGAAAATTCATTTTCCCTCAATGTGTGTCAAAATCATTTTGGTACAAATGCATAAACATCCATTATTTTTTTCAGCACAATCGAAGAATCTTTGAGCTATCCCTTACAAAATTTTCCATTACATTTACCCTAGTAAATAAATGATACACTAAATAATTTTATTTTCTTAAAGAATGCATCGTTCTGAAATGTCAAAATCGTAGTAAAAATAAAAAAGATATTGTTGGCTGATGCTTTTTTGGGATTTATGTAAAAAAATGTCATTGAAAAATATTTAAAGCCAATTTAAATTTTTTCAAGGACAATTTTTCAAAATTCAAATAACTCATCAAGACGATTGCTTTAGCGTCTTAGGTTAGGTTGTAAAGGCTGCTAAAAAGCACACTTAGACCAAAAGAGGTCCATTGTGATACGACCATTACCGACATATTTTAATCCACACGGAAAAGATGTTGTTCATAAATGGAATGAACGCCGTTAATTGCGACATCGTTTATAATGTATATGGAAAAAATCATTTAATTTATGAACTATTCGTCGTATATACGAATTGCACAACTTTGGCGAAATTGATATAATAAACGCTTTCATAATTGTTATGAATTGCGTTCATTGAGGTATTCATATTAATTTTTTGAGGCAAAGCAGCGCAACCTCCACGTCACGTGCAATTCAGCCGAGCATAAAGGCGATACTGAAAAATAAAAAAAACAGTCCACCAAAAGAAGAATAGAAAATACAACACAAAGTAGGTAGGTGTTTGAGTATGATCGTTTGTGTGCAACTGCAACTTTTGACAATTCTGTAAATAGATATTTATATATACTGACGCGTCATGCCGCATGACTCGCAATGATTACTTTGACAACTCGTTGGGACTCGTCGATAGTCGATGATAGAATATACAGTTCTTAGTTTTTACTATCCGTATGTCATTTCGTACAAATAGACCGAATCGTTTCATTTGTTGTTTACAATTCCAAAGAAACGTGCGCGCAGGTACCCAACAACAGCAGCAATAGGCAGCAACAGCAAGAGAAAAAAATTAAAAATTAAAATAATAAAATAAAAAAGTAATATAATAAAATAAAAAAAAAAATACAAGAAAATAAAAGAAAGTTTAGTTTTTATTTTTAAATAGTTTAGAGTTCATAAATACCATGAATTTTTTCATAAATATTATGAAAGCATTCATCAATATTATGAACTTTTTCATTACGGTTTTATGAACGATTCATAAATTGGATGAATTTGGTCATTGGTTGAGTAATAATGAAACATTCATAAAATTGATAAACAAATTCATAAAATAGTATGAACTTTTTATTTCTGTGCACGTTTTTAGAAATTGCATTCAATGCGTTACTTTTAAATCCATGAAAGTCATCAAAGAGATATTTAGGTTTTCAGTTAAACTTCATTTTTTTTTTTAATTGATCGGTTCATGATCAACTTATTTGAATCCGCGTTTTGGCTTCGTGTTGGTCATATAAGTCTGACGTAAGGTATTCAAATTTTGTATATTTGTTCCTATACATAAGTATCTACAACTAAAATAAACAATTTTCGGACGAAACAAATCAAATATTCCTAAATGAAATAATATGGGTAACCCATTGGGACAATTCACAATGGAATAAGGTATCGATAACAACAACATATCGTTGGTTTTACTCCGATCTGATATACTCCACATTAATATATTTTCATTCACATCGATAATAGCAACATATCGTTGTTTTTACTCCGATCTGATATACGCCACATTAATATACTCCCACTTTATATAAAAATTTCATTATTTTTTTTTACATAAAAATAAAAAATACTTATATTTATATTTATATTGCGTTTTTGGGCTTGATTGTGGAACGGGAAATGAAACTGGATCCATTACTGGGAACGGAACTGTAACTGGAATAGTTATTTTATTTTTTATAGAACCGAAACCAGAACTGAAACCGAAATAAAATATCATTTAAGAACCGGAACCGGAACCATTTTATTATTTTTTTTTATGTAACCGGAACTGGAACCGCAGAGAATAGAATTTCGGTTCCTTGCCCTGCTTTCAACCACTGTAACTCATGATTGAAAAAAAATGAATAATATGTATTAATTTGAATTTTTTGTTTTATAATGACTTACAAATCTGGATGTTATCCATTGATTTAAATATTTTAAAAAGTTTTTCTAGCTAATGTTGGTATATAATTTTTTGTTATTAAAAGCTGATAAATACTAAAACCTGAAAAGTAGTAGATTTCATAAAAATGTACTAACATTTCTCGGAAATGTAGCATAAAAATCTGCTACTGTAGTAGGTTGTAGAAACTGTCAATTTAAATTGAAAAGAAGCAGATCTGCTCCGATCGGAGCAAAATGTGAACACTTCGTACATGCAGTGTGGTGCCATGCGACTGTATGTTGTCATGCCTGGCTGTTGTCATACATAGGGTTACAAACTCAACATCGATGTTTTTGTCTGCAGCATCGATGTCGAAAAAATGAAACATCGATGTAAGTTTTTGACGATGTTACGATGTTTTCTATTTTTTTCCATAAAAATGTATTATCTATTTCTAACTTCCGATTTTTTTCTTCATAGAATATTCTAGTATTTGAACACTTTGTTTGTTGTAATGGTATTACAAATTTAGTAAGAAAATGAAACAATTATTTTATTCAAAACCAATAGAGCAAATTCTGTACAAAAGAGTATTGCATTTAATGTAAACAATTGAGAGAAATAATTTGGTAAAATGGGTAATTTTTCTCAAAAATTTAAACAATCAAATCAAAAGTGTGACCTTTGAAATCACGAAAACAATAGAATGAAATGAGCAAGAGCGATGAAAATTCATATCATAAAATTATATAAATTCAATTATTGACTCTATTAATTTAAAAATGGCTTCTCTGAAGTGTCGATATCTTCTGATGATTTAACCAAATAAACATTTCGTCAAGCCCTAGCGAATAACTTTTGAATTTCCTTGTTTTCAATAATATTTTTTGACTGTTTAGCTTTAATAATAAGACAAAATCATGAATTATAAAGACTTGAGTTTAACTATATAAAACAGTTCATATAAACTGTAGTAACTATATTAAATAGTAAATGTATTCACGAAACGGAGCAGTTGCCGATGTACATGTGCAGTATGGTAGTTTTCAGTTTGATGCACCAAAAACAGATGTTTTTGTTTCATTAAAATTTTAGATTTATTGCTTATTGGCCATATACAATATATAAGTATGCCTTTCGTTACTTATTTTTTATTCAATATCAATATGGTATTTATGAACTTTAAAAATGAAAGAAAACCTATTTTTTTTATTTTCTTGTATTATTTTATTTTTTTATTTTATTATTTTATTATCT
Organism: Dryomyza anilis; assembly: GCA_951804985.1. Lineage (NCBI taxonomy): Eukaryota > Metazoa > Arthropoda > Insecta > Diptera > Dryomyzidae > Dryomyza > Dryomyza anilis. Next base: position 60,446,020 of record OX638135.1, read on the forward strand.
TACTGTTTTATTTTATTTTTTTCTTTTAATTTATTTATTTTTTTAATTACTTACATTTTATTTTATATCTACTCCTACTGTTGCTGCTTTTTGTTGTTGCGTGATGTTAAGTACCAGCGGTGCACGTTTCTTTGGAGTTGTAAACAACAAAGGAAACGATTCGGTATATTTGTACGAAATGACATAGGTATAATAAAAACTAAGAACATCGACTATCGACACGTCGAGTTGTCAAAATAATCACTGCGCATCATGCGGCATAACCACGACAGTAAAATATCTATTTATAGAATTGTCAAAACCCTACGGGAAAAAGAGCGCTGCATCAGCGCTAATGCATCGCTTCATTTCCATCAGATACGCTGTCCATCCGTAAGAACAATCATGCGAATTTTACACATGATGTCCTAGGGAGGATGCACTGCCCTTAAGCTGACATTGTAAACGCCTTAGAAACGCTACCATTACGGTGACGAAAGCAGCACTCTTGTAGCGCTATCCAATTGCTGACTTAAGTAGCGCTAAGGAAGCGCTACCCTTATATTAACAAATTCAGCGCTATAGTAGCGCTATTTAAAAGTGCTGCTTAGGAATCACGAAAGACAGTAAAAGGGTAGCGCTTCTCGTACGTAAGAACCTTAGAGCGATTTTTACACAGAATGTCCTATGAAAGCAGCGCTGCCGTTCACTGCCTAAGGCAACGCTACAGTAGTACTGAAAGCTAATCTTTCCCTGTATTTAGTGCTTCCAGAGTTATATTCCGATGATAAAAATTACCTATATGAAAGAAATAAATAATTTTAAGTTTAAATTAGCTTTTTATTTAAATGCATTTGTTTGAAACACTGTAGTTCACTTGACTTAACTTCCCTTACGACCGCACTTCATGAAATCAAACACAAAAGTGATGCAAACATCCACTCAACAACTAATTTTCATTTTTGCCAAAATAACTGTGTTTTACGATCAGTTATTTCGGTTGAGTTATAAAAAACGAAGCAATCGCGAAAGTAGTGTCGCTCGTGTATACCCTTTGCTGTGCTTCCTCCTCTATGAAACTTTTGGAAGCGAAATAGTATCACAAGTACGTGCTCTCTTTTAGCTACTAAAGGAAGCTACATGACAGCACTACAATTTTTTGTTTATATAAATATATGATCATTTCTAGCTTCAATTAGTGGCGTAAAAGAAGCACAAGTATATGCTGCTTTTGTGCTACCTCGGGTAGCGCTATCTATATATATATATATATATATATATATATATATATATATATATATATATATATATATATATACCGTATTAAAAATATACAATGTATTAAAAATAACTATGGGGCGATTATCACAAGGCAACGTGAGTGCTTCAACATGGCGAAGCCAGCGCAATCCTTGTCGGTGTCGTCTCAAGTCAACTCACTGGTCACCAGAATTGCCAAATTGTCAAATGGTGACACCTCCACTTCGGTGGAAGTCCCTGGAAATGGCGCTCTACACCACCCGGTGTAGAAGTCGGCTAAAGTGAGTGGCGAGCATCTCCCTCAGAGTGAGGGTTCGTGCGTTGGGTTTGGGTCCCACCACGGAAAAAACCTATGCGCCCAATGAAAACAAAAAGAAGCCTCGGATAATGACCGATTACAACGATGACGACACACGCAAACGTTTTAAGGACCATGATTTACGGATATGCACCTGGAATGTCCGGAACCCTTTATAGGGAAGGTGCCTCTCTCCAGCTGGCAGTTATCCTCGTAAAATATAAGGCTGACATCACCGCTATCCAGGACATGCGATGGACGGGACGGGGCTGTTCGAAACAAGCGTCCTTTGATATATACTACAGCTGCCATGCGGAGAGACACGAATTTGGTTGTGGATTTGTGTTCGGCAAGAGACTCTTCCACCTTGTGTCTAGGTTCACGCCCGTGGACGATAGGCTGCCAACAATCCGCATCAAGACTTAATATTTCCATATCAGCCTAATTTATGCACACGCTCCGACGAACGAGAAAGATGACGAACGAGCCTAGACAACGCATACGAGCGCTGCCCCCGATATCAAAATCGTGCTAGGCGATTTTAACGCCAAGGTGGGCAGAGAAGCCATCTATTGTCCCACAATCGGAAAATTTAGCCTCCTGCTTAGACAAAGCACTCCTCCTCTCGATGATATAAGCGCGCAGTGGAACCATATCTCCTACTCTATGCGTACGGCTGCCGAAGAGGTGCTTGGATTCCAACGCCCCCTGAGGAATCTGTGGTATGACCAAGAGTGTCGCGCGGCCACTGCAGAAAAAGACGCTGCATACAAATCCACCCTGCAGTCAGTAGCTACGCGAGCTGCGAAAGTGAGTGGCGAGCATCTCCCTCAGATTGAGGGTTCGTGCGTTGGGTTTGGGTCCCACCACGGAAAAAACCTATGCGCCCAATGAAAACAAAAAGAAGCCTCGGATAATGACCGATTACAACGATGACGACACACGCAAACGTTTTAAGGACCATGATTTACGGATATGCACCTGGAATGTCCGGACCCTTTATAGGGAAGGTGCCTCTCTCCAGCTGGCAGATATCCTCGAAAAATATAAGGCTGACATCACCGCTATCCAGGACATGCGATGGACGGGACAGGGCTGTTCGAAACAAGCGTCCTGTGATATATACTACAGCTGCCAAGCGGAGAGACACGAATTTGGTTGTGGATTTGTGTTCGGCAAGAGACTCTTCCACCTTGTGCCCGTGGACGATAGGCTGCCTACAATCCGCATCAAGGCTAAATATTTCCATATCAGCCTAATTTGTGCACACGCTCCGACGAACGAGAAAGATGACGAACGAGCCTAGACAACGCATACGAGCGCTGCCCCCGATATCAAAATCGTGCTAGGCGATTTTAACGCCAAGGTGGGCAGAGAAGCCCACAATCGGAAAATTTAGCCTCCTGCTTAGACAAAGCACTCCTCCTCTCGATGATATAAGCGCGCAGTGGAACCATATCTCCTACTCTATGCGTACGGCTGCCGAAAAGGTGCTTGGATGCCAACGCCCCCTGAGGAATCAGTGGTATGACCAAGAGTGTCGCGCGGCCACTGCTGAGAAAGACGCTGCATACAAATCCACCCTGCAGTCAGTAGCTACGCGAGCTGCGAAGGAGCGATACAAAGAGAAGAGGAGGGAAGAGAGACGTATTTTCACGCATAAAAAAAATGAGTCAAAATCCGAAGCCTCTTCTTGTAAAGATGAGAACGGGAATCTAGTGACAGATATCCAGAGCACACTTAAGATATGGAGGGATCACTTCTCTAAACAGCTGACCGATGATGATAACCGCAATTCCACCGATAGAGAAGTAAACCCGGCAACCCAAGTACTTGATTACGACGTTGAGATTCCGCCAACCGACCATGACGAGGTCAGAACAGCCATTGCTCGGCTGAAAAACAGCAAAGCCGCAGGTGCTGATGGCCTGCCGGAGGCGAATAGCATGCACGAGCTCGTAAGCAGAATATGGTCGGATGAAAGCATGCCAAGTGACGGGAACCTCAGTGTACTCTGCCCAATTCTTAAGAAAGGAGATCCCACTATCTGCGCCAATTACCGTGGGATCAGCCTACTCAATATCGCATACAAGGTTCTATCGAGCGTATTATGTGAAAGACTGAAACCCATCGTCAACAGACTGATTGGACCTTATCAGTGCGGCTTCAGACCTGGAAAGTCCACCATAGACCAGATTTTCACATTGCGCCTAATCCAGGAAAAGACCCTAGAAAAACAGATCGACACCTACCACCTATTAGTCGACTATAAAGCCGCCTTCGACACTCCGATAAGGGAACGATTATACGCCGCAATGTCTGAGTTCGGTATACCTGCGAAACTTATAAGGCTTTGCTGGATGACCCTGAGGAACACACGTTGCTCAGTGAGAATAGGAAAAGACCTCTCCGAGCCATTTCATACCGAACGAAGTTTCAGACAGTTTGATTCCCTGTAGTGCGATTTTTTTATTTTATTGATGGAGAAAATAGTTCGAGCTGCCGAACTCCGTCAAAGCGACACTATCCTCAACAAAAGTGTCGTGCTGCTTGCATATGTCGACGATATTGATATCATTGGCAGGAGCACACGAGCAGTCAGCGCAGCATTCTCCAGATTGGAGAAAGAGTCGCGTCGAATGGGTCTAGCGGTGAACGAGGGCAAGACGAAGTTCCTTGTGTCAACAAGCAAAAAAGTGTCCGTGCGTCTTGGACAAAAAGCTGATTTTGACACCCACAAGTTCGACATTGTGAAGGACTTCGTCGACATTTTGAAGGCAACAACGACGTCAGCCTGGAGATAAAACGGAGAATAACTCTTGCCAACAGGTGCTACTTTGGGCGCAGTAGGCAATTGAGAAGCAGAGCCCTCTCTCGCCGGAGAAAAATAACGCTCTACAAGTCACTCATCATGCCCGTCCTACTTTATGGTGCAGAAACATGGACGCTGGCCTCCACCGATGAGAGAGTACTGGGAGCGTTCGAGGGAAAGATTCTCCGTAAAATCTTTGGTTCTATCTGCTTTGCTAACAAGTATCGAATCAGGAAGAACCACGAGCTGTATGAGTTATTCGACGACATTGACATAGTCTAGCGCATCAAGATCCAGCAGCTTCGCTGGCTAGGCCATGTCGAACGAATGGATGAAAACACTCCAGCCAAGAATGTGCTTGAATCGAAACTCGAAGGTGGACAGCGTAGAAGAGAGCGTCCAAATCTGCGTTGGAAAGACCAAGTTGAGGACAACCTGACAACGCCATTTCTAACATTCGTCAGCGCGCGCAAAGCAGATCCGACTTCATCTCAGCGGCCAAAACCGACCCACGGTTGTAAGGGCCATTTAAGTAAGTAAGTATTAAAAATAACTATAAAGTCGAAAAGCATGTGTTTTTTTACTAAACTGATGTAGTTTTTTTTTGTATGGAAAATTACTACATAATTGAACAGCTTCTATATAAAATTTCAATACATATTTCTACATTTTGTCTTTATTTATACGTCCAGAAATATGTAAAGAAATTACTACATATGCCATTAATTTTACAATAATATGTGGTTATTTTACTTTGTTGTGATAATTAATTAAATATCATATTTATTTTTATTAATTTATGAATTGAATTGAATATGAATGAATATTAATATAATTTTTTTAATACCAAAAATAAGATACAAGAATTATAAATCGGAAAACTATTTTGCTGTATAGTACAAATACAACTAAAGATTGTTACCCACAAACACAAGATAAATCTACCTATAAATAAATAAATAAATAAATAAATAAATAAATATAGAAATAGAAATAAAACAAATATTTTCCTGATCATAAGATGGAAGCACCAGTAACCATCATCAATTCTGACGACTGAAAGGAATGGCAAGCACTTGGCAAGCACTTCTTTTCGGTTAAAACACATAAGAATAATATGCTATGGTAAAACCATAATGATGGCATATCAACTATTACTGCCTGAACTGAATACAGGCGGCGATCAAAAATTAGAGAGCGAATATTGAAAACAACATAAATTTGGCGTCTCATGCTTTGAACATGCTTTGAAACCACGACATCGACACAACCACACGACGACAACTAGTTCTTCTCGACAAATGAAGTCATTTTGTGAGCTACTTGATTACATTTAACGCGACTACGACATCCTTTTCTCACTTCATTTTAAATGTTATATCGATTAAACACCATGGATTATATAAATTAATTCTTAAATTTATTCATTTTAATTATTTATCACCATAAAAAACACAAAAAATGCAAAAACAATTTTCAAAACTAATAAAAACATCGGTTGTCGCCTGTCAAATTAGAATTTAATCTATATTGGCGACATTGACAAATTGTCGCCAAGTCGTCATGTAATCGTGCCGTAGCCAAAATATTCGTATCCATATAACTTCATGTTTTTTAATTTTGACAAGTGTAGCAATGTCGTTGTCGCTTCGAATGTGTTTAAAGCATCAATGCATACGTCATGGCGTGCCACATGAGCAAACTACTCATCTGCAGCTCCGTGCTATATTTGTGTACTGCAGAGTTGACAACTAAGTTTAAAAACTAAAAATATTCAGTGGTAAACTTAGTTGGCAACTCTATAGTCTTCTTTCATTAAGACGGTTCGGTCAGATGCTACGGACAGTTTTGGTTTATTTATATACCTTTTTCGCAGTCATCCGTCGTGTGCAAAAAAAAAACAACAAAAACCAGTTTCTGCAATATGAAACCAAAGAATATGTCAATACCTGCTCGAGGGACGACCTTTCGTAATTCGTTCGTAATTCGTAAATCGAATTCAAATGAAAGCAAAAAAACAAAACATCAATACAGATTGTGCAATATGTAGAGAACGAATTTGCAATATATGGTGTAGTAAAAAATAAGACAAATAAAGGCAAATATATTTAAAAACCAAAAAAATGTAGTAGAAATATATTTTTTCAAAACAAAGACATAAAATGTACATGATTTACTAATATATATATATACTAAACTAAACACTAAACTATTATTTTTTTTTTTAAACATATCTTTACGTTCAAACTTAGTTTGAAGAATATTAAAAAAAAAACATTTTTTTCAAGGAATATCACATATGATTTCTAATTGTTGTTTTCATTACTGAAATTTTGTAATTTTTAGTATTCTCTATACTTAAATTAAAAAAATAGGTTTAAAGTTCTTGTTAATAAAATTTGATTTAAAACAAATATTCCGTAATATTATAATTCCATACATTACCTTGCATCTTATATATCTGATTTTTTCTTTTGGGAATTGTCTATCTTTGGATATATCTTTTAATATATATTTTTAGGGATATAAAATAAAAACGTCAATCTCGACATAAATTTGTTAGATAAAAGAAATATAAAATCGGACATATATCAAAAAATTTGTTTCAATCCAGCATCTAAAACCCTTTGGATTATCAGTTCCGGATCTGGTTCTAAGATTTTTAAAATAGAGGTTCTGGTTCCCCTCGAATAGGTTCCGGTTTATTGCGGTTCCTGCTTCTATAAAATTTTTACTAAATGCTAAATAAGGCTTTTGATTTTTTTCCTGTTTTGGATTAACTCCATTTTTTAATTTTATATGATGTGACTTATATGTAATGAGACTTTTTTAAATATTACCAGAACACAACTACTTTATTGCACTTTTTTTGTAGTTGGGTATTCGAAAAGTCTCAAATTGATCCAATTTCACAAAACAATATCCAAAGACGCATATCCTAGTTAAACTTTAAAGTGGTCAATATGCTCAATGATTTCCTTTTTCCTCTATAAAAGTCACATATAAAAATATATAAATTAATATTTACTAAATTTTAAATTCATAAGAATATACCATACCATTCCAATCCATATCATGCTAATTCTACTGAGACTGTTTTCTATGTTATTCTATTTTTGGATTCTTTATATCCTATCAAATTTTGGTGCGGATCGGTCGATTCCAATCCCAAATTATAACCAAAAATGTTCTTATCATAAATTAACAATTTTAAAAACGTACAATCCATATTGGACTTAGTATACTTCCGTGGAAGTTTTTAAATGTTATAATTTCCTAAGTATTAACCAGTTTTTGGAGGGTCGATATAAAAAAAGTTTTCTTTTCATTATAGTTTTTCGTGAAAATATTTAGTCATAATTTTCGGACGGGAATATTCCAAAATAAATATATGATTTGAAAATACATAATCCGAATGAATAAAAATGAATAAGAATTAATTGGTATACGCGGATGTATTTTCTGGAACTCTCTCTTAAAAATGTTGGGCAAATCGAAAAACGATTAGAGGTCGCGCATCGCGATTTTCTGTTTTTAGCCCATTTAAAATCGTTAGTAGGTAGGTCTGATTAAATTTGCATTACTTTTTCATTATACCCTACACTAAGAGTGAAAGGGTATATTCAGTTTGGTACGCCGTTTGTAACACCCAGAAGGAAGCATCTCCGGTATGGAAAAGTATATATATTCTTGATCAGCATGACCTCCTGAGTCGATTTAGCGATGTCCGTCTGTCCGTCTGTCTGTCCGTCTGTCTGTCCGTCTGTCTGTCCGTCTGTCTGTCTGTTGAAATCCCTACTACTTTTAAAATTGAAGAGCTAGATCGGTCCATTGTGACCTATGATCCGACCACTTATGTTCAAATACCTCATATAAAATGTACATATAAAGATCAATTTTTATGTATACGTGCTTAGGTAAACTTTTTTGGTCAAACATATATTGATATCATGCTCAAATACATGATAATAATGTTTTCCGGCGAAAAGACTTGTGGTTCACAAAAAAAAAATCGAAATTCGGTACACCTACCCATTTGTAAATATGGGTATCAAATGAATGGAAATTCTTCAGCGATTGAATGTTTGTAGTTATTTTCAGGATTCGTATACCCTGGTGACCAATATATATCTTTGAATGGTAACCACACATATGTGTAGGGTATTTATAGTCGGCATAGACCGACTATAATTTTGATAATCCTAACTATCATAATTACACCTACTTTAAAATTTCCCATGTGATCTAACCTTCCCAACTGGTTTTTTGTTGTATTTTAATGAAATTTTGGAATCTTGAACATAATTCACTACAGTTTACAATGGAATCAATGCAATCAAAATTTTGATCCGACCAAAAATAATTTATTCGCCAATTTTACATATTCTTTTCTTATATAGTTCACACCCATTTTCGTCATTTTGCTACATATTTAAAATATGTCGATAACATCTCTTAAATATCCAATAAACATGTGGCATACTTTATTGAAACACGTGGCATACTTTATTGAATTTCAATTTTTATGCCATGAAATGTACGTTTTGGTAGTTAAACGTTAATAAAAAAATTAATTTTATATTTTAATTATTTTTACATGTATTCGCCTTTATGTATCATATAATACCATACTATATTTTTGTAGTACGCAAATAACTACTAAAACGTACACTTCATGGCATAAAAATTAATTCACAATGAAGTATGCCACGTCTTCAATTTCTTTTTATGTATATTGGATTTTTAAGAGAAGTTATCGACATATTTTAAATATGTAGCAAGATGGCGAAAATGGGTGTGAACTATCTAAGAAAAGTGAATAAATTATTTATGGTCTGCTCGAAATTTTTATAATTCCATTTTAATCTGCAGTCCACCATCAAGTCTCATTTCATGACATTTCTTGACTGGAGCGATTTCATCCATTCGTCCCACATGGCCTAGACCGCAAAACTGTTAGATCAATTGTTGTCGAACACCTACAGCTCTAATGTTCCAATTGGTAAATAGTAACCAGTTTAAATTAGGATTAAAAGAATTAGTTTATAGACTGACTGTAAAAATTTAGTCTATAGACTGGTTATAAGAAACTAGTAAAAATACTACTTAAATGTAATGCAAGAGGGGAAAATTGACACAACGTAGGACATGAGCACTGAAAAAATTACAGTTATTGTATGAAAATGGCGCCGAATTCTGGCTAGTTGAGTGTCTATGGAGAACTACTAGTATAACTAGTCCTTTTACACTGCAGGGTATATATACATATATATATATATATATATATATATATATATATATATATATATATATGTATATATACCCTGCAGTGTAAAAGGACTAGTTATACTAGTAGTTCTCCATAGACACTCAACTAGCCAGAATTCGGCGCCATTTTCATACAATAACTGTAATTTTTTCAATGTTCATGTCCTACGATGTGTGAATTTTCCCCTCTTGCATTACATTTAAGTAGTTTTTTTACTAGTTTCTTATAACCAGTCTATAGACTAAATTTTTACAGTCAGTCTATAAACTAATTCTTTTAATCCTAATTTAAACTGGTTACTATTTACCAATTGGAACATTAGAGCTGTAAGGTGTTCGACAACAATTGATCTAACAGTTTTGCGGTCTAGGTCATGTGGGACGAATGGATGAAATCGCTCCAGTCAAGAAATGTCATGAAATGAGACTTGATGGTGGACTGCAGATTAAAATGGAATTATAAAAATTTCGAGCAGACCATAAATAATTTATTCACTTTTCTTAGATAGTTCACACCCATTTTCGCCATCTTGCTACATATTTAAAATATGTCGATAACTTCTTTTAAAAATCCAATATACATAAAAAGAAATTGAAGACGTGGCATACTTCATTGTGAATTAATTTTTATGCCATGAAGTGTACGTTTTAGTAGTTATTTGCCTACTACAAAAATATAGTTTGGTATTATATGATACATAAAGGCGAATACATGTAAAAATAATTAAAATATAAAATTAATTTTTATACCCTACACCTATGAGGTACAGGGTATATTAACTTTGTGCATATATTGTAACGCCCCTTATGAGGCGTGTCCGGTATGGAAAAGTATATATATTCTTGATCAGCATCACTACCCGAGTCCGTTTAGCCATGTCCGTCTGTCTGTCTGTCCGTCTTGCTGTCTTGCTGTCTTACTGTCCGAATACAGAATAACTTGAGAAATACTGATCAGAATGCGATGAAATTTCTTCTCAATATATTTTAGCCAAAAGTAGGAACTGAGTTTGAAAATGAGCCAAATCGGTCAACGGACACACCCACCTCCCATACAAGTCACTTTTTTATAACTCTTTCGGAACTAATAACTCGAAAAGTATTCAAGGTATAGTTAAAAAATTTAAAAAGTATTTTTAAAATTCACCTATAAATATGTGGTCCAAAAATGGGCGTGATCCGCCCACTTTTTTTTTTCATTATTTCCCGGGTTTTCATAGTGGAAATTTGATCCGTAAATTATTAAAATCAAATCTATGAAATATTAGCCTTTCAAAATTTTAAATATAGGCGTGGTCCGCCCAATTAGATTTTTCAATTTTTTTTTTAGTTTTTTATACTTTATATTCATTTTTTAATTTATGGGGATATAAGACGTTAATTTCTGATATATGAATAATATTCTGAGGGTGGGGAGGTTCAGCATAATTAAAAGGTCTGCAATTAAATATCCCACATTAATATCCCCACCAAAGGTGTAGGGTATTCCATAGTCGGGCCCGACCGACTATAAAAATCCGCCCCATGTGACCGAACTTACCCATGTGACCTAACTTTCCCAACTCGTTTTATTAACGTTTAACTACCAAAACGTACATTTCATGGCATAAAAATTGAAATTCAATAAAGTATGCCACGTGTTTCAATAAAGTATGCCACATGTTTATTGGATATTTAAGAGATGTTATCGACATATTTTAAATATGTAGCAAAATGACGAAAATGGGTGTGAACTATATAAGAAAAGAATATGTAAAATTGGCGAATAAATTATTTTTGGTCGGATCAAAATTTTGATTGCATTGATTCCATTGTAAACTGTAGTGAATTATGTTCAAGATTCCAAAATTTCATTAAAATACAACAAAAAATGAAAAAGTAATGCAACTTTAATCAGACCTACCTACTAACGATTTTAAATAGGCTAAAAACAGAAAATCGCGATGCGCGACCTCTAATCGTTTTTCGATTTGGCCAACATTTTTAAGAGAGAGTTCCAGAAAATACATCGGCGTATACCAATTAATTCTTATTCATTTTTATTCATTCGGATTATGTATTTTCAAATCATATATTTATTTTGGAATATTCCCGTCCGAAAATTATGACTAAATATTTTCACGAAAAACTATAATGAAAAGAAAACTTTTTTTATATCGACCTTCCAAAAACTGGTTAATACTTAGGAAATTATAACATTTAAAAACTTCCACGGAAGTATACTAAGTCCAATATGGATTGTACGTTTTTAAAATTGTTAATTTATGATAAGAACATTTTTGGTTATAATTTGGGATTGGAATCGACCGATCCGCACCAAAATTTGATAGGATATAAAGAATCCAAAAATAGAATAACATAGAAAACAGTCTCAGTAGAATTAGCATGATATGGATTGGAATGGTATGGTATATTCTTATGAATTTAAAATTTAGTAAATATTAATTTATATATTTTTATATGTGACTTTTACAGAGGAAAAAGGAAATCATTGAGCATATTGACCACTTTAAAGTTTAACTAGGATATGCGTCTTTGGATATTGTTTTGTGAAATTGGATCATTTTGAGACTTTTCGAATACCCAACTACAAAAAAAGTGCAATAAAGTAGTTGTGTTCTGGTAATATTTAAAAAAGTCTCATTCTATGAAGTCGAACATATAAGTCACATCATATAAAATTAAAAAATGGAGTTAATCCAAAACAGGAAAAAAATCAAAAGCCTTATTTAGCATTTAGTAAAAATTTTATAGAAGCAGGAACCGCAATAAACCGGAACCTATTCGAAGGGAACCAGAACCTCTATTTAAAAATCTTAGAACCAGATCCGGAACTGATAATCCAAAGGGTTTTAGATGCTGGATTGAAACAAATTTTTTGATATATGTCCGATTTTATATTTCTTTTATCTAACAAATTTGTGTCGAGATTGACGTTTTTATTTTATATCCCTAAAAATATATATTAAAAGATATATCCAAAGATAGACAATTCCCAAAAGAAAAAATCAGATATATAAGATGCAAGGTAATGTATGGAATTATAATATTACGGAATATTTGTTTTAAATCAAATTTTATTAACAAGAACTTTAAATCTATTTTTTTTAATTAAGTATAGAGAATACTAAAAATTACAAAATTTCAGTAATGAAAACAACAATTAGAAATCATATGTGATATTCCTTGAAAAAAATGTTTTTTTTTTTAATATTCTTCAAACTAAGTTTGAACGTAAAGATATGTTTAAAAAAAAATAATAGTTTAGTGTTTAGTTTAGTATATATATATATTAGTAAATCATGTACATTTTATGTCTTTGTTTTGAAAAAATATATTTCTACTACATTTTTTTGGTTTTTAAATATATTTGCCTTTATTTGTCTTATTTTTTACTACACCATATATTGCAAATTCGTTCTCTACATTTTGCACAATCTGTATTGATGTTTTGTTTTTTTGCTTTCATTTGAATTCGATTTACGAATTACGAACGAATTACGAAAGGTCGTCCCTCGAGCAGGTACTGGCATATTCTTTGGTTTCATATTGCAGAAACTGGTTTTTGTTGTTTTTTTTTTGCACACGACGGATGACTGCGAAAAAGGTATATAAATAAACCAAAACTGTCCGTAGCATCTGACCGAACCGTCTTAATGAAAGAAGACTATAGAGCTGCCAACTAAGTTTACCACTGGTAAATAGTTCCAATTGGTAAATAGTAACCAGTTTAAATTAGGATTAAAAGAATTAGTTTATAGACTGACTGTAAAAATTTAGTCTATAGACTGGTTATAAGAAACTAGTAAAAAAACTACTTAAATGTAATGCAAGAGGGGAAAATTGACACATCGTAGGACACGAGCATTGAAAAAATTACAGTTATTGTATGAAAATGGTGCCGAATTCGATATATATATATATATATATTAGAGTACGACTTTTTTTTCATAATTAAAATACTGCCACAACGCCTGTTTGGCAGTATACTGGGAAAACTGCAAATTAGACGAGTGAGGGTTGTGTGGTTCTGTAGCCGAGCACCTAACGTGCTTGCTTACCAGCCACGCCATATTCATGTATACAAAAGATCACTGATGAGGATATTTGGCTATATCCGAAAAGGTCATTGCCTGTGTTGTGTTTTCTTTTTGTTGTTGTTCTTTTCAAACTATTCAGTTTATTCAATTAATAGCCTTTAAGATTGGTATAAAGTCTTACAGATGTCGACACTCTTTGAAATAGTACATCGAAACCATGCACAAAAAATTTTACATTTCACATAATTATATAAACTGATGTATGTGATTATGGGTATTAGCGTACCGATCTGTTATGATATTTTGGTTTAAGTTTATCTAAGCCAGGTTTTAATTTGTCGAAATATAAATAAATCGACTTTAGTAATTCCAATATTTTTCAAATTTTACAGTTGCCAAAATCCGCAGAAATTAACTTTGTGCAGATATTGTAATACCCCTTAGGAGGCGTGGCCGCTACGGAAAAGTATACGGTTACACGATAACTTGAGAAATACTGCTAGAATGCGATGAAATTTTGTTTCAATACTTTTTACCCAAAAGTTAGATTTGTCAATGGAAACGAGCCAAATTGGTCGATGGACACGCCCGCCTCCCATACAAGTAACTTATATATTAGGAAACATACAAGTAACAATTTAGGAAACAATAACTGAAAAAGTTTTCAAGATATACTTACAAAATTTAAAATGCATTGTTAGAATTCACCTAGAAATATGCGTTCCAAAAATGGGTGTGATACGCCCTAATTTGATTTTTTTAATAATTTCCGCTTTTTCATATTGGACATTTTATTCGCATTTTATTGAAAACAAATTTATGAAACATTAGCCTTAAATCTCTACATATGTTTTAAACGTAAGCGTGATTCGCCCACATTAATTTTTCAATATTTTTTGATTATTTTTATTTACTTTTATATCAATTTTTTAAATTATTGTTGTATACGTCGTAAGTTTCTGATTTGTAAATAATATTCTGTGTGTATGAATGTTCAGCATAACTAAGAACTTTAAATTTCCCACATTAATATACCCACCAAAATGTAGGGTGTTCCATAGTCGGGCCCGACCGACTATAAAAGTCCGTCCCATGTGACCTAACTTTCCCAACTCGTTTAAACTTTTATTTATTTTTCTATTAAAATGCTTTTTTTTAAGTTATTCCCCTTTATTAATTGAAATATTTCGTTGAAATACATTTTTTTGCATTCCGTTAAACTAATAACGCATGTGAACCACATTCAGAAAAAAATACCATACAAATGATAGTTTTTTTTTCCACATGATAAATTATTATTTTAATTGGTAAATACCATTAAATACTAGATAATATTAGATATTCAATTTATTTTGAGTTTATATGAAAATACTTTTTTTTTTTAAATACTATATAATCTATAACCGTCATATTAACAATTTTTATGGGATTTCATGGGTTTTTTCTGAGTGTATAAGTTGAATATTGAAGTAAGTCTCATTTGAAAGGTGATGAATTGGTTTTTCTAATGTTGTACTCGTTTTCAAAACATTCAATATACAATTAATAAAAATGTAAATAATTTAATATACAAAGAAAGATGGTCAGAAAGGATCCTTAATTTTTCTTTTTTTTGGTTTGTTTTTAAGTACGATGAAACTTTTATAACAATTTATAAAGATTTAGAGTGACACCTCATAATCTTACTATTTTCAAACTTTTTTTCTTTAATTTTTTTATGGTTGAACTACGTAAAAATTCTTAAATTGCATACATATAACATGTTTGTTTACGGAAAATACCATGAGAAGAAGGTAATAATTTTTCAATATAAAAATATTTATATTCCAGTTTGATTGAAAAATATTCAAGATATTTGAATACCCATTACTTCGATGTTTGAAATATAAACATGGCTAGATTTGGCCATTTTTGGAATTTTTTATCCATTAAATTCTGATTAAATACTATTAGCCGGAAATTTAGCAACTTTTTTATTTTAGCCATTTTAGCTATATTTTTAAAGCATGTGGCGAATATTCAAAAAAACACAATTCATACTTAGTTAACGTAATTAAAATATATATTTTTAGTTAAACGAAAAAAATAGTAATATCGATTATTAACATAACAAATATTGAAAAAAAGACTAGTTCGGAGTATGTAAAAGTACTAAGATGTAAAAAATCGCTTGTTTTTTTTGTATTTTTTGTGAGTATTAAAATCTATTAATGAAAGAAACTTTGTTTTACACTAATTATACAAAAAGACTGAATATGTAAAGTAGAATAAACTGTGTTCTTTTTCAAACATGATATCATTGTAAAATGAGTAGATTCAAAATGTCCCTTTTTTATTAAATCAAAATGTTTTTACTGAAAATTCATAAAAAAATCAACATTTTTATGTTTCGACATGGATCCCGAATAGATGATATTTGCATTAAAGTGGTTAACAAATGAATAATAAAGTATTTTAGGAAACTTAAATACGCAAAATTATTCAAAAAACGAGTTGAGAAAGTTAGGTCACATGGGTAAGTTCGGTCACATGGGGCGGATTTTTATAGTCGGTCGGGCCCGACTATGGAATACCCTACACCTTTGGTGGGATATTAATGTGGGATATTTAATTGCATACCTTAATTTTAAAGTTTTGAATTATGCTGAACCTCCCCACCCTCAGAATATTATTCACATATCAGAAATTTACTTCTTATATCCCCATAAATTAAAAAAATTATATAAAATTATATAAAAACTAAAAAAAAAAAATTTAAAATATAATTGGGCGGACCACGCCTATATTTAAAATATTGAAAGGCTAATATTTCATAGAATTGATTTTAATAATTTACGGATCAAATTTCCACTATGGACCACATATTTTTAGGTGAATTCTTATAATACGTTTGAAATTTTATAACTATACCTTGAATACTTTTCGAGTTATTAGTTCCGAAAGAGTTATATAAAAGTGACTTATATGGGAGGTGAGCGTGTCCGTTGACCAATTTGGCTCATTTTCAAACTCAATTCCTACTTTTGGCTAAAATACATTCAGACGAAATTTCATCGCATTCTGATCAGTATTTCTCAAGTTATTCTGTATTCGGACAGCAAGACCATTTTTTGAGAAATTTTAGCCATATTTGGCCGTTGGGTAATGACAACACTGCCCTGCATGTACTGGAGTCGGCGCGTTTGGAATTTTAAAAATCAGGCGAAACGATAATTCAAAAATAATGTTTGGCACTGTTTTATTCTTTCAAATTAATATGTAAAACTGAAACAACAGATTTTAAAGACAACGTTAACATACCAGGAAATTTTATTTACTGATGGTGTAAGTAGAAGTGTTTTTAAATTGGAGTAAAAACTAAAAAAAAATGTGCCTGATTTTGTAGTCACGGACACGTCAACAACTAGCACGCACAGAGATTTACACGCCAACAACTAACACGCGCAGATTTCCGGACGTGACACGAAAAAAACAACGCACGCGGCCATTACTAATTCAAATATCTTAAAAACATATATGGCGTATTCGTATTTGTTCGTATATTGTAATAAGCATGGCCGTTCCTAAAGGGGCGGATGAGGGGGGTGTGACAAGCTCAACCAGTAAGACTTATTCGTAAAAACCAGAGCTCTCGATTTCATACGAGTATTTTCGAGTAGCCCGGGTACCCGGACGCTCGAAAGCCCGGGTAATACCCGGGTAGTTCAAATAAACCCGGAAAACCCGGGTATTAAATGTTCGAACTACCCGGGTAGTTTGTTCGTTCGTTTGTTCGAGCTATTCGAGTAGCTCGTTTGTTCGAGTAGCTCGATTGCTCGTTCGTTGTTCGAGCTACTCGAATAACTCGTTCGTTTCTTTGTTCTATTGTTCATTTGATCGCTTGATAATTTGTATGTCCGTTCGTTTGCTTGATATGGGAGTTGGTTGAATGTGGTTGGACAAAAGTGGGTGGGTGGGCAAAAGTGGGCGGAAAGTGATAAAAAGACCGAAAAAAAAATTATTTCGGAAATCGGTAGCAGTCATCGTAGGAAATCGAATGGTACCACTCTCGGTGGTCCATGACCACCAAAAAGGGGGTCAAAAAACACTTTTTGTCCAACATTTTTTTTATTGCGGAAATGGATAGCGAACCTCATTCGAAGACTAATGGAGTGGTTCATGACCCCCAAAAGGAGGGTCAAAAACCCATTTATGACCCAAACATTTTTATTTCGAAAATCGATAGTGGACATCATTAGAAGGCTAATGGTATCCTTTTGCCCCCAAAAAGGGGGCAAAAACCCATTTATGACTCAACATTTTTATTTCGGAAATCGATAGCAGACATCATTAGAATTTTAATGGTACCCTTTGGAGTGGTCCATGACCCCCAAAAGGGGGTCAAAACCCCATTTATGACCCAAAAATTTGTATTTCGGAAATCGATAGCGGACATCATTAGAAGACTAATGGTAGAAGATTAATGGTGGTCCATGACCCCAAAAAAGGGGTCAAAAGCCCATTTATGACCCAAATTTTTAAATTTGGAAATCGATAGCGGACATCATTAGAATCTACCCTTTGGAGTGGTCCATGACCCCCAAAAGGGGTCAAGAACCCATTTATGACCCAAACATTTTTATTTCGGAAATCGATAGCGGACATCATTAGAATGCTAATGGTACCTTTTGGAGTGGACCATGACCCCCAAAAAGGGGTCAAAAACCCATTTATGACCCAACATTTTTTATTTTGGAAATCGATAGCGGACATCATTAGAAGGTACCCTTTGGAGTGGTCCATGACCCTCAAAAAAAAGTCCAGTTTAGATCGGTTAATCATAGGTTCAGGATTTTCAAAAGTTTCTGAATCGGCTTGCACATATTCGACACATAATTTTGTTTTTAGATCATTTAAAATTTTATTTTTTAAATATTCTGTTTCATGATCCATCTTTTTGTATCGTGGATCAAAGAAAGACTCTATCATTTTTGGCGTTATACAATCGATGTTGATATTGGAAAACTGAAATCTCTTTCTAAGATCTTCCACTGTAGTACGTTTAAATTCGTTGATCCCCTCAATGTCGTCGGGAAATAAACCATTGGACGAACAACTGAAGTTGGAGAATTTGATTCAGAGCATAGTAGATCAGTTAAAGTGTATGCTGGTCTTAAGACGTCAGCTAATTTCTCTATTATAATCCATTCATGTTCGAAAATTTCTAATCTTTTTGCTATGGCAACATTTGTGTGTTAACACATTAACTAATGGTTGCCTATTTTGCAAAAGTCTATCATGTATGTAGAATTCCATGGTGTTCAATTTTTTTGGAGAAGGGTTTTCGATGGAAATCCCAATTGTTGTTGTTTTGTGTGCAAAGCGCACATTGCTCTGGATGAATGTTTGAAATGTCCTACAACTTTACTGGCTTTTGCAATAATATTTTGAATATCATTGTGATCTAATCCTTTGTTGATGCTCAATTGCAATGTATATGCTGCATGTATGTTAAACCTTGCCTTTGTTCCAACGAGTTTATTAGAGTCAATGAGTGATAATATTTGCTGCGTTGTCCGTTACAATAGCAGTTATATTAGAGATGTTCGAAGTATTTATAATTCCTTCAATTGTATCTGTGATGTGCTCTGCCGTATGCTTATTCTGCAATTCCACAGTGTCTAAGGTGAAACTTCCACACTGAAAGTGATTACGTTTCACACTGAAAGTGATTACGTTGTCTGTAATCGTTAAATAACTGTCTTGTGCCAACGAGGTCCAGATGTCAGACGTTAATGACACCCCAGGTGAATTTTCAATTTTTAATCTTATAGCTTCATCCTTTAATAAGGTATATCCAGGAACAGCCACGCTCATAAATTTATTAAATCCTTCGCTGGATCCGAATGAAATTGGAAGCTGATTTGATGCAATAAGCTCTGCTAACGCCTTATGTTCAATAGTTATTTTTTTTTTGTTACTGATCCAGAAACTCTTGGTCTTTTAAATGCATTAATTTGTGTTGAAGTTGTGGGACATTCATCACTAATTTCGCTAATAAGAGAATCCGATAAACTAGTATTTCTATAAAAGTTAATATAATGAATTAATAAGATATTAATAAGACATGAATTTATAATATAATATTTTTAAAATAATTTCAAAATATTCGAATGTGCTTACCCATTATCTTCTTCACTAATCACTTCAACATTTTGAATATTTTGAATATGATGGATATTTTGCAAATGTCTCATGAGTGCCGAAGTATTTCCTCCAGTACATGCAATTTCAGCGTTACATATATCACAAACGCCCATAATTCCAACTCGTGTTGCGTATTGCCAAACCCAACTTCTTTGACGTACCACACAATTTGTATGTATATTTAAAGAAAATTTTATAAGTCAAACTTCACGGTTTAAGAATGATTTTTAAAATACGCGCAATATAGAAGACCTTTCAATAGAAATCTTGAATAAAGACTGTTTTTTAAATACTAAGAGATTGTAAGTTGAAAATATATACTTCAACAAAAGGTTCTTCATTGAGACAGGTCATTGTTGATACTGACTTTGTCAAACAGGTCAAACATAACAGTATCCAGATCAATAAAACATATGTTTGGTTTACATTTAATGTGACCATTGCAAAATCATAAAGTTTTTCTTAGGCAACTTAGGCAAAACCAGTTGGGAAGGTTAGATCACATGGGAAATTTTAAAGTAGGTGTAATTATGATAGTTAGGATTATCAAAATTATAGTCGGTCTAAGCCGACTATAAATACCCTACACATATGTGTGGTTACCATTCAAAGTGGTATATAGGTCACCAGGGAATACGAATCCTGAAAATAACTCCAAACTTTCAATCGCTGAAGAATTTTCATTCATTTGATACCCATATTTACAAATGGGTAGGTGTACCGAATTTCGATTTTTTTTTTTGTGAACCACAAGTCTTTTCGCCGGAAAACATTATTATCATGTATTTGAGCATGATGTAAATATATATTTGACCAAAAAAGTTTACCTATGCACGTATACATAAAAATTGATCTTTATATGTACATTTTATATGAGGTATTTGAACATAAGTGGTCGGATCATAGGTCACAAGGAACCTATCTCGCCAATTTTTTCGCACATACAGCGTAGGTATATTAGTAATCTAAGTTATAAGTTTCATTTTTCTAGCTCTTCAATTTTAAAAGTAGTATGGATTTCAACAGACAGACGGACAGACAGACAGACGGACAGACAGACAGACGGACAGACAGACGGACAGACGGACATCGCTAAATCGACTCAGGAGGTCATGCTGATCAAGAATATATATACTTTTCCATACCGGAGATGCTTCCTTCTGGGTGTTACAAACGGCGTACCAAACTGAATATACCCTTTCACTCTTAGTGTAGGGTATAAAAATATTATATTCTTTGTAAGGAGAGTAATAAAAAATTTAAATATACATTTCATTCTTAAAATTCGCACCGTATAAGTACCTGCCACTTTAATCTGAGCTGTTTTTCGACGCCGATAATATATTTACAGCAAGAAGGCCTACTAATGTTATATGTTATAAATACATATAAAATCATATAAATTAATACAATTGAAGCGCTGGGTGCAATAAGGGCGTAAATCATCATATCGCCCTATTTGCAATATACGCACCGAATTATCCCAGCAGTGCCTTTTATCCTCCTGTGAAATCCCAGATCGATTGCATAAAGTTATTCTGTATTTAATAGAGTAAATTTAATGTTGTGCCATTTTGACCTTAATTTATATCTATAACCATTCATATCAAAAAATATATCTAGGCTATGCCCAAAAATCCTTTTTCTTTCATTTATGTAATGTTTAATGGGTACCATTCCGCTATCGATTTCCGAAATAAAAATTTTTGGGTCATAAATGGGATTTTGACCCCCTTTTGGGGGTCATGGACCACTCCAAAGGGTGCCATTAACCTTCTAATGATGTCCGCTATCGATTTCCGAAATAACAAATGTTGGGTCATAAATGGGTTTTTGACCCCTTTTTGGGGGTCATGAACCACTCCAAAGGGTACCATTAGTCTTCTAATGAGGTTCGCTATCCATTTCTGCAATAAAAAAATGTTGGACAAACAGTGGTTTTTGACCCTCTCTTGGGGGTCATGGACCACCGAGAGTGGTACCATTCGATTTCCCACGATGGCTGCTACCGATTTCCGCAATAACATTTTTTTCGGTCTTTTTATCACTTTACGCCCACCCACCCACTTTTGTCCAACCACATTTTTCCAACCACATTCGACCAACTCCCATATCAAGCAAACGAACGGACATACAAATTAACGATCAAATGAACAATCGTCAATCGAACAAACGAACGAGTTATTTGGGTAGCTCGGACAACGAACGAGCAATCGAGCTACTCGAACAACGAACGAGCTACTCGGACAAACGAGCTACTCGAATAGCTCGAACCAACGAACGAACAAACTACCCGGGTAGCTCAAATACTCGAAAAACCCGGGTATTAAATGTTCGAGCTACCCGGGTAGTTCACAAAACCCGGGTAGTTTGTTCGTTCGTTTGTTCGAGCTATTCGAGTAGCTCGTTTGTTCGAGTAGCTCGATTGCTCGTTCGTTGTTCGAGTAGCTCGATTGCTCGATCGTTGTTCGAGCTTCGAGTAGCTCGTTCGTTCGTTCGTTCGTTCGTTCGTTTGTTCAATTGACGTTTGTTCATTTGATCGCTTGTTAATTTGTCTGTCCGTTCGTTTGCTTGATGTGGGAGTTGGTCGGAAGTGGTTGGAAAAATGTGGGTGGACAAAAGTGAGTGGGTGGGCGTAAAGTTATAAAAAGACCGAAAAAAATGTTATTGCGGAAATCGGTAGCAGACATCGAAGAAAATCAAATGGTACCACTCTCAGTGGTACCTGACCCCCAAAAGGGGGTCAAAAACCACCAAAAGGGGGTCGTGGACCACTCCAAAGGGTACCAATAGCATTCTGATGGTGTCCGCTATCGATTTCCGAAATAAAAATATTTGGGTCATAAATGGGGTTTTTGACCCCCTTGGGGGGGACCTGGACGACTCCAAAGGGTACCATTAGCCTTCTAATGATGTCCGCTATCGATTTCCGAAATAAAATTGTTTGGGTCATAAATGGGGTTTTGAGGTCGTGGACCACTCCAAAGTGTACCATTAGTCTTCTAATGAGGTTCGCTATCCATTTCCGCAATAAAAATTTTTGGACAAAAAGTGGTTTTTGACCCCCTTGTGGGGGTCAGGTACCACTGAGAGTGGTACCGATTTCTGCAATAAAAATTTTGTCGGTCTTTTATCAATTTCCGCCCACTTTTGCCCACCCACTCACTTTTGTCCACCCACATTTTTCCAACCACTTCCGACCAACTCCCACATCAAGCAAACGAACGGACAGACAAATTAACAAGCGATCAAATGAACAATCGTCAATCGAACAAACGAACGAGCTACTCGAAGCTCGAACAACGATCGAGCTACTCGAACAACGAACGAGCAATCGAGCTACTCGAACAAACGAGCTACTCGAATAGCTCGAACAAACGAACGAACAAATTACCCGGGTAGCTCGAACATTTAATACCCGGGTTTTTCGAGTATTTGAACTACCCGGGTATTACCCGGGTAGCTCGAAAAGCCCGGGTACCCGGGTAATCGAGAGCTCTGGTATACACCGAGAAAAAAGTGCACTCTAAATTTTAAAGTTTACGCTGTCAATTTAAAGATTTTATGTATTTAAAGTGCAACACTTTAATTTGAAATTTATCACAATAAAATTCAATCGTTTAACACAATTTATCTTCATGTCAGTAGAAAATAGTACATAAGCACAATTTGATTAACTGTATGAATAAAAGGGATATCAGAATGGCTAAGAATTACAACAAAGATCAATAATGAGAAACCGCATGCAATTGCCATAGGATCTAACGCTCATTGAGAGATTTTTTTGTACTCTTATAAAAAATTAAAAGTGACACTATATATAAAATATAAAATGTATTTAAAATTGATAGTAAACACTTTGAAATTTAAAGATTTCAAAAGCGGCTGACTTTTGATTATAAAGTGTTTTGCACCGGAGTTTTTAGTGATTTTAAAGTTTTATTTGCTCGGTGTACAATTACCAAATAAAAAAGATCCGAGTCGGAAATATTGAAAAAATACAAAATAATTATAATAATAATAGTTTGGCGTTACAGTCGTATAAGAACGTTGTTCTCTGACCATTTTGAGCTGTGCGTGTCATATGTGTACACAAAGTGGTGGCACCTACAGTCGAATCCGAATGGCGCACAGTGTCCTATTTTCACTTTAAGCTTGCCAAAATCTAAAAAAAAAAATAGTCTTTTGTTTAAACAAAATGAATTATAAAAGTTAAATATGTATTTAGACTTATTCAAATTTATATGAAAAATTTAGAACTAATTTTACTTTCCCTCCGCGTCGCACGTTGGAAAAAAATAATCAAATATATATATATATATATATATATATATATATATATATATATATATATATATATATATATATACATATATATATATATATATATATTTAATCGATATAACCTTGGTTAATTTGTGTCCATTATCCATGATTTAAAACTGTTCAACCATCAACGAACTCAACACTCTTCTAAGTATAATAAGTATCACGTAATAAAGTAAACAAGTTTTAATTAGGGCTGTGCGATGAATTGTTTTACAGGAAATTCTGATTAATCGCAATCACGATTAATAAATTATTCGATTAATCGTATTGTTTAATTAACGGAAAATAAGATTAATCGGTTAATAAAAACTTTGAATTAATTAAAATACTTTTTATTTGAGAACATTAAAAAGATATACAAAACAAAGTTCTGTTTAAAAAAAAACCAGTTGGGAAGGTTAGATCACATGGGAAATTTTAAAGTAGGTTTAATTATGATAGTTAGGATTATCAAAATTATAGTCGGTCTAAGCCGACTATAAATACCCTACACATATGTGTGGTTACCATTCAAAGTGATATATAGGTCACCAGGGTATACGAATCCTGAAAATAACTACAAACATTCAATCGCTGAAGAATTTCCATTCATTTGATACCCATATTTACAAATGGGTAGGTGTACCGAATTTCGATTTTTTTTTTAATGAACCACAGGTCTTTTCGACGGAAAACATTATTATCACGTACTTGAGCATGATGTCAATATATATTTGACCAAAAAAGTTTACCTAAGCACGTATACATAAAAATTGATCTTTATATGTACATTTTATATGAGGTATTTGAACATAAGTGGTCGGATCATAGGTCACAATGAACCGATCTCGCCAATTTTTTCGCACATACAGCGTAGGTATATTAGTAATCAAAGTTATAAGTTTCATTTATCTAGCTCTTCAATTTTAAAAGTAGTAGGGATTTCAACAGACAGACAGACGGACAGACAGACAGACAGACAGACAGACAGACAGACGGACAGACAGAGAGACGGACAGACAGACGGACAGACGGACATCGCTAAATCGACTCAGGAGGTCATGCTGATCAAGAATATATATACTTTTCCATACCGGAGATGCTTCCTTCTGGGTGTTACAAACGGCGTACCAAACTGAATATACCCTTTCACTCTTAGTGTAGGGTATAAAAAAAATACATATGCCGAGAAAGATGCGTAACAAGTATAATATAGTTATTTATAATCATGCCAATAACAAAACAATTAATCGTACTTCAATTAATCATATTTCTGATTAATCGAGTAATCGCTTTTTAATTAATCAAAATTCTAATTAACCTAAAAATAGTATTTTAGGTTAATCCAAAAAACATGACACATCGAAAATTGGATAAATCGTGTTACCGATTAATCAAACATTCCGGTAAAATCGTGCATTATTATTAATACCCAGTAGAAAATGACATCATTGACTACAAAATGATAAATCGAGGAAATTGTAGAATTAATTCATTTCGTCCATTTTTGCAAAACGTACATAGTGAATTCTAACATTGCATTTTAAATTTTAAAATAATAACTCAAATAATTTACGAATTATTGGTTCCTAAAGAGTTATATATTAGTGACTTGTACGGGAGGTGGGCGTGTCCGTTTACCGATTTGGCTCATTTCCGAACCATTTTTTTGGCTAAAACATATTGAATTAAACATCATGTTGGCATCGAGAGTGTTTTAGGCTAGGTGTGCATAATTTTACTACCACCTAATAATACGATACCTGAAAAAATAAGTGACATATCAAACTCGTTATAATGAAATTACGGAAATTTCGACAGTTAAAATTGCTAAAATAAGAAAAAGTCAACATTTTATTTGTTTGGCCGTGAAACTGTAACGGTTAACTAAAAATTAATAATTTTAAAAACAATAAGTTAAGTTTAAAAAATATAGTAATATAAAGAATATATATATTTTAATAGAAGTGAAATATATTTTGTATACATGCATCTAAAAGTATACTTATGTGGTATCATTTTCATGAAATATATACAATTTTTGGTATGCCTTATTGTTTAGGAATTATAAACGTTCTCAGAGTAGACACATTATTTGGAACTAGATTTAAAGTTGTCATATATTGTTGAAAAAGTCTGGTCTTTTTGTGAATAAAGGGTTTTTCAATAAGAGCGCTACAAAAGTTTTTTCAATGGTTTTTCAACAGGGACGCTACAAAAGTAGCAAACGACGCCATATTTCTTGCCGCTCTTTTGACATTTCTCTTCAGTAAGGTTTGCCATTTCATGATGGAAAGATATACGAGCCAACAACAAATCGAAATTATTAAAATTTACTACCGAATTTTGAATTCGTATATCTTTCCATCAAGAAATGGCAAACCTTACTGAAGAGGAATGTCAAAAGAGCGGCAAGAAATATGGCGTCGTTTGCTGTCCCTGTCGCTCTACTTTTGTAGCGTCCCATTTGAAAAACACTGTAGAATGATAATTTGCAAGAACAAGACAAGAAATGGTAATCTTGTTCTTGCTCTTGTTCTTGCACGCTAAGTCTTGTTCTTGCATAGGAACATATTATCTTGATCTTGCAATACCTTTCTTGCTCTTGCTTGCAAGAATCTTGCAAAATTTTACTTTTTAAATTTTAAATAAAAGATCGACAAATATCTTAAGCTGCATATTAATTATGAAAACGAATAGAATTTGAACACTAATTGTATTTAAGTTACTTATTTTCCATATTTTCAATTTACATTTCATTCTTAAAATTCGCACCTTATAAGTACCTGCCACTTCAATCTGAGCTGTTTTTCGACGCCGATAATATATTTATACAAAGAAGGCCTACTAATGTTATATTTTATAAATACATATAAAATCATATAAATTAATACAATTGAAGCGCTGGGTGCAATAAGGGCGTAAATCATCATATCGCCCTATTTGCAATATACGCACCGAATTATCCCAGCAGTGCCTTTTATCCTCCTGTGAAATCCCAGATCGATTGCATAAAGTTATTCTGTATTTAATAGAGTAAATTTAATGTTGTGCCATTTTGACCGTAATTTATATCTATAACCATTCATATCAAAAAATACATCTAGGCTATGCCCAATAATCCTTTTTCTTTCATTTATGTAATGTTTAATGGGTACCATTCCGCTATCGATTTCCGAAATAAAAATTTGTAGGTCATAAATGGGTTTTTGACTCCCTTTTGGGGATCATGGACCACTCCAAAGGGTACCATTAGCCTTCTAATGATGTCCACTATCGATTTCCGAAATAAAAATGTTTTGGTCATAAATGGGTTCTTGGCCCCTTTTGGTGGTCATGGTCCACTCCATAGGGTACCATTAGCCTTCTAATGATGTCCGCTATCGATTTCCGAAATACAAATTTTTGGGTCATAAATGGGATTTTGACCCCCTTTTGGGGGTCATGGACCACTCCAAAGGGTGCCATTAACCTTCTAATGATGTCCGATATCGATTTCCGAAATAAAAAATTTTGGGTCATAAATGGGTTTTTGACCCCTTTTTGGGGGTCATGAACCACTCCAAAGGGTACCATTAGTCTTCTAATGAGGCTCGCTATCAATTTCTGCAATAAAAAAATGTTGTAGAAACAGTGGTTTTTGACCCCCTCTTGGGGGTCATGGACCACCGAGAGTGGTACCATTCGATTTCCCACGATGGATGCTACCGATTTCCGCAATAACATTTTTCGGTCTTTTTATCACTTTACGCCCACCCACCCACTTTTGTCCAACCACATTTTCCAACCACATTCGACCAACTCCCATATCAAGCAAACGAACGGACATATAAATTAACAAACGATCAAATAAACAATCGTCAATCGAACAAACGAACGAGTTATTTGGGTAGCTCGAACAACGAACGAGCAATCGAGCTACTCGAACAACGAACGAGCTACTCGGACAAACGAGCTACTCGAATAGCTCGAACAAACTACCCGGGTAGTTCGAACATTTAATACCCGGGTTTTTCGAGTAATTGAACTACCCGGGTATTACCCGGGTATTACCCGGGCTTTCGAGCGTCCGGGTACCCGGGAAAAAACGTGCACTTTAAATTTTAAAGTTTACGCTGTCAATTTAAAGATTTTATGTATTTAAAGTGCAACACTTTAATTTGAAATTTATCACAATAAAATTCAATCATTTAACACAATTTATCTTCATGCCAGTAGAAAATAGTACATAAGCACAATTTGATTAACTGTATGAATAAAAGGGATGTCAGAATGGCTAAGAATTACAACAAAGATCAATAATGAGAAACCGCATGCAATTGCCATAGGATCTAACGCTCATTGAGAGAATTTTTTGTACTCTTATAAAAAATTAAAAGTGACACTATATATAAAATATAAAATGTATTTAAAATTGATAGTAAACACTTTGAAATTTAAAGATTTCAAAAGCGGCTGACTTTTGATTATAAAGTGTTTTGAACCGGAGTTTTTAGTGATTTTAAAGTTTTATTTTCTCGGTGTACAATTACCAAATAAAAAAGATCCGAGTCGGAAATATTGAAAAAAATACAAAATAATTATACTAATAATAGTTTGGCGGTACAGTCGTATAAGAACGTTGTTCTCTGACCATTTTGAGCTGTGCGTGTCATATGTGTACACAAAGTGGTGGGACCTACAGTCAAATCCGAATGGCGCACAGTGTCCTATTTTCACTTTAAGCTTGCCAAAATCTAAAAAAAAATAGTCTTTTGTTTAAACAAAATGAATTATAAAAGTTAAATATGTATTTAGACTTATTCAAATTTATATGAAAAATTTAGAACTAATTTTACTTTCCCTCCGCGTCGCACGTTGGGAAAAAATAATATATATATATATATATATATATATATATATATATATATATATATATATATATATATAATCGATATAACCTTGGTTAATTTGTGTATACATATTCCGTCCATTATCCATGATTTAAAACTGTTCAACCATCAACGAACTCAACACTCTTCTAAGTATTAAAAGTATCACGTAATAAAGTAAACAAGTTTTAATTTGGGCTGTGCGATGAATTGTTTTACAGGAAATTCTGATTAATCGCAATCACGATTAATAAATTATTCGATTAATCGTATTGTTTAATTAATGGAAAATAAGATTAATCGGTTAATAAAAACTTTGAATTAATTAAAATACTTTTTATTTGAGAACATTAAAAAGATTATTATTAATACCCAGCAGAAAATGACATCATTGACTACAAAATGATAAATCGAGGAAATTGTAGAATTAATTCATTTCGTCAATTTTTGCAAAACGTACATAGTGAATTCTAACATTGCATTTTAAATTTTAAAATAATAACTCAAATAATTTACGAATTATTGGTTCCTAAAGAGTTATATATTAGTGACTTGTACGGGAGGTGGGCGTGTCCGTTTACCGATTTGGCTCATTTCCGAACCATTTTTTTGGCTAAAACATATTGAATTAAACATCATGTTGGCATCGAGAGTGTTTTAGGCTAGGTGTGCATAATTTTACTACCACCTAATAATACGATACCTGAAAAAATAAGTGACATATCAAACTCGTTATAATGAAATTACGGAAATTTCGACAGTTAAAATTGCTAAAATAAGAAAAAGTCAACATTTTATTTGTTTGGCCGTGAAACTGTAACGGTTAACTAAAAATTAATAATTTTAAAAACAATAAGTTAAGTTTAAAAAATATAGTAATATAAAGAATATATATATTTTAATAAAAGTGAAATATATTTTGTATACATGCATCTAAAAGTATACTTATGTGGTATCATTTTCATCAAATATATACAATTTTTGGTATGCTTTATTGTTTAGGAATTATAAACGTTCTCAGAGTAGACACATTATTTGGAACTAGATTTAAAGTTGTCATATATTGTTGAAAAAGTCTGGTCTTTTTGTGAATAAAGGGGTTTTCAATAAGAGCGCTACAAAAGTTTTTTTTCAATGGTTTTTCAACAGGGACGCTACAAAAGTAGAGCGACAGGGGCAGCAAACGACGCCATATTTCTTGCCGCTCTTTTGACATTTCTCTTCAGTAAGGTTTGCCATTTCATGATGGAAAGATATACGAGCCAACAACAAATTGAAATTATTAAAATTTACTGCCGAATTTCGAATTCGTATATCTTTCCATCATGAAATGGCAAACCTTACTGAAGAGGAATGTCAAAAGAGCGGCAAGAAATATGGCGTCGTTTGCTGTCCCTGTCGCTCTACTTTTGTAGCGTCCCATTTGAAAAACCCTGTAGAATGATAATTTGCAAGAACAAGACAAGAAATGGTAATCTTGTTCTTGCACTTGTTCTTGCACGCTAAGTCTTGTTCTTGCATAGGAACATATTATCTTGATCTTGCAATACCTTTCTTGCTCTTGCTTGCAAGAATCTTGCAAAATTTTTCTTTTTAAATTTTAAATAAAAGATCGACAAATATCTTAAGCTGCATATTAATTATGAAAACGAATAGAATTTGAACACTAATTGTATTTAAGTTACTTATTTTTCATATTTTCAATTTCTTCAACAAAAAATACTTTTTTTTTACTAACAAAAAAAAATACAATAACATAAAAATTTGAATTATATTTTAACATGAATTAACATATAAATAATAATTGTATAAATCAACTGATGTTGACAAGAAAATTCAAAATCTCCAGGCCATAATAAAATGAACATATCGACGCCCCTTACGAAAACTATTATATATTTTTTCCCTTACGAAAATAAATATGTTATTTTTTGAGGTTCAGAATAAAAGTATGTTATTGTTTTTGATGGGAAAATAATATGTTTGATGGTTTTGCCAGGAACTCTATTATGTTTTTGATATTTCGGAGAATATGCACTTGTATATCTGCGTATCTGCAAATATAAAAATGATTCATATTTTTCGACGAAGATTGGAAACTTTTGTTGAACATGAATAATTGGGGCCTTCATATAAAATCTGTACATATTACAGCATTGTAATAAATATTTGTAATCGTTTAATAAAGACCACACCCCATTAGGAACTTAAATCAGTCCTGCAATTAAACCTAAATTCAATGTAGCAGTCTAGTTTTCTTAGGCGACAATAACAAATCACTCGATTTATATTTGTCGATTTATATTTGTAATGTTATATTTGTACTCAAATAGCAGAACCTACAGTTTAACGCCGAATCATAACTTTTCATTGGTGATGTTTTTACTCTCGAAGGTTATCTACCAAGAGGTAGCGCGGTGAAGAAAAATGTTTTCTATTTATTTTTTGATGTTGCTGGTGTTTGAACCAACGACGTTTCTTGTATTCGACGGCTTGTATTCCCAAAAAAACACAAAAAGCAATATCAGCTAAATGAGGTACACTGTGAAAATGTTCATATATATATTTTTTGTTTTTATAAATTAAATGAAATAATGCACATAAAACTTAACTTAAAAAAAAATTCATGATTTTACAATTAACAAAAAAACTATGTATAAAAGTAAAACAAAATAATAATGTGAATAGCACAGTGCATATGCACAATCGATGGACGAACTAGCGTAGCGAAAAAAGAGAAACAACATTGTTTTGTCTATTTTATATTTTTTAAGAGACTTTTATGCTATTTACCGCTTCAAACGTGTTTCACAGACCTTATTTTAAAGATGCTTATATTATTTAGCTTTGAAAATCAAAAAATAAAAACACATCTTTATTAATGTTCACGTTCATAAATATTTTGCACGATAAAAAAACGCAAGTCTTGCTTTTCTTGCAGTGTTAGTCTTGCACTTGCTCTTGTTCTTGCAAGAAAATCTCGATCTTGTTCTCGCTTGCATTTTCTGCAAGAACAAGATGCAAGAACAAGAAATTTTTGATCATCACTACTTGTGGACTATTTTCAACGTGCAGGTAGAATGAACGCCGTTAATTCAGACACTGTTCATTATATATATGAAAAATATTATTATATTTATACGTATATACGAATCTCATAATTTGAGCGAAATTGATATAATAAACGCGTTCATAATTCTTTTGAATTGCGTTCATTTAGGTATTCATATTCATTATTTGAGACAAAGCTGCGAAGCCTCCACGTCACGTGCAATTCTGCCGAGCATTAAGGCGATACTGAAAAATAAAAAACCAGTCCACCAAAAGGACCAAGAATAAACAACACAAAGTATGTAGGTATTTAAGTATATGTGTATGATCGTACGATACGATATAAAATTCATTTCAGACCTCTTAATACAATTCTACTTACAAAAAAAGAATCAAAATTGAGTATAAAATCAATTAATTTAGTCTTATCATAATTTGGAAAAGCTAAAACCAAAGTCTTATATACGAGATTAATCAATGATTTATAACGTGAACATGTTTAGCGAAACTAAGAATTTTAAAAGGTATATAATTAAATTTCCCACATTAATATCCCCACAAAAGTGTAGTGTATTACATAGTCGGGCCTAGGGATGTGAATCCCGGACTATTTTTCCGTCCCGAAATTTCGGGACTAAAAAATTTGAATCCCTGAATCCCGGGATTAGTCCTGGGATTTAAAAAAATTTAACAAAGGCTTAAAATAACCATATCTATGTTTGAATAATAAACAATTATATTGCTTAAGGCTCAAACAAAACTCATATATTCAAATGCATCCAAATATATATGGTATCCAAAATACAAAATCCGCGATATATAAACCCCAGTTGATTATCAATCATTTTTTTAAATACTTTTTATTGAAAAATTATTTTTTAGTACAAATATAATTTTTTT
The DNA here is from genome assembly GCA_951804985.1 of Dryomyza anilis. Lineage (NCBI taxonomy): Eukaryota > Metazoa > Arthropoda > Insecta > Diptera > Dryomyzidae > Dryomyza > Dryomyza anilis. The sequence goes on from OX638135.1 coordinate 60,478,993, forward strand.
TATATTTTGAATGAACAAATTTTTATGGGATATTTGGTTTTTGGAAAAAAACAGTATTTTATAAACAAAAAAAAAAAAAAATAGTTTATAGTGGACACATTTTATGTAATTTTTATTAATAACAATTTTAAAAATTAATTCAATTTAAGAACGTGAATTTATGTATTTATGTATTTTATATGATTGAAATTTTATTGTTCTGAATGTGAACCAGTTGGGAAGGTTAGATCACATGGGAAATTTTAAAGTAGGTGTAATTATGATAGTTAGGATTATCAAAATTATAGTCGGTCTAAGCCGACTATAAATACCCTACACATATGTGTGGTTACCATTCAAAGTGATATATAGGTCACCAGGGTATACGAATCCTGAAAATAACTACAAACATTCAATCGCTGAAGAATTTCCATTCATTTGATACCCATATTTACAAATGGGTAGGAGTACCGAATTTCGATTTTTTTTTTGTGAACCACAAGTCTTTTTGCCGGAAAACATTTTTATAATGTATTTGAGCATGATATCAATATATATTTGACCAAAAAAGTTTACCTAAGCACGTATACATAAAAATTGATCTTTATATGTACATTTTATATGAGGTATTTGAACATAAGTGGTCGGATCATAGATCACAATGGACAGATCTCGCCAATTTTTTCGCACATACAGCGTAGGTATATAAGTAATTTAAGTTATAAGTTTCATTTATCTAGCTCTTCAATTTTAAAAGTAGTAGGGATTTCAACAGACAGACAGACAGACGGACAGACAGACAGACGGACAGACGGACATCGCTAAATCGACTCAGGAGGTCATGCTGATCAAGAATATATATATACCGGAGATGCTTCCTTCTGGGTGTTACAAACGGCGTACCAAACTGAATATACCCTTTCACTCTTAGTGTAGGGTATAAAAAATAAAAATGGTTCAAAGTCACCTCTCGGGTGAGGTGACTTTGGCCCAAACATGTTAATCATCAATTTTATCTATGTTTTTATTGAACTATAAGATGACTATGTTACTATATTATCATAAATGTTTTACTGAAAATCCAAATCACTTGAAACCCATATATTTCTAATAATATGGTTCGAATAATATGGTAATAAGGATTAATATGAAAAAGATAAAAAAAATTACAAAAAATAAATTATGACTATTTTATAATAAATACTTCTCTTTTAGTAAAGGGCTTATGTGAATCTATTATTTTTAATATTTCTAGATAAATAATGGCCACTTCCAGTTTGTACCGCTTTAATCTTGCAATTAACTCAACTCCATTGTATTCCATTTATATTGTTATGTCAATATCTGACATTAAATAAAAGAACTATATAAAATTCAAACACGTTCATTTTAAAAATGGGAAAATATAGTATATATTCGGAAAAACAAATAAACCCACAATGATTTAATTAACATTGGGTATACACGTTCGAATTATTTGATGTGGGTTTTAACCGGGTCAAAGTCATCCCCACGTATAGTTTGGGGCGACTTTAACTCGGGCTAAAGTCACCCCAAAAACATTAATTTTAGAACGATTAAATAAAATAAATAATAAACCAGTTGGGAAGGTTAGATCACATGGGAAATTTTAAAGTAGGTGTAATTATGATAGTTAGGATTATCAAAATTATAGTCGGTCTAAGCCGACTATAAATACCCTACACATATGTGTGGTTACCATTCAAAGTGATATATAGGTCACCAGGGTATACGAATCCTGAAAATAACTACAAACATTCAATCGCTGAAGAATTTCCATTCATTTGATACCCATATTTACAAATGGGTAGGTGTACCGAATTTCGATTTTTTTTTTTGTGAACCACAAGTCTTTTCGCCGGAAAACATTATTATCATGTATTTGAGCATGATGTCAATATATATTTGACCAACAAAGTTTACCTAAGCACGTATACATAAAAATTGATCTTTATATGTACATTTTATATGTGGTATTTGAACATAAGTGGTCGGATCATAGGTCACCATGGACCGATCTCGCACATACAGCATAGGTATATTAGTAATCTAAGTTATAAGTTTCATTTATCTAGCTCTTCAATTTTAAAAGTCTTAGGGATTTCAACAGACAGACGGACAGACAGACAGACAGACGGACAGACAGACGGACAGACGGACATCGCTAAATCGACTCAGGAGGTCATGCTGATCAAGAATATATATACTTTTCCATACCGGAGATGCTTTCTTCTGGGTGTTACAAACGGCGTACCAAACTGAATATACCCTTTCACTCTTAGTGTAGGGTATACAAATAGTAATGGGCTAAAATGACAATACATATATGGTTTTTAGAAATAAAATATATTCATTTCTAACATAAACGATGTAACGTATTGATTTGAGTCGTATATTTTACAGACTACATTGATATTGTTCGTAAATAAAATTAATGCTTTTTAGCTACATTTACAATGACATTAATATGTTGTAATATGAGCGTTTAAAGTTGAAATAGCATTATGCAGATAGACAATTCTTCATAGAAAATAATTGCAAAATAATTGAAATCTGTAAGTCACTCGGATGCTAAGAAAATTTAATTGCAAACATTTGTTTTGGCCAAAGTCACCTCCGGAAATCTCAAGTCACCCCAGTTGTAATAATTATAATAATTATTACAACTATATTATAATAATTATTAGTCGAAAATGTCGTAATTTTTAACAATTGTGAATTTATTAAAAGTCAAAAAGCATGTAATTCGTTATCATTGACGTCAGTGTTTTGATATTACAGTCCGTTAAATGTTAGATTTACTTTTTCACGAAATGTGTATAAAACATTGAAAGACTTTTGAGTAAACTATTAAAAATTGATCTACTATTTTTGTTTGTAATCACGAAAATCCCGGGATTTAACGATGATCCCGGGATCAGTTTTTCGGGACTAATTTGACTCAAATCCCGGGATCCCGAAATCCCAGGATCCCGAGATTGACATCCCTAGTCGGGCCCGACCGACTATAAAAGTCCGTCCCATGTGACCGAACTTGCCCATGTGACCCAACTTTCCAAAATTTGCAAATAAAATGGCCACTATGAAAATGCGGAAAATAATAAAAAAAAATGTGGGCGTATCACGCCCATTTTTGGAAAACATATTTTTAGGTCAATTCTAACAATTCGTTTAAAATTTTATAAGTATATCTTTAATACTTTTCGAGTTATTGGTTTCTAAAGTGTTATATATAAGTAACTTGTATGGGAGGTGGTCTTGTCCGTTGACCGATTTGGCTCATTTCCATTGACAGAACTAATTTTTGGCTAAAAGTTATTGAAACGGTATTGAACGGTAATTTTATCGCATTTTAAGCAATTACCAGTTGTCGTGTATACGGACATTAAGACAAACGGACATAGCTAAACAGACTCGGGTGGTGATGCTGATCAAGAATATATATACTTTTCCATACCGGCCACGTCTCCTAAGTGGTGTTACAATATCTGCACAAAGTTAATATACCCTGTACCTCAAAGGTGTAGGGTATAAAAAATGCTAACATTCTAAAAAGTTTGTATATACATATTTGGATATAAATTCGAAAATGTTTAATGTTTTTGTATACCATTTTGTCCATCGCCAGTCGCTTCTGCATTGCGCGCTCTTGCGCCAGTTTTGCACTCCAAGTGTTGTCAGGTTGTGTCGCTCTTGGTCGCTCCACCGGAGATTCGGACGCCCTCTCCTACGTTGACCACCACTGGGTACAGAATTGAACACCTTTTTCGCTGGAGCGCTTTCAACCATACGCTCGACATGTCCAAGCCAGCGTAGGCGCTGGATCTTAATGCGCCTGACTATGTCAATGTCGGCGTAGAGCTCATACAGCTCGTCGTTACATCTGCGTTTTTAACGCATATCGGGCCATACATTTTCCGAAGAATCTTTCTGATTTCGGTATACCTGCAAAACCTTATAAGTTTCGCAGGTATACCGAACTCAGACATGGTGGCGTACATGCGACTTCTTATCGGACTGTCGAATGCAGCTTTGTAGTCGACGAAGAGGTGGTGGGGGTCGATCTGCCTTTCTTTGGTCTTTTCCAGGATTTGGCTCAATGAGAAAATCGGTTCTATGGTGGACTTGCCAGGTCTGAAGTCGCACTGATAAAATCCAATCAGCCTGTTGACGATGGGCTTCAGTCTTTCACATAATACGCTCGTTAGAACTTTATACGCGATGTTGAGGAGACTTATCCCACGGTAGTTGGTGCGTATCGTGGGATCCCCCTTCTTAAGGCTTGGGCAGAGTATACTGAGATTCCATTCGCTAGGCATGCTTTCTTCTAACCATATTCTGCTGATGAGCTGGTGCATGTTCGTTATGAGCTCATCGCCTCCGGTCTTAAACAACTCAGCAGGCAGACCATCCGATTCTGCGGCTTTGTTGTTTTTCAGCCTGTTGATGGCTGTGCAGACATCTTCACGGTCAGGCGGCGGTATGTCAACGTCGTCGTCAGCAACTGGGGTTGTCAAACTGTCTTCTCTATCAGCGGCATAGTTGTCATTATCGACTAATAGAAGATCAGAGAAGTGCTCTCTATATAATCTCAGTGTACCCTGGACATCTGTTACTAGATTCCCGTCATTGTCTTGACAGGAAGAGGGTCCGGTCTTTAAACCTCCGGTCAGGCGTCTTATCTTCTGAAAGAATTTTCAAGCCTCGTTCCTGTCGCCATGCATCTCAATATCTTCACACTCGCGTCTTTCTAATTCTTTTTTCTTGCGCCTAAAAAAATGTCTCTCCTCCTTCCTCTTCTATTTGTATCGCTCCTTCGCGGCTGGCGTAACTACCGAGTGCAGCGTCCTTATCTGCAGTGTCTGCGCGACACTCTTCGTCATACCACTTGTTCCGTAGTGGGCGTTGGAATCCATGCACTTCTTCGGCAGCTGTACGCATAGAGCGGGAGACGTGTGTCCACTGCGCGCATATATCATCGAGAGGGGGAGTGCCTTGGACAAGCAGGTGTGAGAGTCGAGCGGCATAGGCTTGTTCCGTCTGTTGTGTGTGCAGCTTACTGACGTCTAGCTTTCTTTGCGTGGGATTCCGTGCGTTTTTCGCAGCGCATAAGCGTGTGCGAACCTTGGCTGCTACAAGGAAGTGATCCGAGTCGATGTTGGCATTTCGGATCGAGCGTACATCCATCACACTAGAACTGTGCCTTCCGTCAATCACAACATGATCAATTTTGTTGCGCGTGTTCTGATCGGGTGACCGCCACGTGGCCTTGTGAATATTGAGATGCTTGAATCTAGTACAACTAATTACCATGTTTCGTGTTGCGGCGAAGTCGATCAGTCTCATTACATTGTCGGAGGTGTTGTCGTGGAGGCAGAATTGTCCAACCGTTGAACTAAAGATACCCTCATGGCCCTTCTTGGCATTAAAGTCGCCAATCACAATTTTGATGTCGTGACGGGGGCAGCGCTCATAGGTTTCGTCGAGGCGCTCATAGAAAGTCTCTTTAGTTTCATCGTCCTTCTCATTCGTCGGTGCGTGCGCACAAATTAAGCTGATATAGAAGTATTTAGCCTTGATGCGGATTGTTGCCAGTCGTTCATTCATGGGTGTGAACCTAGATACAAGGTAGCGGAGTCTCTTGCCGACTACAAATCCACAACCAAATTCATGCCTCTCCGCATGGCAGCTGTAGTATATGTCACAAGATGCCTGTTTAGAGCAGCCCTGTCCTGTCCATCGCATTTCCTGGATTGCGGACATCAACCAGCTGGATAGTGGCACCTTCCCTATAAAGGGTTCGGACATTCCAGGTACATATCCGTAAATCATGGTCGTTTATACGTTTGCGTAGGTTGTCATCGTGTTTTCGGGTCGTTATCCGAGGCATTTTTTCTGTTTTCGTTGAATCAGCTTTTTAATATGACGGGTCACAAGCCCAACGCACAACCCCAGTTTTGGAGGGCCAATATCCCTGTTTCGTTTGTCCCCGATCAAATTTTGCACCTCTACTGAAGGGCGCAAAACATAGAGAAAGGCGCAAAATTTTCAAAAAAGCATAACATTGCAAATGCACCTTATTTACAAAATGTTTGCGCCTCTATAGAAGGGCGCAAAATATAGAGAAAGGCTCAAAATTCTCAAAAAAGCAAAAAATTGCAAATGCGCCTAATTTACAAAATTTGTGCGCCTTATAGAAGGGCGCAAAATATAGAGAAAGGCGCAAAATTTTCAAAAAAGCATAACATTGCAAATGCGTCTTATTTACAAAATGTTTGCGCCTCTATAGAAGGGCGCAAAATATAGAGAAAGGCGCAAAATTTTCTAAAAAGCATAAAATTTCAAATGTGCCTTATTTACAAAATGTTTACGCCTCTGTAGAAGGGCGCAAAATATACAGAAAGGCGCAAAATTTTCTAAAAAGCATAAAATTTCAAATGCACTTTATTTACAAAATGTTTGCGCCTCTATAGAAGGGCGCAAAATATACAGAAAAGCGCAAAATTTTCTAAAAAGTATAAAATTGCAAATGCGCCTAATTTACAACATTTTTGAGCCTCTACAGAAGGGCGCAAAGACGCAAAATTTCAGAATTTTTAGGCCTTTTTAAATGACCGGAAACTACAGAGAAACGCGCTAAATTTTCAAAAAAATAAACATAAAATGGAAAAAACGCTTAAAATGCAGAATATTTCCGACTTTTAAAAAGATCGCAAAATATAGAAAAAGGCGTCAATTTTTCAAAAAAAAAAACACATTTAATTTACAGAGTAAATATGCGTCATATTCATTTTTTGTTTGTTTTGATAATTTTTCGCTTGTAAAGACGATAAAATACTGTAAGTTATGCGCTGTTTTAATTTTGATTGTTATTTGAATAGATTACGCCTTTTTGAGCTTTTCTCTCTACATTGCGCCTTTGTGTAAAAATTACTAACTATTTCCAGATTACTAATATTCTGTAAATTACCTTTTTAATTGTTCGCTTTTTTTTTAAATTTTGGGACTTAAAAAAAACTTTTTGATATTTTAATCTTCGTTAAAATTGCCCAAAATATCGGGTAACTTTTATTTTAAAGTTGACTTTAAATTGTCTACGAATATGCGCCATTGTATTTTGACAAAGATTCTGAAGAATACACAATTCCAGTTTTAAGTGCTTTGAGATCTATATCAAAATGTCCCAAGATAAAAATTTTAGGCAATGTCGAGACAGTTTAGAAACAATTTTTCGACATATTTTAAAAAGAGATAGGCGAAGTTTGAATCACAAGCTGTCTTCCCGAACTGTCCGATCCCAAAATATGCCGTGAATCTGTCATTAAAATTCCACAAAAATTTTCAACCTGCTATACACTTCCAAAATATTCCATTTATCTGTGTGTTGGCCGGAAATATTCCTGAAAAATGACATATATTTTGTCTCGGGGTATCAATATTAAATCGAATTTAAACATTATAGGCGCATAACCATAGACAATTTTAAACAACTTTAATAATTTGACTTAAAAAAAATTCGACTTTTTTAGAATTTTTGTATAGAATAAATTGTCAAATAGATGATTTTGAATTTAGTTTTTAAAAAATAAACATATTTTTTTTATATATCTTCGTTGTACAACTATAAGTCCAAATACCATTTATGAAAGTTTGATAAAAGTTCGACAATTCATAGTTTAAGATGTGTTGGTGTATTTTTCATAATTAAAAATCAATTATTCACAAAATATGATGTTTCAAATTATAATTAAAGAAGTTATTAACCAAAAAAAAACAATATTGAAACAAAATTTATTTGATGACTTTTAGTTCTATAACGACGATTTATAATCCGATTTTTACGTTTTTAGTATTTTTGAAATAAAAAAAAACTGTTGTAAATTAATTTAATAATTGGTGAAATAACTATTACCTTTTAATTCTTGAATAAATGGTACAAAAAACTAGGTTAAATATCAAACTTAAGTTTGGTACAAATGTTATACTTAAAAACAAAAATCAAATTCAAATATTTTTGGTTTTCGAAATATGCTGACTTGTTAAGTGAAAATAATCATTAAAAATACATTGTGTATATCTTCTTTCTTTCCAACGAGATGTCGGTATTGATCACCTTTAATATAATACACAAATTGAATTTTGTTTCCAAAGGATACAGAGATATGTACAGCTTCGTAAAATCAGAGACCAAATATTTTTTTTTTTTCAAATTTATATGTAAAAAGTCATTGTAAGAAATGATGGCATTGTAAAACAAATGGTACCATTAGATAACATTCGATGAACATTTTTAATTTATAGTCTTTTTATTATAGGACTGTTAAATTTTAAAATATTTTTTAATAATTATATTTGAGAAATATAAATAAAAGTTAATATTATTAAAGTTAAAAATTATTATTTTTTATAAATACTTTCAAAATTCAAATATAATTTTAATTTTGGATACATATTTATTAAAATCAAAATTCATTATTATTTTTGATATATATATGGAAAAAAAAGTCGTTACTACTACCAAAAAATCTCCAAATAAACCAACAAATTGGCTGAACTTTAGATAACCGGATGAAGTGAAATATTTTTTCTTTAAACTATCGGACTTGTGATACCCCAGATAAATCGAAACCTTATACACCTACCTATATGAACATGTAGGTACTGAAATGAAAGATATTGATCTCACGATTAATATGTTATTATGTTCATGACCCGATATCCCCAGTAACCTCAGGACCCTTTTTAGTTTTAACAACTGAGTTCATTTTATACACGAATAATATATAGATACATTTATTTATTTTTATGTTTTAAAAAATATAAAATTTAATATTTTATGAAAAAAATTCGCTTACGGCGCTTCTTCGATATAACTTGCCAACGAAATATTAAAATAAACTGTTGGGCCACTTCTAGAAAATTTAAAAAAAAACGTTTCAGCGTTACCTATTAATTTCAAAATTGTCTTCGTCATTTTGATAAATAATTAAATATTTTCTCAACAATCAGCATTTCATTTTAATTTTATTTTTTACATAATTTTAAATCCTAATTGCTATGGTTATTAGATCATAAAAATAACCATATAATTACAAATGTGGCATTATTACCTTTCATTTGAGTACCTATATGATCAAATATGTAGATGCACCGGATATCGTTTTTTCTAGGGTACCACAGATCCGACCGCATCCTATATTTTTTTTTGTTTTTTAAGCAAATAAAACGGTTGATTTAAAGAAAAAAAGTTGCTTTAAAGAAGTACAGTTGTATAAAATATAAAGTTCAGAAAATATAAAAAAGGGCGCAAAATAAATTTTTGGGGCGCATTTTAGAAAAAATTGGAAAAAAGGCGCAAAAAAATCAATCGCCCCCCCAAATCATACTTCTGGATCCGCCCCTGCTTGCGCGTCCACTACACCATTCTGAACCCCCATTTTACAAACTTTAACCAATTTATCAACTCATTGTATTCAAAATTTCTACATAATACAGAAACTGTAAGGTGTGTTCGTTTTCTGCACTTTTTAATTGTATGAAGTTCATGCGAATACACGAGGAACGACTGCAACAGTGAGTAGGTAGAAACGGAACCCATTTTGTATTCTATACATTCATTCAAATAATTTTCTGAATTAATAAAATATTTTTATTAAAAAAAAAAATATATATATATTTTTTAATATTAATTATCACAACAAAGTAAAATAACTACATTTTATAGTAAAATTAAAGGTATATGTAGTAATATTTCTATATATTCCAAATGTATATAAATACAAATGTATTAAATTTTTGTATAGAAATGCAACAAAACTATGTGGTTATTTCCCATACAAAAACAACTACATGAATGTAGTAAAAACAAATAAATTTGCTTTTGGAAGTAAATCAAAGACATATGTATTTATTTTCAATACAGTTTTATTTATTTTTATTACAGTATTTTTTACGGTGTAGTATCGTTAAACTATAATTTCTTGTTAATCATTATTTCTCAAATGCTTTGAAAATAACTAAAAACAAGCCCGCTAAATATTGCACTTGGTGCAGAAAGGACGGACATGTTATTATGAATTGTTATGCCAAACGAAAATATGATGCATGGAACAATAATATCAGTCCACAGGGCAACTACCAAGGGCCCAGTCATGGCCACTAAACTGGGAATCCGTAGCAAATAATGTAGTAAGGCCAGTAGTTGTAGAAGTTCCAAAGAGGACACTACAACAAAATAAAACAGCGAATATTATTAACGCAGAAAATGAAGAACAACCAGTTGGGAAGGTTAGATCACATGGGAAATTTTAAAGTAGGTGTAATTATGATAGTTAGGATTATCAAAATTATAGTCGGTCTAAGCCGACTATAAATACCCTACACATATGTGTGGTTACCATTCAAAGTGATATATAGGTCACCAGGGTATACGAATCCTGAAAATAACTACAAACATTCAATCGCTGAAGAATTTCCATTCATTTGATACCCATATTTACAAATGGGTAGGTGTACCGAATTTCGATTTTTTTTTTTGTGAACCACAAGTCTTTTCGCCGGAAAACATTATTATCATGTATTTGAGCATGATGTCAATACATATTTGACCAAAAAAGTTTACCTAAGCACGTATACAGTAAAATTGATCTGTATATGTAAATTTTATATGAGGTATTTGAACATAAGTGGTCGGATCATAGGTCACAATGGACCGATCTCGCCAATTTTTTCGCACATACAGCGTAGGTATATTAGTAATCTAAGTTATAAGTTTCATTTATCTAGCTCTTCAATTTTAAAAGTCTTAGGGATTTCAACAGACAGACGGACAGACAGACGGACAGACAGACGGACAGACAGACGGACAGACGGACATCGCTAAATCGACTCAGGAGGTCATGCTGATCAAGAATATATATACTTTTCCATACCGGAGATGCTTCCTTCTGGGTGTTACAAACGGCGTACCAAACTGAATATACCCTTTCACTCTTAGTGTAGGGTATAAAAAAATGATCAATGCATATCTTGATACCCTTTATCAGTTGCACAAATTTCATTGAAATCGAAGAAGGTGAGTTCCAACCGTTGGTCGATTTGGTGTGGAATGGCCCGTATACACATTTTAAAAATGTATAAAAAAAAAAAAAAAATTGGTTAGAAAACGGGATTCTTGCCTCGATTTGGTGGGTTTTGCTTTTGAAAAGTTGGCAACACTGCTTTATGTGCGTTTCAGCTTTTTTGTCAACAATAATTCTTTTGTGATATTTTTATTTTTGTTGCAGAAACGTATCTCTGACAAGAACTATCGATAGACTTATTCCACATCTGTTTTTGTTTTATCAATACATATGGCCAGTTTTTCAGTGCTATTTAAACTTCGCTTTTTAATATTATTGAAATATTAATTTAAATTTTAGCCGGTTACGAAAAACAAAAACCAATTTGAGCTATATATATATATATATATATATATATATATATATATATATATATATATATATATATATTAACTTTGTGCAGATATTGTAACACCCCTTACGAGGCGTGGCCGGTATGGAAAAGTATATATATATTCTTTATCAGCATCACCACCCGAGGCCAATTAGCTATGTCCGTCTGTATGTCCGTGCGTTGTTTCAATACTTTTTAGCCAAAATATATATTTGTCAATGAAAATAGCCAAATTGGTCGATGGACACGCCCGCAATATGTGTTCCAAAAATGAGCCCACATTTCTTTTTTTATTATTTTCCGCTTTTTCATAGTGGACATTTTATTCGCATTTTATTGAAAACAAATTTATGAAATATTAGCCTTGTATCTACACATATGTTTTTAAAGTAGGCTTGATCCGCCCACATTAATTTTTCAACATTTTTTGATTGTTTTTTTTACTTTTATATCAATTTTTTAAATTATTGGCATATACTATACGTAAATTTCTGATATGCAAATAATATTCTGAGTGTAAGAATGTTCAGCATAACTAAAAACTTTAAAAGGTAGGTATACAATTAAATTTCCGACATTAATATCCCCACCAAAGTGGGGGGTATTCCATAGTCGGGCCTGACCGACTATAAAAGTCCGTCGAATGTGACCGAACTTTCCCAACTCGGTTTTTTTTTATTTTTGAGCTGGGAGGTTCTGCAAATACCACAAATTGTTCAAGCATTTAGTAGTATATCTGTACTACTCATTTCAATTCAATTATAGAAACAACATTTAAAATTTGTCTACTGATTTACTCTACAATTTCACAGCCCAATAATACAAAAACACTTAAAGTTAAATATGGTGTATGGTATATTTAAAAAAAAAATACAGAAGTACAAAATTATCAAAGCGTCGCACGTTGTGTTAAAATGAGGTAAAACACTTAAAGTTAAATATGGTATATGGTATATTTAAAAAAAAAACAGAAGTAGAAAATTATCAAAGCGTCGCACGTTGTGTTAAAATGAGGTAAAAGACGCGCATTGTTTAAAAATATTAATTTTTTCAATAGAAAAAATGCCGTTCAAAATATCAAAAGATACCTATCCAGTACCATATGGTGAACATGACAAGTTAGTGTTTTTCTGCATGCTAACATATTCATGTTGTTACGAAATCTGTGAAGTCGGTTCAAAGTCACACAAAAATGTACCTATTTGTTCTATTTAAAAGCAGTAACTTTTATTTGAAAGCAAGTACTTTAGACTTTAAATCTACATATTCATTATTATTATACTAATTCCAATTTCAAAGTTATTTATTGTTAAATGGAGTTACTTTTTACATAATAAAATGAAAATACTTTATTACATATTTATGTATAAATTTTTTAAATTTAGGAGCATTTACACCAAAATACTATATCTTGAAAGTAGAATGTCTAACGATTTCAGCGATATCCAAATTTTTTGCATGAAAGTGCTAAAATAGCAACAATAGACATTGGAATATGGATAAATTGTATGGAGTAATGAAAATGTACTTACTTTCCGTTCACAAAAAAAAAACACCAACATTTTTCGTTTAAGAAACAATTGTTTACGTCATAATGTGTAAAAAAAATCAAACTTAGTTTTTCTAAAAATCAAGAGCCCATTTGTTTTTAAACTTTATTTTCTGAAATATGGAAAAAAAATTTAGAAAAAGTAAATTTAAAACCAGTTGGGAAGGTTAGATCACATGGGAAATTTTAAAGTAGGTGTAATTATGATAGTTAGGATTATCAAAATTATAGTCGGTCTAAGCCGACTATAAATACCCTACACATATGTGTGGTTACCATTCAAAGTGATATATAGGTCACCAGGGTATACGAATCCTGAAAATAACTACAAACATTCAATCGCTGAAGAATTTCCATTCATTTGATACCCATATTTACAAATGGGTAGGTGTACCGAATTTCGATTTTTTTTTTTGTGAACCACAAGTCTTTTCGCCGGAACACATTATTATCATGTATTTGAGCATGATGTCAATATATATTTGACCAACAAAGTTTACCTAAGCACGTATACATAAAAATTGATCTTTATATGTACATTTTATATGTGGTATTTGAACATAAGTGGTCGGATCATAGGTCACCATGGACCGATCTTGCCAATTTTTTCGCACATACAGCGTAGGTATATTAGTAATCTAAGTTATAAGTTTCATTTATCTAGCTCTTCAATTTTAAAAGTCTTAGGGATTTCAACAGACAGACAGACGGACAGACAGACAGACAGACGGACAGACAGACAGACAGACAGACAGACAGACAGACAGACAGACGGACAGACGGACAGACGGACATCGCTAAATCGACTCAAGAGGTCATGCTGATCAAGAATATATATACTTTTCCATACCGGAGATGCTTTCTTCTGGGTGTTACAAACGGCGTACCAAACTGAATATACCCTTTCACTCTTAGTGTAGGGTATAAAAACAAATAATACTGAACATTATGGTGGGTGTTTACAACTTCTAGGAGGATGATCGAGCATAACATTTATGCAAAATTGGTGCAGTACGATCTGCCACTCAATGTATTTTGCCAATATTTTGCCCAATTTGTACCGACTGGACCTTGAGCACGTTAAGACAATATCTTAAAATTTTAGGAGGATATCAAAAGATTCTCTAAATTTTAAGACTATTTCGATCCAAAAAAACTTTATTTAATCGATTTAAAATGTTTTTTAACTTCATCTGCAATGTACGAATACAGGACATTATTTTTTTTACTCAAATTTGTTGTGGTAAACTCTAGCAGCACATTGTAACTTTTAGGCCCTATTTACATTATCTTGTTATTTATAGACAAACTTAATAAATTAACGCAGTTCAAACGTCAGAAAAAATTAATTGAGAAAAAACATAGTAAATATATATTTTTCAGTATTGGTGCATTACACTGCCCGACAAAATTCAAATTTTGATATGGTACAGTAAAAGTTACATCGAAAATTGGATACATTTGTAGAGTTAATTCAAAAAATGGCATCAGTTTAGTTAAATTAGCTCTAGCTTTTGAAATATAGCCCATTTCATAATCTCCCATTATTTTAGTCTTCTTTTATTTTTAAAATTTAAATAACAGAAAAATATGAAGTTATCTTTTCGATATAAGACGCAGAAAACCTTGCGTCATACAATACAAATTTGATTTGAAAAATTTGTTTGCGAGATATAAGCATGTAAAAATTTAAAAAAAAAAAAAAATGTTATGTATGAAAAACTTTATTACATAAATGAGGTTTTTTAACATTTTTGTCCACTGTTATGAAGTAGATCACACATTTTTCTTTTCTTTATGGTTCTTTACTATTCATTCAGTTTTGAATGTTGAGCGCATCATGTTTTTATATCATGTTGTACTGATGTTGTGCGTAGCCACGGTAGCTCAGGGGTTAGTGCGTTGGACTGCGAGCCGAAAGGTCCCTGGTTCAAGCCTGGACTGGGGATAACAAAATCTTTTCATTGAAACATTTTTCTATACCGTGCTACCTCTCGTCAGTAAATGGCAAACCTACGAGAGTAAAACATTGCCTATGAAAAGCTCTCACCCGCCGTTCGAATTCGGCAATAAACTGTAGGTCCCACCACTTTGAGTACAAATATAACACGTACAGCTCAAAATGGTGAGAGAGCTCGGCTGAAGTTCTACACCGGACTGTAGCGCCAAACTATTATTATTATTGTACTCATGTTGCAACATGTTCATAGCATTGTCCCAACGCTTCACGTTGGCAACAATGATAATAATTTGGCAAAGCGCTAAAGCTTTGCTAAACCACACCTCTTTCAAGTTAGCTTGCACAGTTAACAGAAGCTTGCGATAATTTGGTAAAGCGCTAAAGCTTTACTTAGACCACACCTCTTTCAAGTTAGCTAGTTTAACCAACCTCAAGTGGAGGTAATAAAATAATAAAAGTGTTCTTATAATAAAAAGTGTTTTTATTCAAAATCAAAAAGTATTCTTAATTCAAGTAACAAGTTTAAAGTAGAAGCAGTGACAAAGGAGAAGCATAAATACCTCTAAAATATACAACATTTGGCGCAGCCGGTACGTCGGTACCAACCTCTCAAGGACCGAGAAAGAATGACGAAGGAAGGAGAAGGAGAACGAGAACTAAAAGTAACCAAAATAGTAAGTGGTTAAAATTTTAATTATTTGTTTATTAATTATAAAAAGGTATATTAACGTATATATTTATAAAAAAAATATATGAACTATTTTTTTTTAATTTATAGGGAGATTGAGTCCGCCGCATTGAGTCCCTGTTTGACCCATCCTCTTTAGCAAAACTACGTAAATATTCAGCTAGTGGACGATGACTTCGTTCCAATGACACATTAGCCTTGTGGATGGTAGGGTGTTCTATGTAATGCCTAACAATTTACATGTATCCGAAAACAGTTTGGAAACGAAGTTCGATCCGTTGTCTGTTACCAATACTTTGGGTATATTGTGGCATGTAACTATTTCGTTGAAGAATGCTTTTGCTACGGTGTTGTCTTCCGCATCGGGTATAGCCACACAGCACATAAATTTAGAAAAATCGTGTTGAAACGTTAAGATGTATTTATTCCCTGAAATGGTTTCAGGCAGAATACCCACCAGGTCAATGTATACTTTGTCAAAGGGTCTGACTGGCGTATCAGTTAGAACCATTGACATCTTCGTCCGCCTTGAACTCTTGTTTACCTGGCATTTTGAACAATTTTTCACATAATATTTATAAATTTTAAATGGTCTTCCCAAAAGATATGCTCTAAAATTCTTTTTTGGCCATACAATTGCCAAAAATTCTTTCTCTATAGTAGAATAGCGTGTATCCGGATTTAAAATTTATACAGATCATCAGCCCCTAAAGGGTATAGCAAACTTAAAAGATCAGACATCACGTCTTGCGCGTTTCCGACACAAATTATCGGAATATGATTTCGAAATTCATTACAAACCGGGAAAAAGTAATTTAAACGCTGATGCGCTTAGCCGCATACCGAATAATACTGAAAAAGTAGTTGTGGTACAAACACGTTCGAAAACCATGAAAATAGACAAGAAAGACGATAAGAAACAGTGAGAATGCGATCCTGACGATTCGTTAACAAAGGAAAATGACAATGTAATAATTCTAACTGAACCTCTGGACATAGAGGTAAATAAAAAAAGTAATAAAGCATTTTATTACTAAAATTTTTAAACTTTGTAAACAAATTTGAATATCTTTTACTTATATCTCGCAAATAAATTTTTTCACGAATTAACTTGGCCAGAACCCGCTTTCGTCATTGGAAATTTTTTTGGACGAATTGTTTCCATTCGGATTTGGCCAAAACCCACTTGCGTCATTGGACATTTTTTTGGACTATTGGTTCCATTGGGATTTGGCCATAACCCAATTGCGTCATTTGACATTTTTTTTTGGACAAATTGGTTCCAATGGAATTTGTCCAGAACCCATTTGCCAGAACCCACTTTGACGCAAGTGGGTTCTGGCCAAATCCCAATGGAACAGATTTGTCCAAAAAAATGTCCAATGACGCAAGCGGGTTCTGGCCAAATCCCAATGGAATCAATTTGTCCAAAAAAAAATGTCCAATGACGCAAGCGGATTCTGGCCAAATCCCAATGGAACCGATTTGTCCAAAAAACTTTCCATTATGTAAGTTGTTTCTGCTAAATCCCAATGAAACCAATGATGCAATAAAATGTATGAAATAGGAATATTAAAGAATTATTCAGAATATTCTTTTTTAATCAAGCACATTTATATACATGAATTTATAATTTCATAAATTCGCGAGAGAATGACATTCAAAGAATTTTAAAGAAATTCAAAAATTCGCGAATGAATTAAATGAAAAATTCCCAGAGAGAATATTCTTTGGAGACTGAATGTATTACAAATATTCTACGAACCTCTCTATTTACTGACATATTTGATTTTTTTTTTTATGGAAACTTTGAAATATTGAAAATGAAAAGAAATTTTAAATTCTCAGCGAATTTTGATATTGGAAATTTTTATATATTGGAAATTTTTATATACTTTATTTAGTGATCTTTTATTGGAAAATTGGAATTTTAGTGAAAATATATAAATTATAAAATTTTATTGGTTTTATTTTATTTATATTGGTTTTATTTTATTATATTGGTTTTTCTAATATTATTTTTAATAAAATACCTAGAAAAATAATAAAAAATATTTAGCTTCTTTTTAAATTTGATTTTAGCATTTTCTAGCTTTTTTTCTTGTTTGTTTAGCTTTTTCTTCAAAACAGTTCTGGCAACACTGCTCATAAGTCTTATCTTCAACTCATTTATTTTTCCCCTCAAGAGGGAGTAACATTACGCATTTTATCTTTTTCTCATACTCATAAAAGTACAAATTGTATAAACATGGTGCTCATTTTTTGTATGTATGCAACGAGTAAGCGATGTTGCGTTGAAACTTAAAATGTTTTCTTTTATATATAATGCCCGATTTACATTGTATCTTCTGTGAGATACACCGTATCAACTAGGGTTGCATTTCTTTATGAAATTGCTATAATATATAAATGAAACAGAAATATATTAAAAAAGTCAAATATAAATATACTATAATGTGTTTGACGGAAACAAAATATTCAAAATCAACTGACAATCTGTTCAGATTTTCAAAAACTTAAATGTGTATCTTGGTAGGACAGTGACAGGACTTAGCCAGTGGCGGATCGACAGGGAGGCGATCGCCCCTCCCCCCTAAGACGCCATGATTTTGTCAAAAATTTATATTTTTTAAGAAATATTATTACAAACTTAGTAAATTTAATACTTCTCTGAGTACAACTCTTCGTTTACTATCAAAATATATCAAGAAAGCTCTACAACTCAGTTGAAAAGTATCTGTAATTCTTTAATTAAAAGTTGTCATCGGTTTTTTTATTAGATATGATAAGTAGAGAGCGGATTTATATGCAAAATAATATTCCAAAAATATGCAAAATATATGCAAAATATATGCAAAAAATATGCAAACAATATGCAAAATATATAAAAAAATATGCAAAATATGCATTTTTTTATGTACTAAAATACGCTAAAAATATGAAAAAAGTTCCTCTGTTCCTTAATATTTAAAGATAAAATTTTTAACATAATTATTGATTGAAATATAACTTTATTTATTTTTACAGTAAACAATCAATGTTTTTGTTAAATTATGGACTGTAAACCTTTGTCGTCTATCAGATAATATTAATTTGTATGCTGAGAAAGATCGTTCAACATCACAAGATGTGATAGGTGCGAACGTATATTTAGTCCAAAATGATGGATTTATGGATAC
Organism: Dryomyza anilis; assembly: GCA_951804985.1. Lineage (NCBI taxonomy): Eukaryota > Metazoa > Arthropoda > Insecta > Diptera > Dryomyzidae > Dryomyza > Dryomyza anilis. The sequence goes on from OX638135.1 coordinate 60,497,823, forward strand.
GTTAAAACTTTTGGCTGGATCTTTTACATTAATTGATAATTTATACAATTCATTAAATAATGAATTTTTTGATAAAATGCAGTCCATTTTGTTACGGATGTCTTCGCCGCAGGAACCAGGCACACTTTTTAATGCGTCCTTAAAATTAACATCCAATTGCACTGATTCCGCAAGAGGTACACCTTGTTTTTCCAAATTTTGTATTATGTTTGGAATTTCGAAGAAGTATGAATAAAAGCAAGTATTGAATAAAAGCGAGGTTATTTAGAAGTTCAGGTTTTTGTATAGCATTTTGAGCTACTTCAACACACTGCGCTTCATTACTCAGTAACTGAAGAACCTGTACATTTAAATATATAATTTAAATATATAATCAAATAAATTCTGTACAAAATATTACCTGTTTTATTTTAACATGGTTTTCTGCATAAAACAGTGCAGCTTCAATCCCCATCTCGTGAAAACGGGTTCAGGTGGCAAGGGCCGATTATCCATTACTTGTTTGTATATAGCAATTCGGGATGGTGATTTAAGGAATACTTTTACTAACGGAAAACTCATTCGAATTCGTTCCGCAACACGATTTATACCGTGAGCTAAACAAGTTAAATGCTTCATGTTCGGATAGCATACATTTAAATGTTTAGCAGCTTTTATCATATATGCAGCTGCATCGGTTACCAACAATAATACCTTTTCGGAGTTGTCCCCATTGGGCCATAAAGTCAAAATCGAAGAGTTTACAAATCTAGCAATTGAGTTATGGTTTGTTTGGTCCAACTCTTTGCAACACAATATATACGGTTTTGAAGATTCATTTTCATCCATCTTTCCTACTATAAAATTTGCTATGTATCGCCCAGTTTGATCTGTTGTCTCGTCAACAGAAATCCACAAAAAGTTGTTCCCAATATCGCTACGAATTTCTTCAATCGCCTGTTCGTAGCACTTTTCCAAATATAATTTCCTAGTGTGGATTACGTTTTACATGCTTCTCCAAGAATTTTCGCCATATATTATTGTTCAGACTTTTCCACGGTAAGTTAATGGCTACCATTGCCTGGCACAACTCATAATTGAAATCTTCTACCGTAGAATTCGTCGGAATTTCATATAATCCATTATTATTTTTATGGCTTTTTTTTTAGAGGTTGAAGTAATTGAGATTTTCTTTCACTAGTAATTTTGTTTTTGAAATAAAATTAAGGGATAGTATTCCAAATTACTATTTATATCAATATTTACCATGTTATTACAAGCATTGCACCAAATATCTCCATTTTGTATTTCCAAAACTTGATCATTTATTCCGCTGAGCCACTTTTTCAATATAAAAATTTTATTTGTTTTAGGCATTGTGCTTTTAATTTTTTTTTTTTTCAAATTTTTACAGATTTAAATATTTCAAGAGTTTGATGAGAACTAAAAATTTTCTGTACAGAAAATTATCTATTTTTTTTTTCCAATGAAAACTGACCAATAAATAAATTAGTAACATACTGTAAAAATTAATAAAGTGTATTCGGTATAAAAACGCCACAAAACTTATCAGAAAAACCAATACAAGAGTATATCCACTATTTATGCAAAGACAATGTAAAAAATATGCAAAATATATGCAAAATATATGCAAAATATGCAATATATATGCAAAATATATGCAAAAAATATGGAAAATATGCAAAATATATGCAAAATATGCAATATGCAAAAAATATGCAAAATATGCAAAACAAATTGACCATAATTCGATTTATTTTTGACGAAAGGTATTTCTGTGTTTGTCCGACTTCAATTTGGGGCTTCGTTAAAATATGCATTTGCAATAAATCCGCTCCCTAATGAAAACACATATAAGGCAAAGTGCTTGAATTTAAAAAAGGCACAACAAGAAACCATGAAGGATCAGCGACATCGAATAGTATACTTTAGAAATGACTTGAAACTCGGTTAATTCGTTAAAATTGAACATTTTGAACGTTAACCACAAGTTAATTGTAGAAAAATCAGGTCTCATTTAAATGTAATGAAATGCTTTTTATTGTGGTTTAGTCGTTTTTGAAACCTCTAACACAAACATAATAAGAAATTATTTTATATTAATAACATTGCTCTACACTCATTTTGGTGCAGTAAAAGTTGCAGCAAATATTGGATGCATTTGTAGCGCTGATTCCGAAAATAGCATTAGTTTGGTCAAATTGGCTATAGTTTTTGAGATATAGGCCATTTTTCAATTCCTCATTATTTTGGTCTTCTTTTATATTTAAAATTCCAACAAACGAAAATGTCTTTTCGATATTGGACACATAAAAATATCGCGCACAATACAAAAATTTGAGTTAATGCGTGAAAAAATTTGTTTGCGAGATATAAGTAAAAGAAATTCAAATTTGTTTAAAAAGTTTAAAACTTTTGCTTTATTACTTTTTTTTCTTTACCTCTATGTCCCGAGGTTCAGTTAGAATTATTACATTGTCATTTTCTTTTGTTAACGAATCGTCAGGATCGCATTTTGACTGTTTTTTTATCGTCTTTCTTTTCTATATTTCGAACGTGTTTGTACTACAACTACTTTTTCAGTATTATTCGGTATGCAGCTAAGCGCATCAGCGTTTAAATTACTTTTTCCCGGTTTGTAATGAATTTCGAAATAATATTCCGATAATTTTGTCGGAAACGCGCAAGGCGTGATTTCTGATCTTTTAAGTTTGCTATACCCTTTAGGGGCTATTCTACTATAGAGAAAGAATTTTTGGCAATTGTATGGGCAACAAAAAATTTTAGAGCATATCTTTTGGGAAGACCATTCTTGTCGTTTCATTATTTCGTGAAAAGAATTAAAGCTAATAGTTTTCGCGAGAGAATTTTTCGTAAAGAATTTATGATTTTAAAATACATTCTCCGAATGAATGAGAATGAAAAGAATGATTTTTTTTCATTCGCGAATGCCAAATAGTCAATTATTTTTTAAAATTACACCCAAAAGTCAGTACAATTAGTCAGTACTATTAATTTTTAATCCTTCAAATTTTCAATATATTTAAAAAAAATCACCTAAATTCATGTAGAATTTAAATAATGTACAATCCGAATAATGACTAGTTGTTTTACCTGCTTCTACTCTGCTTTTATACTTTTCAAAACTGTGAATTGGGTTCAAATACTAATTTGTATGAAATTTCTATATTTTTGGAAATAAATAAAAAATGTTTTTAATTGGATATGTATTTCTAAATATGTATTTCTTGATAATTTAATGGATTGAAAATCCAACATTTTTAGATCATCATTTTTAAACTCATTTGGAAAGGATTTTTCGATCTATAATGCACTTCACAAAAATGTAGGAATTCAGCATGGTCCACATTGGTCTTATAAAAGGCGTTGTTGTCACCGCAATTATCTAATTCAAACTTTATGGCTGCAAATTTTTCAATATATTTAAAATGCTACCACGATCATCGAAAATCAATACTGTTAACATCAGGTTGTTCTTAATTTTAGGATACTCGAAGAAAAACTAAATTTTATACAACATTACGGTTGTATTTTAAACAATATTTAAAATTAAGACGCACTTGTTTTATGGACATTTTCATTATTTATTAAATTTTATTAAGATTTTGCTAATTTAAAAAAGGCCAAAAAAAAGGCTAAATAAATTAGCCCCAAAATTTAAAGCTAAACACAAAAATAAAAGGCTAAATCTTGCTTTAACCAGTTGGGAAGGTTATATCACATGGGAAATTTTAAAGTAGGTGTTATTATGATAGTTGGGATTATCAAAATTATAGTCGGTCTAAGCCGACTATAAATACCCTACACATATGTGTGGTTACCATTCAAAGTGATATATAGGTCACCAGGGTATACGAATCCTGAAAATAACTACAAACATTCAATCGCTGAAGAATTTCCATTCATTTGATACCCATATTTACAAATGGGTAGGTGTACCGACTTTCGATTTTTTTTTGTGAACCACAAGTCTTTTCGCCGGAAAACATTATTATCATGTATTTGAGCATGATGTCAATATATATTTGACCAAAAAAGTTTACCTAAGCACGTATACATAAAAATTGATCTTTATATGTACATTTTATATGAGGTACTTGAACATAAGTGGTCGGATCATAGGTCACAATGGACCGATCTCGCACATACAGCGTAGGTATATTAGTAATCTAAGTTATAAGTTTCATTTATCTAGCTCTTCAATTTTAAAAGTAGTAGGGATTTCAACAGACAGACAGACAGACGGACATCGCTCAATCGACTCAGGAGGTCATGCTGATCAAGAATATATATACTTTTCCATACCGGAGATGCTTCCTTCTGGGTGTTACAAACGGCGTACCAAACTGAATATACCCTTTCACTCTTAGTGTAGGGTATAAAAAGGCTAAACTGGCAACACTGCTCATGAGTAGTAAAATTTTTACTCTCCGATGATTAACCATTTATGAGTAAAGAGTAAGTCTGATTTTTTTTATCATACTCACTCATGTCGTGTGTAGTAAAATTAAATGTGTGCTTTGTCACTTATGAGGATTATGCATAAGTGAGTCATTATGAGTATTCATTTATGTGACTTTCCGAACTCTGCCTAAAACTACAGAAATTCTCGTCTCTGGGACTCATCTTTGGTCGCTACACTACATCCCAACGAGTTAGGATGGGACCTCTTATAATATGTATACTCTCTGCCAATAGTGGCGCTGAGTCATTAAATATGTATTTGTCGCCTAAGACTTTAGGAAAATGTTTTTAGTAATACGACAAATTTTATTTTGTGTAATGTTATGATTTTTAATATAATCAAAACTTTTTGTATTATTGCCGAGGTGTTTTGTAAAATGTGTTTTTACTTTATTTATAGATGGGCCATGCCACCTAACGGAATTATTTTTTAATTCCAAAGGGGACGCCCCCCGAGTAGTCAGATCGGCAGGATTATTATGCAATAAAATGCATTCACTGATTTGTATATTGCTTGTGGGGCAATTATTAATCAAGCGTGATATTGTGATATATTCAGACTCACAGTAATATGATCTGAAATTGATCCAATTTTGAAATGGTAGTGGTTTGAGACATGAATCCCAGTATATTTGTTGAGCAACAGTTTTAACAAATTTTGCGTACAAATTTTATGCCCCAATTTTTTAATGAATATTTTATTATTTTCAAATTTTTTTCGACAAATAATGTGTTTTGCTGGATTTATATCGCGTTGTTACGAAAGATATAGTTCTTCAAATTCCAAATATTTTGTATGTTGTATAATACTCCTGTATAACATGAGACAACTTTCGAGCAAGATGGCTCTATATATGGTTCGGGCATATAATGTAATGTAATTGTCCACCCAAAAACAGTTTTTTGGGTCATAGAGACCCCAGTACACCTTTTCGAATACCATTTAGTGTCACGAGAGTCTACAAGCCTCCTTGAATTAATAAGTCAATAGGTGAGCTTTTATAAAAATCGGCGCACAGTGTGCGATTTTCACTATTTAGCTAGACAAAGGTCAATTTTTTATTTTTATATTTTAACAAATATTTAAATGAGGAATAATAGTGAATTGTCCCAATAAAAAGAAAACTTAATAAAATGTTAACAAAATTTAAACAAAAATATTGTAATGGGACTCCAAATGTCAATGTTTGAACAATGCGCTCAAATGCACATTGATGAATGATAATAATTTGTTTATTTTGCAGGTGCAAAACTTTGTTAGTGATTTTCTCCAATTTTTTATTAAATAAAGTTATCTACATGCACTTCAAACAACATTTAAAATTTACTTGAAAAAAGTTAAAATAATATTATAATATTCGAATTGAAAATAATAGTTTTAATTGTAAGTATTTCTGAAAAAGTGTCAACTTCTGTAGAAGTTTTCTTTCTTATTCCACATTATTCCGATGTTTGATTACATTCACAATAACAATGAACATTTTTACTTTTAGGAAAACAAAATTCTGTCTGCACATATTTGCAACCCCCATACACTTTTTTTCAAATTACTGCAATGCCTTCGTCTGTCTTTTGTAAGCAAATTTTTGATATTTGGATAACAATAGTCCATTTAAAAATAGGTCATTTATAAATCATAAAACCCGTTAACGTTAAAAAAGCGGACTTAATGACAGAAATGTTGTCATTATTTCAAAACCCCAAAATTTTACGAAAATTTGTATTTATAAATATTTTTTAATAATTTATTAAAATAGAATATTAAATAAAGTTTTAACAATGCAGTATAAAAACAAATTTTTTGAATTCTCACAATTAAATTCTGATATATAAATATTTCCAGTTACATGGCAAGTGGGCGTAGCAGTCGACCGATATTTCCCAAAATGTACCCAAATACTCCTTAGTTGATTATTTGGGTACATTATTAGTCTACCTTCCATAGTTTTTAAAATATAGACTTTTGTCCAGCTAATTATTGAAAATTGTACACTGTGCGGCGTCGGCGTATTTAAGTTCAGGTAACATTTTTAATTGATGGGAGTCAAAGGACTGCGAAGGCAGATTTCCAGTGATTTTAGATCAATCGTTGATTAAATATAAAATGTTGAGACCAGACTGGGTCGAATGCTAATTTATTCTTTTAAACCCGATGTGCTGAGTTAGCCTTGGTATGTAATTTGAGTATAATAATGTGCGCAGTATAATAAAGTAGCCGCGGTAGCTCAGTGGTTAGTGCGTTGGACTACGAGCCGAAAGGTCCCCGGTTCAAGTCTGGACTGGGGCTAACAACATCTTTTCATAGAAACATTTTTCTATACCGCGCTACCTCTCGGCAGTAAATGGCAAACCTACGAGAGTAAAAATTGCCTATGAAAAGCTCTCACCCGCCGTTCGGATTCGGCAATAAACTGTAGGTCCCACCACTTTGAGTACAAATATAACACGCACAGCTCAAAATGGTGAGAGAGCTCGGCCTAAGTTCTTATAGAGCTGTAGTGCCAAACTATTATTATTATTATTATTATAATGTGCGCAGGAGCAAAGTTCGATGTAGTGGACTGTATTTGAGTTGTATTCAAATTTGCGCTATTGAATTTGGTGTCAGACCTTGAGCCAACTATATTATTTGCGCAAGTTTTATCAAATTTTTATTGTAAGATTGTATTTTCTCTGTGTAGCAGTGTATTGTGTTTTTTCTTACATTTGAAACAAGTTTTATTTGCTCTACAATATCTCAATATATCATGAAAAGATGAGCGGCAATTTGTGCAACATCGATACTCTTTAACAGTATTATATCGATTATGAGTATACATTTCCATGATGGTAGGTTATGAGAACCTTGGCACAATTTGCATTGAGAAATATCGACTATATTGTGAAGAGTCTAATAAAATTTTGACTTCTGGGACACTTGCTCTGCTTTAACGGGAGCCATTAAAGATACTGCTGGTAAATCTCTAATATCTGATACAGTTTCTGGAGTTTGAAATCTATTTGTAACCGTGCCTAATCGCGATTGAGACAATTCAAATATAACCTTATTAATTTCAGACATTGGTCGATTGTAACATTTATGAGATTCGATATAGTTTGCTTGGACAACGACATGATTATCTTCATCAGATAATTTGGATAGGTATGCATCATAGGCATCTTTAAATTTATTCCAAATTTCTTTCCAAAATTAACGGCACAGCCACGAGATCAAATAACACGAGATCGAACAACTGTGGCAAGTTTCTGTAACTCTTTCGAGAAATACTCGATTAAAAGTGACGTCGCGCATTCTCGAAGAGTCATTCTCAAATTCGAGAACTTCTGAGTTTCTCAATTTTACGTTGTATTGAATATATTATATCAATTAAAGATTACCTGCTCATTTTAAGATACAAAATATTAAATAGAAATTAATTTTACATTTTGGCGCACTGGCAACTGAGAATGTACTCGAACGTCAACAAATGCCAATATGTCAATGGTACAGAAGCTTGCCTAAAATCGGAAATTAAAGTTTGTTGCAGAAAGTTTCAAAATATGTCATTTTATTATTAATTTATGAGAATCTAGAGAACAAACAAAAAATGATACACCCTAGTGAAAACATCCTTCTGTACTTGCTTAAAGTCAAAAAATTAAAACAAGTGCTTTTTAAGAAATAAAAATGGGTTACATTAAAACTGTCATAACTCTTTCAATATAAACTCCGCATGCAAAGTGTTAGTTTTATATAATTGGGAATTTTAATATGTCAGTTTTGCCTCTTCTGTTATTATAGTTGACAAAACTGGCCCATATTTGGTATGGTAGTTGGGAATTGTGATATGTACCATAGTACCTAATATTATCAGTATATCTCTTACGATGGTCAAGTTATATAGTTTAAGAAGAATGGTAGGCATGGCAGTTGGCCAATCACGCCCATATTAAGAATGCACGCTGCAAAAAAAAGGTCTCTCCCAAACATAATTTTGCAGGCATTAACATGTATGTTTGGAATTTTATGTAAACATAATATATAATTGACTAATAAATCATTTGTAAACAGTGTTGTATTGAGACTTGAACAGTGTTGTAATGAGCTCTGACTTACATTATAATATCCCGGAAACATTTTAATGTTGCCCCTTAAAATGGAGTATGTTCTAATGGAAACATAATAATTACTACATCCAAATAAAATAAATATTTGAACCGTAACATAAATATGTTTAAAATATAACATGATTTGGAACGACCTGAATATAAATATTTTTCTAGAGAAACATATCAGTTGTTTCAGTTCAAAAAGTAGTATGTTTGTATAGAAACATATTTATATATTTTTGGAAAGAAATCCTGAAAATAAAAAAAAAAAAAAATGTTTTTTTATTAGTTTTTATTAAAAATCTTTAAACATAGGAAGGAATTTGTAATAATTGATGTTTGAATATCGAAACACAGATTTTTATTTGTGGTTTTTTCACATTAGTTTCAGAAATTATATACTGCACTATATTATACACTGTTGCTATTTGTTCTTTTTAGCAACAGTGTATAAAACTAACACTTTGCATGCGGAGTTTATATTGAAAGAGTTATGACAGTTTTAATGTAACCCAGTTTTATTTCTTAAAAAGCACTTGTTTTAAAAATTTATATATTTATTTAATTTACAAATAACAAAATTATTACCGACGCGAACACGTTTTCTCAACGCACAACAAAAGACACGTACGCAGAAAATGCCGATCAACGAGTGTCAACTTTATATACAAGAATTCATTATACCCTACACCTATGAGGTACATATATTGTAACGCCCCTTATGAGGAGTGTAAAAGTATATAAATTATTGATCCGCATCACTACCCGAGTCCGTTTAGCCATGTCCGTCTTGCTGTCTTGCGGTCCGAATACAGAATAACTTGAGAAATACTGATCAGAATGCGATGAAATTTCGTCACAATGTCAACGGACACGCCCTCCTCCCATACAAGTCACTTTTATATAACTTTTTCGGAACTAATAACTCGAAAAGTATTCAAGGTATAGTTATAAAATTTAAAACCTATTATTAGAATTCACCTAAAAATATGTGGTTCAAAAATGGGCGTGATACGCCCACTTTTTTTTTTTCATTATTTCCCGGGTTTTCATAGTGGAAATTTGATCCGTAGATTATTAAAATCAATTCTATGAAATATTAGCCTTTCAAAATTTTAAATTTAGGCGTGGTTCACCCAATTATATTTTTAATTTTTTTTTTTTAGTTTTTTTATACTTTAATATATATTTTTTAATTTATGGGGATATCGTAAATTTCTGATATGTGTCAACCCGTTTTTTTGTTTGTTTTCAAACATCAGTATGTTTAAAATGACCCTTTACATGCTTCAAACGACGACAAAAGAGACGATGCCAAAAGATGGCGTAGGTATAAAAACTGCACAACGTTGCCAACTTCGTCAGTCGATAAATTATCGAGCGTGGCGAACATACGTTGTATTAAGATTTGATTAGCATTTTCTGTGTTTCGAAACATGTTGTGAATTAGCTCACACATTTTTTCTTTTCTTTGTGGTTCTTCTCTATTCATTCAGATTTGGATGTTGCTGTACACATGTTGAGCGCATCGTGTTTTCATATCATGTTGAACTCATGTTGTACAGCAACATGTTCATAGCATTGTCCCAACGCTTCACGTTGGCAACAATAATAATAATTTGGCAAAGCGCTAAGCTTTGCGTAGAACACACCTCTTTCAAATTAGCTTCCACAGTTAACAACAGCTTGCGATAATTTGGCAAAGCGCTTAAGCTTTACTTAGACCACACCTCTTGCAATATAATTTTCCATTGCATAATTTTGGGTCTATGTTAAAATAAGCAAAGCAGCGGTTCTCCAACAATTATACTATTTCGCAATTGGTATCAGCCAAAAACTGCAAGTCGGACTTTCTGCAAAAGTCACGTACACCAAAATTGAGTGAATGTGAAAATTCACTAGAACATTGTGAAAATAGAATTTAAGAAAAGCTTGCAACGAAGGTATTGTTAATACTTTTCGTTCCAATTTAAAATAGAGTTTTTTAGTCAGCCTCAAGTGGAGGTAGTAAAGTTAATAAAAGTGTTAAAAATAATAAAAGTGTTCTTTAATTAATTAAATGATAACAAAAATTCAATGATAACAAAATGATAAATGATAAATGATAACAAAAATTCCTTCAGTGGAAGGAAGAAAGAAAAGTAACCATAATGGTAAGTGATTAAAAATACTTCAATTTAATTTAAAAAAAAAAAAGAAAAATTGATTTCGTTGTTGTTTGGGTAACATTTTTGTTTCATTGAAATTTTCAATTACAACTTGATGAAATTTATTTTTTTTTAATTAAAAGATAAAGATAACGTTTGAAATTTATTGAAAATATTTAATGGCAGATGCTAATGAATTAAATGCGTATATTCAAAAGTAATCTAGCGAATTGGACAGATTTGTTGAAAAATTATGGTCGCAATTTGTACCAACAATAATAAATATAGATAGTACAGCATTATTAAAAGATAATATATCTAGAATTCTGCATTTATCTAAATTAGAGGAGGCAGATAAAATAGTAGAAGAGTTATTAAATTTCCAGAATTTAAAATTTAAATCTGTTTGAGCAGAAAATTGTGAATTAAAAAGATTAGTTGATGAGATGCTTTTGACTTAGTAAGTTCAAAGGAGTTTGACACAATAGATGATTTATACAATCTGTTAAGGAATACGTACATGGAATGTAGGTCAGTAGATTTTGTTTTTTTTTTTTACAAATTAACCAACGCTCAGGGGATGCCCCCTATTCATGCAATGCACAGTGTTGATCGTAAGAAGGGATGATAGGTTAAATGGAGGGGGGAAAGATGGAGTAGTGTCGGTGAATGTTTGTTTTGAACTTGCCAATATCAAAAATGTCGGGAAAAACGGACGCAGGGAGATTGTTCCACAAACGTGTCGTGCGACTGAAGAACGAATTATCTCTATAATGCGTGGTTCTGTTGAGAGTCGAGTGGACTACGAAGGGATGGGCTTGATTTGATGCCCGAGTAGAACGAGAAAACACACGACCTGGTGGAATCAGGCCATGTATTTCACTCGAACACTTACCGTTGTAATACCTATAAAACAGGCTTACACACCCAACGGTCCTTCGGTGCTCAAGAGAACCAATAGACGATGAGATATTTTCATCCCCTATCAAATATATCGCACGTTGTTGAATTCGGTCCAGGAACTCCAAGGAGGATTTTGAAGCTCCTGCCCAAATGTGCGAATTGAATTCCATTTTAGGCCGAATATAGGTGGTGTAGACAGTACGCAGGTCAGCAGGAGTGAAGTATGTTTTACACCGTTTTAAAAAACCGAGGCACTTGGCAGCTTCTTTCGACACATTAAATATGTGATCATTCCAACGTAGATCACATTGAATTGATATGCCCAGAACGTCAAGAGCAGCTGACTGCGCAATATCCACAGCACCCATATTGAGGGGAGGGAGGAGTGAATCCATTCTTTTGTGAGATAACAGACAACATTGGGTCTTGCTTGCATTAAAATCTACTCTGTTTGCAATACCCCACTCGGAGATTGATTTAAGGTCATTATTGAGCGTGTCATTCATAGTGCGTCTTTTACTCTCAATCTCCAAAGAGTTTGGGCGCTTGTTGAACGAGTATGAATGACAAATGTTACTGTCATCTGCAAAGGAATGAATTGGGTTCTGGGTCAATGACAGAAGGTCATTGATAAATACCAGAAATAGGGACGGGGATAGGACGGAACCCTGCGGAACTCCAGAATTGATGGAATGTTGTTCTGAAAAAACACCATCCATCGCAACTCGTATAGAACGACCCTGAAGAAAACTCGATATCCATCGAGTAAAAAATTCACCGACACCAAATGCAATTAGTTTTGAAACGAGGGCTTTATGCCACACTCGATCAAAAGCCTTGGAAATATCGAGAGCAACAGCCTTACTCTCCCCGAAAAGGTGAATACATTTATTCCACTTTTCGGAGAGGACCGCCATCAAGTCCCCTGTGGATCTGGCCCTACGGAAACCATATTGGCGGTCACTGAGCAATTCGTTGTGCTCAAGATAGTTCACAAGGTGGAAGTTAATTACGCTCTCCATTACTTTGGAGAGTGCTGAGCATATTGCAATGGGTCGGTAATTGGCGGGGTTCGTAGCCTCGCCCTTTTTCGGTACTGGCTGAACATTGGCAACCTTCCAACAAGATGGAAAAACTCCTGTCGTGTAGGAGATGTTGAAAAGGTTACGCAACGGACAAGCCAGCGTTGACGCGTACTTCTTCAACACATGGGCAGATATGCCATCTGGCCCAGAGGCTTTGTTAATGTTGAGGTTTGCTAAAACCTTTTTAACTGCCCGAGTTCGAAAATGAATTTCCGGCATTGCAGAAGAAACAAAATCTACGACGGGCAGTGGTTGATTACTATCCGGGAGCGTTGAATTATTTGCAAATAATTCTGCCAAGAGATTAGCTTTATCAACCGGGTCAGTGAAGGTCTGGCCATTCATAATAAGAGTTGGAGTAGACGATGTCGTCTGATTCTTCACTCTTTTAACGAATGACCAGAAATTTTTACTACCTCTATGGTAGAGTAGGACCCTTTTGCGCGCGTTTTGTTCGTGAAGAAACTTTTCGCGCGAGATCACGGCATTACAGCGATTCCTAGCCTGTATGCGAAGTCTTTCTGTGTCAGCATTCTTGTTAGAACGCCAATTTTGAAAGGCTTCCTCTTTCGACCTGACTGCAATCCTGCAAGTCTCATTAAACCATGAGTGGTCCTTGGGTTTAATGCTAATTTTTTTAGAAGGTATGAAGGACCGCATACCTAATAAAATAATATTTTGTACCATTGTAGCCGCGGCATTTATGTCTCTGTCAGCGAAACACAATTTCCAATTAAAGTTACGAAAAAAATCATTTAACGCAACCCAACTTGCTTTTTCGTAAAGCCATACAGTCCTCTTCGGGGCTTTAATCGAAGAGGCGCGTAAACTAGAATACGAAAACTCAGCGGAAACAGTACAGTGGTCGGAGTTTCCAAGAGGTGCAAGGACTTTTACATCATATTTTTCATGATGTGAAGTCAGAAAAAGGTCTAGGACTTTTGGGCTTTGCCCACCGACGCGTGGAAGGTACGTCGGTTCCTTCACCAATTGAGTGAGTTGATTGCACTCTGCAAACAGCTCAACATAACAACCCTCCTGTGTTGGAAGACCCGAGTGGCTCAACCAAGTGGCGTTGTGCACATTAAAATCGCCCGCAACAACAATTTCACTGCCTGGAAATTGCTCCAATATATTTGAGATCGAATCAGATAAGGCATCCAGCTTATTACAGGTGGAAACCCTATCTAGATTCGGACTCCTATAAAGAAAGCACAAGTGCATGATGTGTGTTTGGATTTTGAATTTAACCCAAATTGTATTAAATTCGCTATCCGACACACTATGCTGTTGCTGCAGTTGATACGCAACGTCACTCCGAATAAATAGGGCAAGGCCCCTATGGGCAGAGAATAATGGCAACAGGTGATAACCAGGCACATGAAAATCTGTACCCTCATGAACCTGGGTCTCACATAGTGCCATTATTTGAGGCCTATGGATGGACACATACGCATATACAGAGAAAAAATTCGCCCTCAGCCCACGAACGTTGCAAAAATCTATGCGGAATTTTTGCGGCATTTTCCTACTGGGCAAGTTCAAAACAATCAAACATACCACAAACGTGCAGCAGTTGACACAAACAAATGAGAGCGCAAGCAAAGCAGTGGCGAGTGTTATGCCTTAACCACAGCGTAGCTTACGCACTCAGTGCAGCATCAACCGTGCACGCACGTAGCAGGGAGTAGGATGGGGAAGGGAAGAATAACGAAAAACAAAATACAATTGCGGCACAGGGCATAGAAGAGCCCCTTGCGTTGGCAATTGCAAATAAAAACCAGTTGGGAAGGTTAGATCACATGGGAAATTTTAAAGTAGGTGTAATTATGATAGTTAGGATTATCAAAATTATAGTCGGTCTAAGCCGACTATAAATACCCTACACATATGTGTGGTTACCATTCAAAGTGATATATAGGTCACCAGGGTATACGAATCCTGAAAATAACTACAAACATTCAATCGCTGAAGAATTTCCATTCATTTGATACCCATATTTACAAATGGGTAGGTGTACCGAATTTCGATTTTTTTTTTTGTGAACCACAAGTCTTTTCGCCGGAAAACATTATTATCATGTATTTGAGCATGATGTCAATATATATTTGACCAACAAAGTTTACCTAAGCACGTATACATAAAAATTGATCTTTATATGTACATTTTATATGTGGTATTTGAACATAAGTGGTCGGATCATAGGTCACCATGGACCGATCTCGCCAATTTTTTCGCACATACAGCGTAGGTATATTAGTAATCTAAGTTATAAGTTTCATTTATCTAGCTCTTCAATTTTAAAAGTCTTAGGGATTTCAACAGACAGACGGACAGACAGACAGACAGACAGACAGACAGACAGACAGACAGACGGACAGACAGACAGACGGACAGACAGACGGACAGACAGACGGACAGACGGACATCGCTAAATCGACTCAGGAGGTCATGCTGATCAAGAATATATATACTTTTCCATACCGGAGATGCTTTCTTCTGGGTGTAACAAACGGCGTACCAAACTGAATATACCCTTTCACTCTTAGTGTAGGGTATAAAAATGCAGCGAGTGCAGCAACTCAGCAGCCAGCGGCAGACGAAACCGGTTTTGGTTTATTGTTATTGTTGTGTTTGTGGATTTAATTTGTTTGGTTTATTGTTTGCGCTTTTATTTATTATTTATATTTCTTATTTTTTTTTGCAACTATTAAAAGACGACACTGGACTTTGCACGAATATTAACACAAATAATTTAAATAGACGACGGACAGACGACGAACGAGTAAAAATGTAGGAGGTCTAGGCGACACGACCGTCCCTCATGGCTATGTTGACGCTACTCAAATAATCGTAATGCATCAGCTGCCCAAGGCAATGAAAAAAAGGAGACGGAAGAGAAAACACAAAATGTAGGTATGAAGCAGCCTACATCTACATGTTCTTTTTGCAAGAAGAAGGGACATCTGAGGGATGAATGTCATACACGGAGAAACACTCCGTATTGCAGTGACTGTCGTACTTATGGACATGAACAGTGTGCAGATCGTTCGGGTCGGAATGTTTTTCCAGGACATACTGCTCTCCAAGGAAGTCAGCCACCCGTACCTCAGGTAAATGGTCAAGGTGGCATCCAGAACCAAGTCGGGGGTGCTCCAGGATTGAGATGCGATTGGTGCCATAGAGGGGGACACGTCGAGGGGGATTGTCGTGTTAAACGCGATACACAAGTTTTTCGAGGAAATATTGGTAATGGGAAATTTGCAAACAAGCCCGCTAAATATTGCACTTGGTGCAGAAAGGACGGACATGTTATTATGAATTGTTATGCCAAACGAAAATATGATGCATGGAACAATAATATCAGTCCACAGGGCAACTACCAAGGGCCCAGTCATGGCCACTAAACTGGGAATCCGTAGCAAATAATGTAGTAAGGCCAGTAGTTGTAGAGGTTCCAAAGAGGACACTACAACAAAATAAAACAGCGAATATTATTAACGCAGAAAATGAAGAACAACCAGTTGGGAAGGTTAGATCACAT
The DNA here is from genome assembly GCA_951804985.1 of Dryomyza anilis. Taxonomy (NCBI): domain Eukaryota; kingdom Metazoa; phylum Arthropoda; class Insecta; order Diptera; family Dryomyzidae; genus Dryomyza; species Dryomyza anilis. Next base: position 60,514,076 of record OX638135.1, read on the forward strand.
GGGAAATTTTAAAGTAGGTGTAATTATGATAGTTAGGATTATCAAAATTATAGTCGGTCTAAGCCGACTATAAATACCCTACACATATGTGTGGTTACCATTCAAAGTGATATATAGGTCACCAGGGTATACGAATCCTGAAAATAACTACAAACATTCAATCGCTGAAGAATTTCCATTCATTTGATACCCATATTTACAAATGGGTAGGTGTACCGAATTTCGATTTTTTTTTTTGTGAACCACAAGTCTTTTCGCCGGAAAACATTATTATCATGTATTTGAGCATGATGTCAATATATATTTGACCAACAAAGTTTACCTAAGCACGTATACATAAAAATTGATCTTTATATGTACATTTTATATGTGGTATTTGAACATAAGTGGTCGGATCATAGGTCACCATGGACCGATCTCGCCAATTTTTTCGCACATACAGTGTAGGTATATTAGTAATCTAAGTTATAAGTTTCATTTATCTAGCTCTTCAATTTTAAAAGTCTTAGGGATTTCAACAGACAGACAGACAGACAGACGGACAGACAGACAGACAGACAGACAGACAGACAGACAGACAGACAGACAGACAGACAGACAGACAGACAGACAGACATACAGACAGACAGACAGACAGACAGACAGACAGACAGACAGACAGACAGACAGACAGACAGACAGACAGACGGACAGACAGACGGACAGACAGACGGACAGACGGACATCGCTAAATCGACTCAGGAGGTCATGCTGATCAAGAATATATATACTTTTCCATACCGGAGATGCTTTCTTCTGGGTGTTACAAACGGCGTACCAAACTGAATATACCCTTTCACTCTTAGTGTAGGGTATAAAAAGTAAAAATACATGTTAATGAAGATAGAAATCTTCTAACAAAAAATATAATGAACTATATAATAATAATACACAACTTGACGCGAATAAAGAACAGAATATAGGAATTAGGGAAATTAAAAAAAAACAAATTATAAAGAAAGCAAATCTAGTAAAGAAAGTAAAACCAATTGAATCGAAAGTTAAAAATATTAAAATCAAGAATAATAAAATCAAAAGTAGATCAAATAAAAAGAAAGTTGTAATTAACTGCCCTGAAAATTTGGGAATTGTAGATCAAACGTCTGCCAAGACTGTGGATACATTCCGTACAGGGGCGAGTATAATTTGCAATGGAGTAGTTTCAATATTTCTTTTTATTATTAGCGCTATGTGCGTTTTATCGTCAGAAATGTATAATAAATTCACGATCTGTAAATTGTCTTCAATTGCTAATAATTTTAAGCGTAAATTTATGTCGAAGAAAATGAAATTAGTGTCTCACGGCATGGAGAGTGTTTCAAGATATCTGATACGAGTGATGTGTTCATTGAAGTACCTAGCGAGGCAGCAAAAAATGGAAAACTTACTCTGGATTCTGGAGCTGAGGCCAGCCTGATTAAAGAAAATAGGATGGCACATTTGCCGAATTTTAATAATAATATTCAGAAAAATCTGAGTGGTGCTTTTGGTGGATGCGTTAGAAACTTAGGCTCCACTAAGATTCAGCACACAAACATAGAAAACCTGTGTATAACGCTACACGTTCTGTCATTTGAACAAGGGGTACCAGCAGATGGAATAGTCGGGCATGACAATCTCTGGAACAGATCTATAATAATTGCGTTAAATAAAAAAATTACATTTTTTGATGAAGACAAAAATCACCTTGTTAAATATCCATTAAAATCATTGCAAGACATAGAAAATATTAATTTTAATCAACAAATCTGGGTACAGCCCAGAACGGCCATGGTTGTATCACTGCCGTTAAGAACAAGAATTCCTGCATCCAGGGAAAAAGTATATCGAAAATTATACTGCGTTTCATATGCTTTTACTATGAACAATAACAGTTTATGATTTATTAACATTTCTGGTAAATTTACTATGAATTGGATTGATCATTAATATTTATAGTAAATTGTGTGTCAAATCTTTTTCAACTGTCACAGAGAAAATTTTTCCAATCATTTTTTTACATCAATTTTCAACAGCTGCGGTAGACTGCGGGTAATTAAATATATATAATTAATTATAAATTGTTGTAGCTGTTGTTATTTGTACAACATGCAGCAGCACGTAGCGAAATTTCGTTCGATGGATAATTGTAGCAAACATGTGCAATAATTCCTAGTGGATATATAATGCTGAACTGGGTTGCTGGCGGCCCTTGCGGTCATTTGAAGTTCCAAGTCCATGAACAGTGCACAGAAGCGGAAGTAATTCGGCAGATTCGATCACGCTAAGAACCGTCCTGCTGCGTTTGCGGCTGACACATGCAGGAGGTGCTATTTAATTTGTTTTTATACCCTACACTAAGAGTGAAAGGGTATATTCAGTTTGGTACGCCGTTTGTAACACCCAGAAGAAAGCATCTCCGGTATGGAAAAGTATATATATTCTTGATCAGCATGACCTCCTGAGTCGATTTAGCAATGTCCGTCTGTCCGTCTGTCTGTCCGTCTGTCCGTCCGTCTGTCTGTCTGTCTATCTGTCTGTCTGTCTGTCTGTCTGTCTGTCCGTCTGTCTGTTGAAATCCCTAAGACTTTTAAAATTGAAGAGCTAGATAAATGAAACTTATAACTTAGATTACTAATATACCTACGCTGTATGTGCGAAAAAATTGGCGAGATCGGTCCATGGTGACCTATGATCCGACCACTTATGTTCAAATACCACATATAAAATGTACATATAAAGATCAATTTTTATGTATACGTGCTTAGGTAAACTTTGTTGGTCAAATATATATTGACATCATGCTCAAATACATGATAATAATGTTTTCCGGCGAAAAGACTTGTGGTTCACAAAAAAAAAATCGAAATTCGGTACACCTACCCATTTGTAAATATGGGTATCAAATGAATGGAAATTCTTCAGCGATTGAATGTTTGTAGTTATTTTCAGGATTCGTATACCCTGGTGACCTATATATCACTTTGAATGGTAACCACACATATGTGTAGGGTATTTATAGTCGGCTTAGACCGACTATAATTTTGATAATCCTAACTATCATAATTACACCTACTTTAAAATTTCCCATGTGATCTAACCTTCCCAACTGGTTTTTTATTTAAATATAATAAATACACACCGAGAGAAAAACGTAGTTAACTATCAACGTTTTTTAGTAGTTAATTAAAAATACTTAAAAAAACTACGTCCTAGTAAATAAAAAATATGTCAATTTTTAAAATTTTTAAATTGAAAATATATAACATTATTTATTTTTTACGCGGTGTTATACAAAAATCAACGTCATCTCAAGTAAGTTATAAATATAATGGCATGCAGCTAACAAATAATATTAATATATTTTTGAGAAATTTCTTTCAAGTGATTCTTGGTATACATGCTAAAAAATAACAATCAGCATAAATCGCAATGTAGCTTCCACCCCACTTCCTGGACGTCCTGGTGTTACGAGCCTGTTAATTTCTCTTGTGATTGGATCTGCAATAGCTCACTTTACGCAGGTCATCAGCTCAATGATACTATATATTGGAACTACTGTGCGACACCTGCATACCAGCAACTACCAGATGAAGTTGTACAAAGTGTCGCACCGACTGTCGTTAGTAGGGCGGTATTTATCGATCACTCAGGTCGCAAGGTGAAAAAGCATCATGATGAGGCAGTGTATCGAGTCGTAGCAGAAGAAACTCGCTCGAACAAATGTGGAGATCGCAAGATAAGATAGTAAATACATTCCAGTCATTTATATATTTTATTCAATTTAATTATCCCCAGGATGTCAACATGTTTAGGGATTGGATCCACTATTCACATAACTCCCAACCATAACTCTTTAATGACACCGCTGCAATAGCAGAAGAGTGTCTGTCGAGTGTGGTTCCGACTAGAATATGCGCGTGAGGTATTAAAAGTTCGAACGCTGGACGTCGATGAGCTGGACGTCTAGAGGAATCATAATAAGATCTTGAAAATAGGCGAGTGTGTGCTGCATGCTTTTGAGCATTGATGGCAACAGCGTACTCACAGCGCGAACACCCAACAAACGTCTGTACATTGTCTTATTGTTTCTAATTTTTTTTTTTAATAAAACAAATAATTAATATAAAATTTTGACATTTTATTTAAAAAATTATTGACTATTTAAAACTGACTATACGTTGTCGGAGGATTTTCATTCACGTCGTAGTCGAAAACATAGTTATAAATAACTACGTTTTGCTCTCGGTGCATATATACGAAATAATTTGAAATGTCAGTCTTTCCATTCATTTGTTTCTGAAGTAAATATGTTATCAATCATATTAAATTTATATTCAGAAGATTGTAAACAAAAAAAAATTATTACACATTGTACATTCAAATTAAACATAGTAAATTTGTGACATTTGACAATTTTAAAAAATTACTATGAATAATAATAATGTTTTTACTATAGCTAAATTTGACTTCATATCGTTAAGATGTATAACAAATTTACTATGAATCCTAAAGGATTTACAATGTTTTTTCCGTGGGTGTATAGTTTTGTTGCACAAACAGGAAATTCAGCCAGGAGTATATTTGGGAGAGAGTTTAACAAACGTTAGAAGAAATAGAGTATATGCATCAATTTTAAATGCCACCGATAAGGAGGTGACCATTGATAGCAATTTCAAGCCACAATTTTCAAATTTTAACAAATATAAAGAAGCAACATAGGCGAGTTCTACAATAAATACAATAAACTCGGTTAATATAAAAAATAGAATTGATAGATTATTAGGGAATGTAAAGATGATGAATCATTAAATAAAGAAGAAGTGGCATCTTGTCATATCATGACGTTTTTCATTTGGAAGGGATGAATTAACATTCACTCCGATATTAAAACATGAAATACCCACACAATGGAATCAACCACCAATAAATCAGAAACAGTATAAACTTCCTCATATGCATAGAAATGAGATTAATAGACAAGTATCAAAGATATTAGACGATGGAATTATTTCACCAAGCATGTCGCCTTGGAATTTTCCATTATTATTGGTACCTAAAAAGGGCGGTAGCTCAGTGGTTAGTGCGTTGGACTGCGAGCCGAAAGGTCCCCGGTTCAAGCCTGGACTAAGGCTAACAACATCTTTTCATAGAAACATTTTTCTATACCGCGCTACCTCTCGGCAGTAAATGGCAAACCTCCGAGAGTAAAAACATTGCCTATGAAAAGCTCTCACCCGCCGTTCAGATTCGGCAATAAACTGTAGGTCCCACCAGTTCAAATATAACACGCACAGCTCAAAAATGGTGAGAGAGCTCGGCCTAAGTTCTTATAGAACTGTAGGGCCAAACTATTATTATTATAAAAAGGGCGATAAAGATGGCAATAAGAAATGGAGACTGGTTATAGATTTCCGAAAATTAAATGACGTCACCAGCAAACAGATATTTCCTATACCACGAATAGATGAGATTTTAGACCAGTTAGGTCATAGTCAGTAGTTTTCAACACTAGATTTATCCAGTGGTTACCATCAGGTTTTAGTTGAAGATAGTGACAAAGAAAAAACTGCTTTCAGTACAGGTCTTGGTCATTTCGAATTTAACAGAATGCCATTCGGTCTAACAGGGGCACCTGCCACTTTTCAAAGGATAATGAACCACATACTAACAGGTTTACAGGGTATTGACTGTTTCGTTTATTTAGATGGCATAGTGGTTTATGGAAATAATTTAGCAGAACACGAGCATAGGCTATGCAAGGTTTTGCAAAAGCTGAGAGAAATATCAGTTTTTGCGACGCGAGGTTATATATTTTGGACATAAGTGTTCTGAGTTAGGTGCCCTACCAGATCCAGCCAAAGTAGAGTGTGTAAAAAATATTCCAGTTCCGAAAAATAGGAAGGAAGTTCAAGCATTTTTAGGCTTAATTAATTATTACAGAAAATTAATAGGAGGTATGGCGACATTGTCATTACCAATAAACTGTTTGCTTAAAAAGGACGCTAAGTTCAATGAAATGATAATTGTCAGAATTTCTTTTTAAAACTTAAAGAGGCAATTATGTCACCACCCATACTAGCGTATCCGTATTTTAACGAACCCTTTTTGCTCACGACAGACGCCAGTAACGAAGCAATTGGCGCGGTTATTTCGCAAAGTGATGTTGAAAGCGACCGTCCGATCGCATTTGCCAGCAGGTCTCTTAACGATGCGGAAACACGCTACTCTACTATAGAGAAAGAATTTTGGCAATTGTATGGGCAATAAAAAATTTTAGGGCATATCTTTTGGGAAGACCATTTAAAATTTATGCAGATCATAGCAAACTTTAAAGATCAGACATTACGTCTTGCGCGTTTCCGACACAAATTATCGGAATATGATTTCGAAATTCATTATAAACCGGGAAAAAGTAATTTAAACGCTGGTGCGCTTAGCCGCATACCGAATAATACTGAAAAAGTAGTTGTAGTACAAACACGTTCGAAAACCATGAAAAGAGACAAGGAAGACGCTAAGAAACAGTCAGAATGCGATTCTAACGATTCGATAACAAAGGAAAATGACAATGTAATAATTCTAACTAAACCTCGGGACATAATTAAAGATTTTCACGATTCACCGTTAGGTGGTCACCAAGGGGGCGTAAAAACATTTTTAAGAATTCGACGGGTATGCAGAAGCAAATAAAGGATTTTGTGAAAATTTGTTCAAAATGCCAGGTAAACAAGAGTTCAAGGCTGACGAAGATGCCAATGGTTCTAACTGATATGCCAGTCAGACCCTTTGACAAAGTGTACATGGACCTGGTGGGTATTCTGCCTAAAACCATTTCAGGGAATAAATACATCTTAACGTTTCAACACGATTTTTTTAAATTTATGTGCTGTGTGGCTCTACCCGATGCGGAAGCCAACACCGTAGCAAAAGCATTCTTCAACGAAATAGTTACATGCCACAATATACCCAAAGTATTGGTAACAGTTAATGAATCGAACTTCGCTTCCAAACTATTTTCGGATACATGTAAATTGTTAGGAATTAAAAAATTACATATAACACCCTACCATCCACAGGCTAATGGGTCATTGACGTCATCGTCCACTAGCTGAATATTTGCTAAATAAGATGGGTCAAACTGGGACCAATGGTTAAATTCTGCAATGCATGTTTATAATAATATAATATAATGTATACGTTGACGGGTCAAACACCATTCCGTACGTTGTACGGGTTTGACTTCGAAATGCCTACGAATTTAGAGCGTAAATGTTCACCTTTATATAACGCAGAAGACTACAATAAGGTACTAAAGTACCAAATACAGCGATCACACGAGATCGTCAGGCAAAATCAATATTGATCAAAAACAAAGATGAGAAAATTCACAATAATTTGTTAAAGGCATATTACAAATAGTGTATGCCGTTAAAACTAAAATTATTATAATATTACCCTAGGTTAGAACCCATAAAAATAAAAATATAAAACCAATTAGCTATGCGTTGACAATTAAACTCGTAGATTACAACGTTATGAAAACATTATGAAACATATAGAAAATATAAATCTAACCATAAGATATAGAGTAATCATTAAAGAAGACCTTAAATAACTCGTCATTTAGAGGAAGGAATAAACATAAATAGTTTAGAAAAACAGTAAGTAAAAACAAAAGAAAAACCAGTTGGGAAGGTTAGATCACATGGGAAATTTTAAAGTAGGTGTAATTATGATAGTTAGGATTATCAAAATTATAGTCGGTCTAAGCCGACTATAAATACCCTACACATATGTGTGGTTACCATTCAAAGTGATATATAGGTCACCAGGGTATACGAATCCTGAAAATAACTACAAACATTCAATCGCTGAAGAATTTCCATTCATTTGATACCCATATTTACAAATGGGTAGGTGTACCGAATTTCGATTTTTATACCCTACACTAAGAGTGAAAGGGTATATTCAGTTTGGTACGCCGTTTGTAACACCCAGAAGAAAGCATCTCCGGTATGGAAAAGTATATATATTCTTGATCAGCATGACCTCCTGAGTCGATTTAGCGATGTCCGTCTGTCCGTCCGTCTGTCCGTCTGTCTGTCCGTCTGTCTGTCTGTCTGTCTGTCTGTCTGTCTGTCCGTCTGTCTGTCCGTCTGTCTGTTGAAATCCCTAAGACTTTTAAAATTGAAGAGCTATATAAATGAAACTTATAACTTAGATTACTAATATACCTACGCTGTATGTGCGAAAAAATTGGCGAGATCGGTCCATGGTGACCTATGATCCGACCACTTATGTTCAAATACCACATATAAAATGTACATATAAAGATCAATTTTTATGTATACGTGCTTAGGTAAACTTTGTTGGTCAAATATATATTGACATCATGCTCAAATACATGATAATAATGTTTTCCGGCGAAAAGACTTGTGGTTCACAAAAAAAACCAGTTGGGAAGGTTAGATCACATGGGAAATTTTAAAGTAGGTGTAATTATGATAGTTAGGATTATCAAAATTATAGTCGGTCTATGCCGACTATAAATACCCTACACATATGTGTGGTTACCATTCAAAGTGATATATAGGTCACCAGGGTATACGAATCCTGAAAATAACTACAAACATTCAATCGCTGAAGAATTTCCATTCATTTGATACCCATATTTACAAATGGGTAGGTGTACCGAATTTCGATTTTTTTTTTGTGAACCACAAGTCTTTTCGCCGGAAAACATTATTATCATGTATTTGAGCATGATGTCAATATATATTTGACCAACAAAGTTTACCTAAGCACGTATACATAAAAATTGATCTTTATATGTACATTTTATATGTGGTATTTGAACATAAGTGGTCGGATCATAGGTCACCATGGACCGAGACTCGCCAAACAGCGTAGGTATATTAGTAATCTAAGTTATAAGTTTCATTTATCTAGCTCTTCAATTTTAAAAGTCTTAGGGATTTCAACAGACAGACAGACGGACAGACAGACAGACAGACAGACGGACAGACAGACGGACAGACGGACATCGCTAAATCGACTCAGGAGGTCATGCTGATCCATATTTACAAATGGGTAGGTGTACCGAATTTCGATTTTTTTTCGCGAAAAGACTTGTCGCAGGAAAACATTATTATCATGTAGTTGAGCATGATATTAATATATATTTGACCAAAAAAGTTTACCTAAGCACGTATACATAAAAATTGATCTTAATATGTACATTTTATATGAGGTATTTGAACATAAGTGGTCGGATCATAGGTCACAATGGACCGATCTCGCCAATTTTTTCGCACATACAGCGTAGTTAGTAATCAAAGTTATAAGTTTCATTTATCTAGCTCTTCAAATTTAAAAGTAGTAGGGATTTCAACAGACAGTCAGACAGTCAGACAGACAGACAGACAGACAGACAGACAGACAGACAGACAGACAGACAGACAGACAGGCAGACAGACATACAGACGGACATACAGACAGACGGACAGACGGACATCGCTAAATCAACTCAGGAGGTCATGCTGATCAAGAATATATATACTTTTCCATACCGGAGATGCTTCCTTCTGGGTGTTACAAACGGCGTACCAAACTGAATATACCCTTTCACTCTTAGTGTAGGGTATAAAAACATGGACATATTAAAAAGAATAATTTAGTATAAAAGTAGTAGGGATTTCAACAGTCAGACAGTCAGACAGACAGACAGACAGACAGACAGACAGACAGACAGACAGACAGACAGACAGACATACAGACAGACGGACATACAGACAGACGGACAGACGGACATCGCTAAATCAACTCAGGAGGTCATGCTGATCAAGAATATATATACTTTTCCATACCGGAGATGCTTCCTTCTGGGTGTTACAAACGACGTACCAAACTGAATATACCCTTTCACTCTTAGTGTAGGGTATAAAAACATGGACATATTAAAAAGAATAATTTAGTAATAAATATATATATACGTGTATATATATATATATATATATATATATATATATATATATATATATATATATATATATATATATATATATATAACTATTTTAGAAGAACTTATAATTTCAAGTTAGATAATCATCAATTGAGAAAAGAAATAAACTAAGCAAAGGCAACAAATTGCCTTCATATAAAATTAAATGAAAATTCGTCATAAAACTGTCGTATTCAATGCAGATAACACAAACCAACAATTGTCTTACTGACCTATATTAATAGCGCAAGCTATCGTTGAAAATGGTCATTGCACCCAAGTGTTTCATGCTGAAGCACATATGCAATTTGTACGAACGTATGTATATCATACAATAAGCAAGCATTAATAGTTTCATATAATAGACATCTGCACAAGTCCATTTGAAACCCATTTCAAGACATTCACTTCGTTTCAAAACATTTACTGTCGTCAACTCTATGCTTGAAAATAAAAACAATGTCTTGCTCAGAACAACAAAGAACCAAGTACTGTCAAAACAAAACATAAGCAAAACAAAACTGAAGTGAAGAGGTCTATGGTGATGTGCAACAAACATTCAAATACTGAAATGAACTGCTTATGACACCGAGTACTTAGTGCATTTTTAATTTTTTTTTTTTATAATTCTTACTAGAGTAAGGAATAGATTGAAATATAGAAAAAAACAAAAGGTATAAGAAAATCACATAATATTTTATATTAAGTTTTTTATTTATCGAAAAACATTTTTTTCATTATTTAATTTTTTCATTATTTATTTTTTTTTTTTTTTGATATATTGCTTTTCGACCAAAGCGTTGTTTTTGTCGTACAATTTTTTTTTTTAATTTTTGTTGTTGTTTTCAATGTTCGTCTTCAATGTTCGTCTTCTCACTCGTTACTCGTTGCGCTCACTCGCTGCACCTACTGTATTCGTTGCATGTTCAGCGACAGTGTTGTCGTTTGTTGTGTTTTTCAAAACATTCAATGTTTTGAATGGCTTGATGTTTTGACAGTGCTTGACACCAATGAAACAAATACTGGAGTGAAGTGAAGTCGCTCAAAGAGACTTCACTATAATACTGTCGATTGTCATTTGTGAAATGAATTCAAAACTTCAAAACCATTTGTGCAGATGTCTATCATATAATGTGACTTATATAAGTACACAAAAATAATATAATAAAATATTAAACATGTTTAGAAAATAAATCGCAACTCTAATTATATTTATTTACATGCAGAGAAATCATAGGTACTTTTGAATATTAATATAATTCAATTTTAATAAGTTTGAATATAACAAATAAATTTTAAATGAATTTGAAGAACTTACTTATAATAATTTAAATTTCTTAAAGAAGAAGAAAAATATCAGTTAGTATTAAAATTAAAAAAAAGATAGATATATTAATATTTAGTACAGTTAAAATTAAAAAAAAGGAACGAAAAAAAATTTATAAGTAGAATAAATAAAATGTAAAAAAATATATAATAAATAAAAGCAAAGAATTTAAAATTTAAAAAAAAGCGATTTATACATTGAAGTTATTTAGTGTAGTTGAAATAAAAAAAAAGTTTTAATAATTGAATTGAAAAAACTCTCCTGAACGAGTTAGAATCCAGAGTATTAGGAAACAAATTAGTAAAATAAATAAAAAGAATAAAATATATATATAGGTATTAAACATTATTGTTTTCTCCCAAAAAGAATTTTTAATTTAAAAAAAAAGATAAAAAAATATAATAAGAAGAGATGAAAAAAAAAGAATATGAAAAAAAAATAATAAACATGAAAAAAAATGGGGAATTAAAAAAAAGGAGGGATACAAAAAGAAAAAAAAAAGACAAAAAAATAATAATATTAACTATTAAATTTTTAAAGAAAAAAAAAGAGATAAAAATATATATATATATATATATATGAAAAAAAAGGAGAATATTTTAATTAAAGAGAAAAAAAAATTAAGAAAAAGAAGAAAAAATATATAGAGAAAAAAAATGTATAAATAACAGATATTAACTATCATTTTTTTTAAAGAAATGCAGCAAGCATCATACAGAGGAAGCTTTGCAGCTTCCGAAACAGTTGTACAGTCAGCCAACAACTTTTTGTTTTTGTCAATTGTTATTTGTTTCACTCCCCAGTACATAGCACTTTGTATCTGGCAAGACCTTGAGCCCGCAAAAAGAATATTTTTGCAATAACTCTATTTTAGGTCGAAAAACAAACAACGAAAAATTAAAATATAAAAAAAAATTTAATTAATTCATTTTAATTTTTATCTAACATTTTATTTTATATTAAACTTTTAAAAGAGATATACAAATTTGTATTGGAAATTAATTTTTAAACTAAATTAACACAGTTAAAAAAAATGTATATATAAAAAATTCAACAATTCTTGAGAAAATTTAAAATAATATATATGTATATGCAATGTGCAATATATCCTATGTACGTATATATTTATAAAAAAAAATTATATGAAATTTTTTTTTTACGTATTGAAGGGGAATTGAGTCCGCTGAGTTGAGTCCCTCCGCATATAAGACGACGATCTTAGCAATTGGTCTAAGGACTTAATACACTAAAATTACACTAAAGCTAGTGCTACACTAAATAATTGTGTTTCAAATAAGTTAAACACTTACGAACATCATTTAATTTCAATGTTAATGCATACAACTATACTTTACATGACACTAAGTTTTGATAAACTACCACACTAAATAGTAATAGTTCAAATAATGTACCATACTTTAAATCAAGTAATTTAAATATCTTAAAATCAATCTTTTTCTTGTGACGAATGTACATAAACCATTATATAATTTACGAAAATTATATTAAGTTTAGTTTAAAATCAAAATTAAATGATTTGTTTGTAAAATATTCAGGTAAATTTAAAATATCCGAGTGCACAAAATTGTTATTTAGAGTGACCAACAGCGCTGGATACTGACACAGAAGACGCATAGATGATCGTTGGGGTCTTGGGACTTTAAGGGGGACATGTGGAATGAGCTCTTGGTGTTACCAACAAGAAGGAGTAATGAAGCAGAGGCCCAGCAGATTCGAATAAAAGAAAAGCGAAGAAACGAAGCAGAATGGCAGCATATTTGAAAACGAGGCAGGACACACTAAACGCAAACTTGTTGGTATACCAAATACAAGTAGGTTGCAATGATAGAATGTTTACAATTACCACAATTGCCAAATACAAGATGCAAATAACAAGGTGCAAAATGGACATTGAAAATTGCCACAATTGCCAGATACTAGATGTAAAATGGACCTTGAAAAATATAATAAAAAAGAAAAAGAGAAATCGCATTATTATGTCTTAAATCATACATGAAGAAGAAACGATGCAATATCGAACCACGAGGTTTTCTGATATCAAAAATTCGGAAATCTAAAATATCCTACATAACGCGACACGAGCACCAAGATGATTCAAAAATTTGTTTGACAAGATCGCAGAGAAAATAAAACACTCATCTCGAACATATCGAGAACCGAGTCAACAGGACAAAACTCTCCTGAACGATTTAGAATCCAGAGTATTATCATGACGATGTCCGCTGGAGATAGCACCATTTGCAAATTCCACAAGAACCATCGAAGCCCAACAGACCCAACGCACCACCTACAACGAGCCATTGAAGACGAACAAGGCAAGTCCGTTCCAGCACACAGAAGAACAAGAGGAAAAATCTGGTCCAACAGTTGGGCTTATAAAAGTCACTCATATAATTTTTTACACCTCTCCAAACCGAATATAAAATCAATTCAGAACCAACAGACACACTCAATACACATGCAAAACACATATAAGTTAAATCAGTTGCATAAGTTTATCTATATACATATATATATATATATATATATATATATATATATATATATATATATATATTTATATATATATATATATATATATATATATATATATATATATATATATATATATATATATTCAAAAATATTTTTATAGATAAGTTGAAAAAAAAAAATAACATATTATAATTGTTAAAATAACATATTATCATTATTTTAAAATATACATATAATCGTTATTATTCTTAATATTAATTCTAAGAAAACATCATTTCTATATATTCAAAAATATTCCTAAGATATCTAGTAAAAAATTATTATTATTCTTAATATTAATAATATTTTTTTTTCCATAAGGGGGGAGAAATGTTGTGAATTAGCTCACACATTTTTCTTTTTTTTTTGTGGTTCTTCACTATTCATTCAGTTTTGGATCTTGCTGTACACATGTTGAGCTCATCATGTTTTCATATCATGTTGAACTCATGTTGTACAGCAACATGTTCATAGCATTGTCCCAACGCTTTACGTTGGCAACAATAATAATAATTTGGCAAAGCGCTAAACTTTGCGTAGAACACACCTCTTTCAAGTTAGCTTCCACAGTTAACAAAAGCTTGCGATAATTTGGCAAAGCGCTTAAGCTTTACTTAGACCACACCTCTTGCAATATAATTTTCCATTGCAAAATTTTGGGTCTATGTTAAAAAAGCAAAGCAGCGGTTCTCCAACAATTATACTATTTCGCAATTGGTGTCAGCCAAAAACTGCAAATCGGACTTTCTTCAAAAGTCACGTACACTAAAATTGAGTGAAAGTTAAAATTCACTAGAACATTGTGAAAATAGAATTTAAGAAAAGCTTGCAACGAAGGTATTGTTAATACTTTTCGTTGCAATTTAAAATAGAGTTTTTTAGTCAGCCTCAAGTAGAGGTAGTAAAGTTAATAAAAGTGTTAAAAATAATAAAAGTGTTCTTTAATTAATTAAATGACAACAAAAATTCAATACTAAAATTATACAACAAACATAGTTTTAACCAAGTAATTTGCCAAGAAACAGTTTATATAAATGCAATTAAAATTTTATGTTGGCATTTCAATATATTTATGGTAAATTTGACAGATTCTGCTGGACAATATGACAATGTTTACACGTGAACAAAAATAAATTCAATTTCGATTATAATTTAATTACATTTCATTCCTAATACATGTATGGTAATTTATTTATTATGGTAATTTATTACTTTTTAATTACATTCAAACATATTCAAACAAATCATTTCTATCCGTATGGTAATGTGCAATTACAGTATGTATATAAATACCAATTATAAACGAAATATCTCATTCCAAACAAAAGTTATAGTCATTTTACCATTTTAATTATATGACAGGTGGGAGTGGCAATGTACCAATCGTGTCCATTTTCAAATTGAAATCTATTCATAGTCCATGTATGCTTAGTGTAAAGCTTCGTTAATATTGTCGAAAAACTGTATTTACGGCGAGCTAGAATTGACTTCTGTCCTAGAGTGCACTGGTTGCAGTATTCTCACTTACAGAACATTATAGACATTCGAGATTGACGTTTTATAACGTCATTTCGAGAAATCCATTCGAGAAAACTCTTCGAGAAGTAATACAGAAACGGGCCACAGCACACTGGTCCAGAATTCAATTATACATAATTTAATAAAAAAAAAATTATATTTTTATTGACTTTGTTGAGAAAAATATCATAGATCCTAATAGATTTGTCAGTATTAAAATGTTCCTTTGTATTTTAATCAATTATCTTTAAAATGAATGTAATTATTATTTTCCTGAGGCGGAAACTATTATTTTATAAACTTTATAGTGTGGGAGTGGGCGGTGGGTGTGTTACAAAAAAAATGTATTGAAGTCTAAACTATATATTAAGCTATATTTAGTTTATTGAATTTATTTTTTTTATTTCTTTTTTTTATTGAAATTATTTTTTAAATGAACATTGTTACGTGCCCCAGACTCGCGATGACTTAGACCGCGCGCACGGTGAAGCAGTAAAACTGTGCGCTGCTGTTCTGCGCTGTTATCACAAGCTCATCGCAACAAAACTCTTCTGATCACTTTTTCGCGCGTTTGCTTGCGTTTTTGTGTGATTTTTGTTTTGATTATTTTAAAGAATTTCGATTTTATTATTAAGTTGAATGAAAACAAAGACAAAAAGAAACTCTATTCATAATTTTATTGAAAAAATAATAAAAATAAGCTAAGGGCATGTGTTTTTTTAGTGCTATTTGAACTTAGTTTGTGGTTTAATTTTTGTTTAATGTCAAAATCGAATTTTTCAGTGAACCTCTACAGTCTTTTAAACTGAGTTTAACCTACTAATGTTGATGGGTTAAATTTTATCCCAACATTTTTCAACAATTTTCTGCCGCTCACAATTTAATATTTGTTTTATATTTTTGTACACCATACCTACATTAAAAATTAATGCTCAAGTGCACATTGTTTGCTACTATTCATATACATTTTCTAAAACATTTTTTTAAATTCTGCACACCTTATCTTCTGTCTTGATCAGTGTTCATTATTTTAACTGAAACACTGCTTAAAGTCGTTAAATTTAAAGAGAAGAGTACCAAAGGAAGTTTAAATTAGCACTGAAAAACTGGCCCGAAATATATTAACAAAAATAATTAATGTAGAATAACTCAAATGGATAATTTTTGTCTATATTTATGTTCCTGAAACAAACATCAATTTTTCACAACAGAATTGTTGGAGGCAAAAGCTGGAAAGCATAGCACTTCCATTGCTTTACTATGCGCACAAAAACGCTTACAAAAACACTTCAACAGTACATCTCGAAAAAGCTTCGCACACAGTACAGCTTTACTGCTTCACCGTGCGCGCGGCCTTATAGAAAAGTACGGTATATGCTCATGCGAATTCCAACAGAGTATTTTCTTTTAAAGTGTCCCACGACGTTGAACAGCGGCAGCAGAAAACAATCGCTAAATCTTCAATTTTTGAGACTTTTTTTTTTGAGACTGTCAATAAGGTTTGTAGGACCTGCATGCGTCTGGTTCTTATCACGGTTTGAAGGATCAAATATATGTTTGCACCACAGTTGATTGTTGTTGTTATTGCCAGCAATGTCTCTTTAAGACAATAAAAAACTGTTTGTTCAGTTTTAATTTAAAAAACGTTATAAGTTTTATTTTATAATTAGTTAATTTTAAGTATTATAAGTTATTTTTAAGTTATATTTAAGTTAAATTAATATTTTAAGATAATTTTAATTAAAGCGATATGTTCGCTGCTGCTGTAGACGAAGAAGTGTTCGTTCTTTTGCAAATTTGTGTATGTATGCGTCTGTGTCTCTTCCCTACGGGAAAAAGAGCGCTGCATGAGCGCTAATTCATCGCTTCATTTCCATCAGATGCGCAGATGCGCTTCATTTCCATCCGTAAGAACCTTCATGCGATTTTTACACATGATGTCCTAGAAAGGATGCGCTGCCCTTAAGCTGACATTGTAAACGCCTTAGAAGCGCTACCATTACGGTGATGAAAGCAGCACTCTTGTAGCGCTATCCATTTGCTGACTTAAGTATCGCTAAAGAAGCGCTACCCTTATATTAACAAATTCAGCGCTATTTACAAGTGCGGCTTAAGAATCACGAAAGACGGTTAAAGGGTAGCGCTTCTCGTACGTAAGAACCTTCGTGCGATTTTTACACAGGATGTCCTATGAAAGCAGCGCTGCCGTTCACTGCCTAAGGCAACGCTACAGTAGTACTGAAAGCTAATCTTTCCCTCTATTTAGTGCTTCCAGGGTAGGACTATAAAATGAGTTATATTCCAATGATATAAATTATATGAAAGAAATAAATAATTTTAAGTTAAAATTAGCTTTTTATTTAGATGCATTTGTTTGAAACACTGTAGTTCACTTGACTTAACTTCCCTTACGACCGCACTTCATGAAATCAAACACAAAAGGGATGCAAACATCCACTCAACAACTAATTTTCATTTTTGCCGAAATAACTGTATTTTACGAACAGTTATTTCGGTTGAGTTGTAAAAAACGAAGCAATCGCGAAAGTAGTGTCACTCGTGTATACCCTTCGGTGTGCTTCCTCCACGCTGCTAAAAGAAGCAACAAGGCATCACAACATTTTTCTTATATATGTATCTTATATATGCTTCTTTTGGAAGCGAAATAGTATCGCAAGTACGTGCTGTCTTTTAGCTACTAAAGGAAGCTACATGGCAGCACTAGAATTTTTTGTTTATATAAATAAAGAAAATGATCACGACAACCATGCTATGTTCTGTACAATAATAGATGGTTGTCACAATCAAAGTATTGTATTTTCAATTTTATTTCAACAATAATAAGGTCGCTAAAATAATATTTTTTCACATTTTTTACTCTCTCTTCCTCACTTTTATGTTGGCTATAGCGGTGAGAAGTCCAGTTTTTTTTTGTTGTTGTTGTCGTGACGAAGTGTTTTAATGTATTAAACTACATAATTATTAAAAATAAAAACCTAAAGTTATTTGTATTTGATTAATATGCAGAATCTATATTTGAAAATTTCAGTGAGCATACTATGGTTGCAGATAATATCGTAATCATTGTGTCTTCAATTGAAATATATATATACAAAATAATAAATTTAAATAAAATATAAAATATTAATTGAACATGTGTCTTATTTATTAATATTTTTCTATCTGCTTTCTCAGGAATTTAGGGATCACATAGATAATCAAAATATGATCACTGGTCACGACGGACCATAGTATGCTTACATAAAATCGCAATACAGTCATAGTATGATTTTGTGGGATCATAATATGGTCACTGACAACCATAGTATGGTTGTGTGAAATCTGGATATGGTTACTGACAACCATAGTATGGTTGTACGAAATCTGGATATGGACACTGACAACCATAGTATGGTTGTGTGGAATCATAATATGGTCACTGAGAACCATATTATGGTTGTGTGAAATCGGGTTATGGTCACTGAGGACAATAGTATGGTAGTAGAAAATCGTACTATTGTCACTGAGAATCATAATAAGGTTCACAATATTGTCACAGAGGAACATGTTAGACAAATCATTTGATTGCCTACAACCATAACCCCCAATCATAGAACGATGCCCTTCAAATATGATCAGCACAACCATGTTTTTTCTCTGCGTGCAGTGCTGCCACCTGTCTTCTTGATTCACATTCAAATTTTTAACCTCGCGTTAACACCAATTGATAATATAAAATGATAGTT
Source organism: Dryomyza anilis (assembly GCA_951804985.1). Taxonomy (NCBI): domain Eukaryota; kingdom Metazoa; phylum Arthropoda; class Insecta; order Diptera; family Dryomyzidae; genus Dryomyza; species Dryomyza anilis. Next base: position 60,533,223 of record OX638135.1, read on the forward strand.
CGCGGCGCGAACACTCATATCGTGATAAATCACACGAAAATCACACACATATACTAGAATTTATACTATAATTATAACGTATGTTATCAGCGCTCGTGTTTATTCGGTTAGTTGTCAACAGACGAAGCATTTTCTACATATGTCTCTTTTGTCGTTGTTTGAAGTTTGAATTGATCCTTTTTAACATACTGATGTTTGAAAACAAACAAAAAATTAAATTAGATGTAAATAAAAGTATTCTTGCAACATTCTGCATGTACACGAAGTTGGCACTCGGTGACCGCCATTTTCTGTCAACGAGTCTTTTGTTGTTTGTTGAGAAAACGTATTCGTATCGGTAATAATTTTTCATTTGTAAATTAAAAAATATACAAATTATGTTACAAAAAGTACAATTAGTAACAAATAATATTATAGTATATAATTTATTTGTTCCTGAATGTTTTTCTAAAAATATTGTGAAAAGCCGACACGGATTTTTCATCAAAAAAAATCACAACTAAAAAATCTATGCTTCTATTTTCAAACAGAATTCGGCATGTTTTTTGCAACAGCCTCCGCGCATTCCTTGACTAAACTATGTGCTGTACTTCTCTTCACTAAGAAAAGAATAATGATAGGATTATCTCTACCAGTACTTAAGGGTGTCACCGTTCCTCTGTCTAACGAAGTAAAATATCTGGGCTTAATTCTAGATAGTAAACTACTTTGGACAAAACATGTTGAAAATAAAATTTCGCGAGCATTGAATGCCTTCTGACAATGCAGAGGAATTTTTGGGAAGACATAGGGACTATCGCCGAGCAAAACATTATAGATTTACGTGGCAATGATAAAACCGATGACATCATATGCATCGGTAGTCTGGTGAAACAAGCTGTCGCGAAAGTGCATGACAACTAGTCTTGCCAAGCTACAGAGAACCAAAAGATCGGCCTCGTTTCTACTTTCCTTAAGTAGAAAGGAGTGCAAAAAACTGACGGGACTTCTAACGGGATGCAACTCATGGGAAAAACACATGAACGCCATCGGCCTGGCCGAAAGCGCCTTATGTTCTGCCTGCTACGATGAAACTTGCACCACAGAGCACTATCTCTGTGACTGTCCAGCATTTTCTACATTTAGAAGGCAGATCTTTGGCATTGACGTGATGAGAGAGGATCAGCTTCTCTCTTTATCACACAATAGATCCTTCTTAGATCCAATAATGAATCTAAAAAATATCATTAAAAACCAGGGAACTGGGTCACAGCACAATGGATATAACCCTGTCTGTGTGCTGTGGCTCTATTTTTATCCCACAAAAAAAAAGTTCTGTACTGAAATTGTAATAGGGCTTAAAAGTTACATTGTGCTGCTAAAGCTTACCACAACAAATTTTAGTCGAAAAAAATAATGTCTTGTGTTCGCGCATTTTTCAAAAACTATACCCGAAAGAAATTGACCGTTAATAAATTTCGATTCAGCAAACCTAAACATATCCATAAAAAATTACATGTAAAAATAACCACCCATTCCGATTTTTGAACGGTTTAACCAGAAAAAATGTCGATTTTTTTGTACTTTTTAAATTTAAAGGACGATGCGCGATCATAAGATTTTATTCAAAATTGATGAAATTTTATGAGGACATTAATAGTTACAATATCTAATTTTATCAGCCTATTTCGACCAAAAAAAATTTATTAAGATGGTAAAAAAATAAAAATTTGGATTTAAAGTGTTTTTTAACTTCATCTGCAATGCGCGAACACAGGACATTATTTTTTCCACTCAAGTTTTTTGTGGTAAACTCTAGCATCACAATGTAACTTTTAAGCCCTATTACTTTTTGAAATAAAAATATAAGTTTGGATTCGATCCGCCTTACTGTGCATGTTTAAAGATTTTTAATAAAAATGAATAAAAAATATTTATATTTTATTTTTATTTTATTAACGTGCTCAAGGTACAGTCGGTACAAATTGGCGGATCGTACAGCTGTTTCAGAGGCAGCCAAGCCCCTTCATCAGCGATCTTTCTCTGCAGATTCTACATTTCAAGTCGCCTAAGTTTTCCTTCTCCAATAAACACAATAAGAACTATGTGCATTGAAGAAAGAACCAAAAGCAAAAATGTAAAAACTGCATCAACTCAAGATTTTGCCAATGTTGTTGTTGCGTGCAGCAATTTGCTACGTATAGGCTGCAGAGTTTCCACAGAATCAAATTTTATTTTATTTTCAGGATTTCTTTCAAAAAATATTTAGATATGTTTTTATGCAAACATACTACTTTTTGAACTGAAACAACTTTTATTATTGTTAAGTACTTTATTTTTAGTATTTCGATACTAAACATGAATAAAAACGAGTTGGGAAAGTTAGGTCACATGGGTAAGTTCAGTCACATGGGGCGGATTTTTATAGTCGGTCGAGCCCGACTATGGAATACCCTACACCTTTGGAGGGGATAGTAATGTGGGATATTTAATTGCATACCTTAATTTTAAAGTTTTTAATTATGCTGAACCTCCCCACCCTCAGAATATTATTCATATATCAGAAATTTACGTCTTATATCCCCATAAATTAAAAAATTTATATAAAAATATAAAAAACTAAAAAAAAAATTGAAAAATATAATTGGGCGGACCACGCCTATATTTAAAATTTTGAAAGGCTAATATTTCATAGATTTGATTTTAATAATTTACGGATCAAATTTCCACTATGAAAACACGGGAAATAATGAAAAAGAAAAAGTGGGCGGATTACGCCCATTTTTGGACCACATATTTATAGGTGAATTTTAACAATACCTTTTAAATTTTATAACTATTCCTTGAATACTTTTCGAGTTATTAGTTCCGAAAGAGTTATATAAAAGTGACTTGTATGGGACCGATTTGGCTCATTTTTAAACTCAGTTCCTACTTTTGGCTAAAATATATTGAGACGAAATTTCATCGCATTCTGAGCAGTATTTCTCAAGTTATTCTGTATTCGGACAGCAAGACAGCAAGACGGACAGACAGACAGACAGACAGACAGACAGACGGACATGGCTAAACGGACTCGGGTAGTGATGCTGATCAAGAATATATATACTTTTCCATACCGGACACGCCTCCTAAGGGGCGTTACAATATATGCACAAAGTTAATATACCCTGTACCTCATAGGTGTAGGGTATAAATATATATATATATTTTATTTTATTTTCACGATTTCTTTCAAAAAATATTTAGATATGTTTTTATGCAAACATACTACTTTTTGAACTGAAACAACTTTTTTTATTGTTAAGTACTTTATTTTTAGTATTTCGATACTAAACATAAATGTGCAACATCAACACTGTTGACGCTGCGCTGCAGATTGGTGTATTTGAATAAAAAACCTGGCCAAAAGTCAATTTCGTAAACTTTATCTCAGCTCAAAAATGTACATCTTGAGATTCCTTAAATCATAGCGGATATGGAACATACAATTATTTTTATTTTAAGGGAAAATAAATTGTGGTATTCTTACTCCAAAGTTGGAGATTTTAAATAAGATTTTTTTTTTGTTAATCTCTATTTTGAATTAGTTATGTATAAAACTATTATTTTGTATTGAAGCGTGGCAATATAATATAAAATGTTATACGGAATTTATTAAGGGTATATTTACTTCAAATAAATATAATAAATATTATTTTATAATATGTGTTACTGTTTTAACAACGTCTTAAAAATATTGCTTAAATTTTATTGTAATATTTAAAAATTGATTTTGTTTTAGAGTATAGAAAAACATCTTTCCAAATTTGGTATTAATTGAAAGACAAATGCATTAAGTTTTAAATATAATTTATTAAAAATAAATAAAAACAATATCAACAACTTTTATTAAATAATCAAATGAAACAAACTCAAAAAACATAGATAATATTATACAGGCTATACAAAAAAAAATAACTAGTTAGTATTCAAATAGGCGTGGCATCTAAAAATTGCGCTGATTTTTACTTTTGCTTTAGGTATTACCACCAGATACACTTATTCACCGCTTAAATGATGTACATAACTTATGTCAAAATCTAAAGTACTTGCAGTACTCGATCGAATCCGCTTTTTATTTCTTAACTATCCATCCACATGAAAATCAGAATGTTGGCCAACTTTTTTAATCGACTACCCCACTGTGCGTTGCTTCAAATTTCGAAATTTGAGTTTCACGGAATTCGCAATATGTGTGCCCGTGACAACTAAGCGATGCCAGTCCCACGATCCCATAATTCCCGAATATGGTTACATCAAAGTTGTCCAATTCATTGTAATTGTTTACATATTTGTGAAAACTTGTTTTTTTATTAAATATTATCTCATAATGTTCAAACAGCAATTGTAATAATTATATAAAACTTATACATATGCAAAATGCAAATGTGCGGCGTATATATATGATCTCCAATGAGTATTACACAAAATCTGCTAATTTGTCTGAGTCGAATGTGAGTTCTGCCGAGAAACATATGCACATCAATTACAATTAAATTATATTAAACAACTAGCTGAATCCGTGCACAGCATCGCCCGTGCTAAGTTTTTGTAATTTCAAAACTATATCGTTTATAAAGTGTGGATACATTTCCGCCCCTTTTTCCCTTTTTAGTGTATGTCTACGTTTTACCGCCCACATTTAACGTATTGCCATGCCACTTTTCCAATCCCACTCACATTCCACTTGACTATAACATTTTTTTCACAATTCACTTTAAAAAATCAAAGACTTTCGGTTTTTTAATTGAAGCCAATTTTTAAAGCGGTGATTGAATGTATATGTTCTGAAACGTTGTCCTGTTATAAAGAAGACATTCAAAACAGATTTGATCAGGCACGTAGGCCGTTTCATTTTCTCGCCAATATGACTACTGCATTAAAGAAGAAAACGGCTTTCATCCGAAACGGTGTATTTTAACACAAAGTATGTTTTAAAACATTCTATGTTTTAAAACATTCTATGTTTTACAACATACTTAAATGGTGGGAAGTAATAACTTTAAAAACCGATAAATGCTATTGATTATGTTATTTATAAATAATCCAATAAAACCCAAAAAAAAAAAATCTTGTGGAGTTGATTAAAAAAAAAAAATACGGGTATTTTCCAGCACTGATTCTACATGTCGATTACAATGTTTAATATAATCTTTTGTTTCGATTTTTATAACTATGCTCTTAGTAGGTAAAGAGTTATAACAAATTTTAAAGTGCTACACCCCTTTGTACAATCTCGCGCACATATTACGTGATGATGTTTAGTTGATCCCTTGCTTCGGTTTTTAAAAGTCTGCTTTTAGTAGATAAAGAGTTATAGCAATTTTAAGGTTTTGGTTGAATGATAGGTGCCACGCTCTATTGTCCAATCCCGCCCATATTTTACGTGACGATCGGAGTTTTAAATATGAACATTTGTTTGGATTTTTATAACTCCACTCTTAGCATGTTAGAAGTTATAGCAATTTTAATGTTTTGGTTATATGGAAGGTGCCACGCCCCTTTATCCAATCTCGCTTACGTTGGGAAATGAACACCCTGTCCAAATTTCAAGTTCCTAGGGTCAAATTTAGATTTTTTCGATTTTTCGGCTTTTCCTTGTGGGTTTTCCGACTTTTCTTTTTTCCTAAACCACTCTTGCATTGACACGAACAAAATACAAAAAGAATCAGAAAAATCCGTTGGTTCGCTTTCCCGTGATGCTCTGGCACTAGGGAATACTATATGTACCTCTTTTCGTAATCCCGGGATTTCGGGATTGAACATTTTTCAATCCCGGGAATAGTTCAGAATACAAGTAATTTTGAAAAATATTTTTTTTACTCCATAATCGAACCATAATTTGATTTTTTTGAGTTATTTTTAAAGCATTTAAGATATAATAGCTGGAACGCCACTGGAACGCCAACGGTTCTATTTTGCGAAAACTTGACAGCATTCGATTGAACTGGATAAAACTAGCTTTTGATCTGGTTCTAGTTTTTTCTTGGTGTTTTTTTTTTATAGAAAATAGAGCTTTGGCTCTAGATCACACGCCACGGGAACAAAGTTAATGATTAACAGGAACTTAGTTTAAAGATAATAGATATTGTCTAAACTAACGATAAAAATAACTAAACTTCTGGTAGTTTTCTATATTTTGAAATTTGCAATTTTAACCATTTTTCGTCGAAAAACAAAATAAATTACATATTGTGAGCTTGGATTCGATCCAGGAACTCCAAGGAAGATTTTGAAGCCCCTGCCCATATGTGCGAATTGTATTCCATCTTAGGCCGAATATAGGTGGTGTAGACAGTGCGCAAGTCAGCGGGAGTGAAGTATGTCTTACACCGTTTCAAAAAACTCTATTTGCAAGACCCCGCTCAGAGATTGTTTTAAGGTCATTGTTGAGTGTATCATTCATTGTGCGCCTTTTACTCTCAATCTCCAAAGAGTTTGGGCGCTTGATTTATGGCAAATTATATGAAAATAAAAGTATTTAGTGCAATATATAATCAATTACTACAAACATTTGATTGTTTTCGGCAAATAATTCGTAAACAATCCTTTTTTTGTGTCTCACGTAGTTAAACTATTGGAGCAGTTCTAAGTGGCAGTTTCATTCAGTGCAGTGTTTTTTAATATGGCAGTACCGGCTAATGTCAACGAATTATCGATTTTGAAATTTCAATTTGAAATTGAGAAATTTCCTTTGCAATTGAGAATTTTCCTTTGAAACTCAAAAATTTATATTTGAAATTCAAAAATTTCTATTTGAAATTCAAAAATTTCTATTTGATATTCAAAAATTTCTATTTAAAATTCAAAAATTTCTATTCAGAAATTTTCATTTGAAATTCAAATGAAAATTTAAATTTCAAATGAAAATTTCTGAATTTCAAATGGGAACTTCTGAATTTCAAATGGTATTTCTTAATTTCAAATGGAAATTTCTGAATTTCAAATACAAATTTCTAAATTTCAAATGGAAATTTCTGAATTTCAATGAAAATTACTGAATTTCAAATGAAAATTTTTGTATTTCAAATGGAAATTTCTACATTTCAAATGGAAATTTTCTGAACTTCAAATGGCAATTTATGAATATCAAATGGAATTTTCTGAATTGCAAATGTAAATTTCTGAATTTCAATTAATGTCTTCTGAATTTCAATTAATATCTTCTGAATTTCAAGTGATTCCATTTGGATATCAAATGGAATTTCTAAATTTCAATAGATCTATTTTGAATTTCAAATGAATAATTATGTTATAACTTATCAATTTGCAAATTTGAGCCACATTTTCTAAAAGTAGAATATATTAGTTACATTATTGAATATATTAGTTACATTATTGAAAATTGAAACCGCGATATTTTAAAAAAACTGCCTACGATTTTTATACCCTACACTAAGAGTGAAAGGGTATATTCAGTTTGGTACGCCGTTTGTAACACCCAGAAGAAAGCATCTCCGGTATGGAAAAGTATATATATTCTTGATCAGCATGACCTCCTGAGTCGATTTAGCGATGTCCGTCTGTCCGTCTGTCCGTCTGTCTGTCCGTCTGTCTGTCTGTCCGTCCGTCTGTCTGTCTGTCTGTCTGTCTGTCCGTCTGTCTGTCTGTCTGTTGAAATCCCTAAGACTTTTAAAATTGAAGAGCTAGATAAATGAAACTTATAACTTAGATTACTAATATACCTACGCTGTATGTGCGAAAAAATTGGCGAGATCGGTCCATGGTGACCTATGATCCGACCACTTATGTTCAAATACCACATATAAAATGTACATATAAAGATCAATTTTTATGTATACGTGCTTAGGTAAACTTTGTTGGTCAAATATATATTGACATCATGCTCAAATACATGATAATAATGTTTTCCGGCGAAAAGACTTGTGGTTCACAAAAAAAAAAATCGAAATTCGGTACACCTACCCATTTGTAAATATGGGTATCAAATGAATGGAAATTCTTCAGCGATTGAATGTTTGTAGTTATTTTCAGGATTCGTATACCCTGGTGACCTATATATCACTTTGAATGGTAACCACACATATGTGTAGGGTATTTATAGTCGGCTTAGACCGACTATAATTTTGATAATCCTAACTATCATAATTACACCTACTTTAAAATTTCCCATGTGATCTAACCTTCCCAACTGGTTTTTATTTTAGTCTTAAAATACTCGGAGGGGATGTCCGAAACATATTCTTAAATCAGTTAAGTTCTCCCACGACTTTTGGGTGAAAAGTGTTTCAGGCTAGGCGTGCAAAGTAAACTCTTAAATGAAATAATTTTCCATCACGAGTTGATAATTTCCATACCAGGGAATTTTATTTTCATTTTTATACCCTACACTAAGAGTGAAAGGGTATATTCAGTTTGGTACGCCGTTTGTAACACCCAGAAGGAAGCATCTCCGGTATGGAAAAGTATATATATTCTTGATCAGCATGACCTCCTGAGTCGATTTAGCGATGTCCGTCTGTCTGTCTGTCTGTCTGTCTGTCCGTCTGTCTGTCTGTCTGTCTGTTGAAATCCCTACTACTTTTAAAATTGAAGAGCTAGATAAATGAAACTTATAACTTTGATTACTAATATACCTACGCTGTATGTGCGAAAAAATTGGCGAGATCGGTTCATTGTGACCTTTGATCCGACCACTTATGTTCAAATACCTCATATAAAATGTACATATAACCAGTTGGGAAGGTTAGATCACATGGAAAATTTTAAAGTAGGTGTAATTATGATAGTTAGGATTATCAAAATTATAGTCGGTCTAAGCCGACTATAAATACCCTACACATATGTGTGGTTACCATTCAAAGTGATATATAGGTCACCGGGGTATACGAATCCTGAAAATAACTACAAACATTCAATCGCTGAAGAATTTCCATTCATTTGATACCCATATTTACAAATGGGTAGGTGTACCGAATTTCGATTTTTTTTTTTGTGAACCACAAGTCTTTTCGCCGGAAAACATTATTATCATGTATTTGAGCATGATGTCAATATATATTTGACCAACAAAGTTTACCTAAGCACGTATACATAAAAATTGATCTTTATATGTACATTTTATATGTGGTATTTGAACATAAGTGGTCGGATCATAGGTCACCATGGACCGATCTCGCACATACAGCGTAGGTATATTAGTAATCTAAGTTATAAGTTTCATTTATCTAGCTCTTCAATTTTAAAAGTCTTAGGGATTTCAACAGACAGACGGACAGACAGACGGACAGACAGACGGACAGACAGACGGACTGACGGACATCGCTAAATCGACTCAGGAGGTCATGCTGATCAAGAATATATATACTTTTCCATACCGGAGATGCTTTCTTCTGGGTGTTACAAACGGCGTACCAAACTGAATATACCCTTTCACTCTTAGTGTAGGGTATAAAGATCAATTTTTATGTATACGTGCTTAGGTAAACTTTTTTGGTCAAATATATATTGACATCATGCTCAAGTACGTGATAATAATGTTTTCCGTCGAAAAGACCTGTGGTTCATTAAAAAAAAAATCGAAATTCGGTACACCTACCCATTTGTAAATATGGGTATCAAATGAATGGAAATTCTTCAGCGATTGAATGTTTGTAGTTATTTTCAGGATTCGTATACCCTGGTGACCTATATATCACTTTGAATGGTAACCACACATATGTGTAGGGTATTTATAGTCGGCTTAGACCGACTATAATTTTGATAATCCTAACTATCATAATTACACCTACTTTAAAATTTCCCATGTGATCTAACCTTCCCAACTGGTTTCTATTAAAATGTAATATTTGAGTTGACACTTTTTTAAACCATTGGATTTACTTCATTGTTGTGGATAAATTGAGCGTAAAGAAAAAGTACGCCATTTTCCTTTTTATACCCTACACTAAGAGTGAAAGGGTATATTCAGTTTGGTACGCCGTTTGTAACACCCAGAAGAAAGCATCTCCGGTATGGAAAAGTATATATATTCTTGATCAGCATGACCTCCTGAGTCGATTTAGCGATGTCCGTCTGTCCGTCTGTCTGTCCGTCTGTCCGTCTGTCTGTCTGTCTGTCCGTCTGTCTGTCTGTCTGTCTGTCTGTCTGTCTGTCTGTCCGTCTGTCTGTCTGTTGAAATCCCTACTACTTTTAAAATTGAAGAGCTAGATAAATGAAACTTATAACTTTGATTACTAATATACCTACGCTGTATGTGCGAAAAAATTGTCGAGATCGGTCCATGGTGACCTATGATCCGACCACTTATGTTCAAATACCACATATAAAATGTACATATAAAGATCAATTTTTATGTATACGTGCTTAGGTAAACTTTGTTGGTCAAATATATATTGACATCATGCTCAAATACATGATAATAATGTTTTCCGGCGAAAAGACTTGTGGTTCACAAAAAAAAAAATCGAAATTCGGTACACCTACCCATTTGTAAATATGGGTATCAAATGAATGGAAATTCTTCAGCGATTGAATGTTTGTAGTTATTTTCAGGATTCGTATACCCTGGTGACCTATATATCACTTTGAATGGTAACCACACATATGTGTAGGGTATTTATAGTCGGCTTAGACCGACTATAATTTTGATAATCCTAACTATCATAATTACACCTACTTTAAAATTTCCCATGTGATCTAACCTTCCCAACTGGTTTTTAGTAGTGAGTTCACTATCTCAAAAAAAAAAAAAATTATATCTCAAAAGTTTTTTTTGCAAATGTCCAAGAACTTAGGATGTTTGCTATCAGTCAACTGTAAATATCTCAATTTTCATTGCTGATGTGGCAAACATCTCGTAACTATCTGCATATAAGTCATATTTAAAATATATTAATAGTTTTGCTTCAACTTTATTGAAATTTATGCACCCTAAAAACGAATTTGTTGGGGCAACCGTCTTTTTTTGCCAACCGATTTATTTAGTTCTGTCAACATTCGACTGATTCAGTTGTTGCAACACCGTGTATCAGTTCACAGCTAATGAATACAATTGACACAACCAATTTGTTTAGTTGTGGTATCCAATTTAATTATAAGAAATCGGCCAATTTTACCAAGCTCTAGCGCTCCAACGTGTTGCAAACACGTTCAAACATTGCCGACGATTCGTTGTGCTGCTGACTTCGTGTTTGCAACACGTTGGAGCGCTAGGGCTGCATATAATAGAAACACTGTTCAATAGTACGCCCGTTATTGAAGAAAATATATTTGGACATGAAAAATCGAACAGTAACAACGAAGCAGCTTTAAAACAAATCCAAATTTTGTTTTACACGTGGCACGCGCTGTCCGCAGTACAAATCAAATCAAATAAATATTGGTTGCTACACTTACTTACTTATTTGGCCATTACAACCCATGATGGGTTTCGGCCGCAGCAATCACCTCTCGCCAGTCGCTTCTGCATTGCGCGCGCTGGCGCCAGTTTTGCACTCCATGTGTTGTCAGGTTGTCTCGCACTTGGTCGCTCCACCGGAGATTCGGACGCCCTCTCCTACGTTGACCACCACTGGGTACAGAATTGAACACCTTTTTTGCTGGAGCGCTTTCATCCATACGCTCGACATGTCCAAGCCAGCGTAGGCGCTGGATCTTAATGCGTCTGACTATGTCAATGTCGGAGTAGAGCTCATACAGCTCGTCGTTCCATCTGATTCTGTACTCATTTTCAACTACGTTGACCACCACTGGGTACAGAATTGAACACCTTTTTTGCTGGAGCGCTTTCATCCATACGCTCGACATGTCCAAGTCAGCGTAGGCGCTGGATCTTAATGCGTCTGACTATGTCAATGTCGGCGTAGAGCTCATACAGCTCGTCGTTCCATCTGATTCTGTACTCGTTTTCAACGCATATTGGGCCATAGATTTTCCGAAGAATCTTTCTCTTGAACGCTCCTAAAGCTCGCTCATCGGTGTTGGCAAGAGGGTCCGGTCTTTAAACCTCCGGTCATGCGTCTTATCTTCTAAAAGAATTTTCGAGCCTCGTTACTGTCGCCATGTATCTCAATATCTTCACACTCGCGTCTTTCTAATTCTCTTTTCTTGCGCCTAAAAAGATGTCTTTCCTCCTGCTACAACTTAATGTTATATTATTTAGTCAATATAATTCAATATCTGTTAAGTCAACTAAATATCGGTTATGTCTCGTTTTGAATTTAGTTGCCATAGCAATGGAAATAAAAAAATTGAAAATGAATAAAAAGTTTGTTTAATTTGCTAATAGTTGGTTACACTTTATACTATTGTTTACTACAAATGAGTATCAGTTGAGGCTGACTATATTTGGAAGATGCAAATGAATATTCGTTGAAACAACTGCACGCCAAGCTATTACTTTTTTGTGTGTGGGATGTTTGAATATTTGCTACAAAGCGTAAATTTAAAAGAATGGTTGCAGCAAGACTTTCATAAACATCTTGTTTTCTTAGTGCATTGGTGGTGAACTTAATGCATTCTCATAAAAAACACAAATTCCGATTTTCCGGTTTTTCCATGGGAGTTTTTCGAATTCCCAGTATTGAGACGAATAAACCAAAAAAGAATTATCCAAATCAGTCTATCCGTTGTCATGTTTTTGCGAGACTAATGCATGTCAATTAATTTTTATACCGGTACCGGAACCATTTTTTTTTATTTTTGTATTGAACCGAAACCGCAGAGAATAGAATTTCGGTTCCTAGCCCTGATATATATATCTATATATATACATATACATATATATATATATATATATATATATATATATATATATATATATATATATACATATATATATATATATATATATATATATATATATATATATATATATATATATATATATATATATATATATATATTTATATATATATATATATATATATATATATATAT